>CP139505.1:201265727-201311082 GCA_021014915.2 Artemisia tridentata subsp. tridentata
TTTTAAGTTGTAATTCTTGATCATATTACGTGTATATAAGTCGAGGAATTAAGAACAAAAGTAGTGATACCTCTGTGTCGATCCACGAGTGAAACAAAGAACAAAAGATCCAAGACCAGGACCTGTTTCGAGTCACAGCAACACCCTCGAACCCACAGTATATCCCACGACCAGGCCACCAATTACCAGCCACCAACAGCCCTTTTGTTGCTTTTGAATCGAGCAGGAAGAAAAACGAAATATATATAGCAGCCGCCAACGTGCAAGTTTGTGTTTTATGAGATAAGTGCATGCCTTGGTATAAAGTAGGCGTGTGTGGGAAAAACGAAGAAGGCAATATACGTTTTTATGGAGAAAACGTGTTGTGTCCCAAGTCTTTAGGAGGAGCGTGTGTGTATATAAGGCAATAAAGTAAAATAATTTTGATTGGTTGTGTTATTGTATAGCTAGTTATGCGTTTCAAATCTTCAGCCGAGATTTGTGGTGTGCATTGAATTGGCCAAATAAATTATCCATTTGACTGTGCAAGTAGTTGAAACTAGCCCACCCTCTACTTTGGTATCATATTTAGTGTTAGTGTTTCAAGAAACGAAAAGACGTCTAGGTGTACGAAAACAAAACAGTTTGAAGTACTTTTTGTTAGTCAAAAGCTTAAAATCCTAGACTTAACAATCATGCACTTTTACATATAGTGACGTTAATAGAGGTGAAAAATATTAAATCAATATAAGGGAACTTTGTGTTTTGTATCAATATTTATATAGGCGTATCAGTAGGTTAATTTTAATTTAATTGTGCCAAATTATAATGTGTAAAATTATAAGGTGTTGTTTTTAAACTTTCATACTTATGTTAAAATGTGTAACGCTCTCGATTAATAATTCACATGTTCCAAAAATTTAGGGGCAAAATGGGGATTTTAAATGTACGGAAATTTTCGGGTTTTACAACTCTTCCCTTCTAAAAAAAAAATTTTCGTCCTCGAAAATTGAAGTCGCAAGGTTAAACGGATTCGTAGTAAGTCGCAAAAGATCGTCGCAACATTCTCGTTCCCGGGGAGGTTCTTCCAAAAAGATATTCAGACCAAATAGTTTCTCATGACTCAAATTAAAACGAGGTGAGTTCAAATTCCTCAGAAGGAGACAAATAAGTTGATTCTGATCAAAAGGTCCATGCAACGTAAAATGGACCATAGGCGAATCTTTAGAAAGCTCATATGAATACGAACAAGATTTCAAATCAAATTGACTGTGTCAACAGTAGAGAGCTCTTCACAGAGTTTTCCAGATTTATAACTGAGGTCAACAGAATGCAAAACGAGAGTCCAAACTCATCCAGATATCCAATGAACGAAAACAGAGTATACGCATAGGTAGAATGAACCTAACGTCTCACTAATCACGGATAAACCAACGGAGATCATATTCTAAACTTCTTAGGTATCCCCCAAGATATCCTATGGCCACAATGAGTGCACATTATATGGTGTAAGTATTATCACGTTGATCAGGCGTCATAATACTAGCACCACATAAATATGCCTTCATGATGATCATACTTTATCTCAAGTCGTAATCAAAACCACTTATCTTAATCCACTTAGTACTTCTACAGTCTCATATGCCATCAAAATCAAACACCATAACTAAGAGGAGAACGAACTACTCGAAAGAGTTAACGGAAGTCTCAGAATGTCTATCAGAATTTGGTACATCGCTAAAAGCAACAGATCGTCCATCATTCGTCAAATTTCACATGACAAAACCATCGTCCAGCATACGCAGAATGAACACCGAGCGGAATTAATAATAGGGAACATAACTCATTCAAGGGGTCCTATCATCTGATAACGGAAATTTGAGTAGATTAAGAGAAAGTAAATTACGTCATTCATGGCTTCATTCTTCACAAATTACTCGTCCAAACACAAACGTTCGCTTTCAGAATTATCGTCCATTCAAATACATGATCTTAAACTTCTTCCAAGTCCATGCAGTCTATCGTATGATCATAGGGTGGAAAGGAAAATATAACTCGAGTCTGGTCCCTCAAGCCTTCGGCACCTCCTCTTGGAACTGTGGTGTAGTAACGTGAATCTCCAGTATGGTCACTTGTGCATTCTTCCATCCGCGAGTCTGCTTCTGCCTTCAATTCATCTTAGTACAACTAAAATGGATAGAGAAGCAAGACTGCGGTTTAAGACATGTCTTCAGCATAGCTCGAAATTCGCCCACTCAACTGCCGTCATCGCCAGATGCATGGTAGTGTTGTCTGCTACAATCTCTGGACGCCGATCAAATCTACTTCTTTCAGAATAAAGGGTCATTCTACAAGATGGTCTACATGTTCCCCTTCGTGCATACAACTGAAATACTTCTCGGAGGTTACTCTCAGTTTGTCATCTCTTTTCTTTAGAAGTCCTTGGTGTTGCTTCTTCGATCCTTCAATCATTTAAAAGAGGCCGTCTGGTACGGAGTTTACAGAAATAGAATCAATCATTGATACGCTGATTTGAAAGGTGGTCATGGTAGTGATACGATTAGGTTTACGATAGTCAATACTCCAAAGTTTTCTCTTTCTTCTTCACAAGCTAACAGGGTATTCAAAATGAAACACTGAGGTGAACAAAATCATATTCCATCATCTCATCCAATTTCTCAACTTCTATGGCATCATGGTCCGTCAACCGGGATTGGTTCAAATTTTTTTCTACTTCTCAAACAACAAAATTTTCATCAGAAACACCAGAAATTTGTACAACAAAACTTCCAGTGCCAAGGTTTTCTAGGTGTGGATAACAGGTGTCAGGAGGGAATCAAAATCAAATGAGATCAAGGTATAAGCTTCCATAGCGGCGTTGAGCTTAACAGATTCGAGCGGTTAAAGGTTATCATAAACAAGGTAGGATGAAACAGATTTCCAAAAGTTACATATCAGATACGGTAATCCCTGGCAGCGTATGAGAGCCAGCCAATCGATAACTTAAAGACCTCAAAATCGAATATGCCAAAAGTAAACGGATTCGTAGGATGAGTACGGTCGCCAAGCCAGACGGATAATTCATATATCAAGGTCAAGTACATGGTTCATCAAAGTGTGGAAATAGATAAGCGAACAGTTCAAAGCGTTGGAGTCTTGATTAGTTATTTAGCATAAGTGGTAGGTTCTGAGTTATCGGTAATACGAACATCGCATAACTGTCAAAAGTGAGGCATATCGAATATCAGTTATCAGCATGATCATGCTCAGTTAACAATTTCGCATCGAGACAAGATTATCGTCATATCCATGGCTAATAATCACCAGAGTTCTCATATGAGTAGAAATGGACTTCGCAAGGACAGAGTAATATTAGATGATACATTTATATTCAGTACAGGTAATTTAATTTACAGAATGGGTCAAAACACATTAAGGTCAAATGACCTTCGGGATGGTCAAAGGAATATCAAACTGCTTATCAACAGGTCGGAAGTAAAAACAAAGTTAGGTAGTAATAGCAAAAGTTTAACAATCGGAAATCATGGTAGGGAGTTCAAATGGTTTCAAAACACCGAAGGTGGAACATAGGAGGGTAATCGTCAACGATCAATCAACCTATCCTTTATCAGAATACAAATCAAAGCTAACTATTCAATGAAAACATATCGGCAACGCAAGTCTTATCGTTCAAAAGTGAGAGGAAAGCATTCTTATACTCATGGGAATAGAGATGTTTAAGACAAACTCAGATAGGGTCAGAAGATTCATAGATTATCAAAAGCATATAACAGAATGCATCAAGTAAGTCATCGTCATAGAGATTCTCAGAATACCCGAAAAGACATCAAAATGATTAACAAAAGAATCAGAGGTCGGAGTCGGAATCTTAGGTGGTGCAAAGCGTGAGCTTTCAATCTCCAAAAGTGATCTCAACAAACAGGGTATAAATCAGAGTGATGCGGAAGCAATGATACTTAAACAAAAGCCTTATAGTCTACCCATTCCTCACTGGTCAAACTTAAGTTCCTATAGGGAAATCTTAAAGCAAATTCTTATAGGTTATCTTATGAGCGCTTACAGGGAAACTTAGTGGTCCTAAACGCACAGGACAGGGTAAATGTATTACAAGTCGTCAGCCTGTGCTCTGATACCATAATTGTAACACCCCAACCCGGCAAGGGAAAAGATGTCACGATAATGGTTTCATATCAGATAAACATAGCATACAATCAAGTAATACAATGGTTCTCAAAGGTTACAAATGAAATCTTGCAATACAAAGGGTTACAAAGGAAAATAAAAGCTGCCTATCAAATCCATAAGTACATCTCTTCTAATAACTTCTACTCAAAGTCTTCTAGGTCCAAAGTCTCTTCACTCTTACCCAGCTTCCAACTAAAACCTGCCGCGGGAAAAGAAACGCGGCTGAGCTACTAGAGCTCAGTGAACAGATATAACGTAACAAGCAGTAGCATAATGAAATATACATGAGTAAATGAGAATGGAAACATGAATACATGGTAAGAATACATGGTAAGAATACATGGTGAGAATACATGGTGAGAATACATGGTGAGAATACATGGTGAGAATACCTGGTGAGAATACCTGGTGAGAATACATGGTGTCAATAGGGAAAGGATAAAGGTGCATGGTAAAGAAAGGTCAGTAATCCACTACGAGCCCATAACATGAAATCATAATCATAATCATAGCCATAAACATGAAGAGGGGCGACCTCTTAGTATCCTGTAAATATGAGGGGTGTCCTCATCATGGGTATCCTGTAAATATGAGGGGTGTCCTCATCATGGGTTGGAGTAGCTAGCTCCCAGAGTGTGAAAGACGTGTATCGCACACACCATCAGTCACCATGAATAACATAACATAACATAACATGTACATGAACAAATCTAGGATGCATCCATACGCCCCAGGTGGCCATAATCTGCCTCTACGTAAACATAACATGCAGGGACGGGACAGGTCATCACTCTCCTGCCCTAGAGTCATGCCATCGGTGCATCGACTGACATGGACATGAAACCCTCATGCCTAGTGAGTGGCTCGTAGTATCAAACTGAGGGTAAAGGTCAAGTATCATGAATCATGTTTTAAGTTTACTTGCATAGGTCATTATCATGTTTCATAAGTTCATAATCATGGTTCATAATCATGGTTCATAAGCATGGTTCATAAGCAAAGGTCCATAATCAAAGGTTGATAGGCAAAGGTTCATAAGCAAAGGTTCATAAATGAAAGGTTCATAATCACAAGTCCATATCAAAGGGTTATAGCAAAAGTACTTTTCAGAGGTTTCTATCAAAGTTCATTTAAAACAATCTTTTAATAATGGTTTTCATAAAAATGATCCTTCAAATTAGTTTTTCATGAAATGATCTTTCAAAACAGTTTCTCATAAAGAGTCTTTAAAATAGTTTTCATAAAAGTTAATAAAATCCCAAATATAAGGAATATCGTATCATGCTCGTAAACATCATTTTAAAATAGCTTTTTCTCAAAACATTTCCCTGTCATAATTAAAGTGGTTTTCACAGCCTAGGTTCATATCAGAGATCATAACGAAAGGAAACATAGCAAAGGTTCAGAGCAAAGGCCAAACGGATCAGAATATGAGAGAGATCATGAGAAACCTTACAAGGAAGGTCAGAATATCTGTACCTTAGACCGAGAGGGCAAACGTAACAGAAACAAAAAGATCGGAATCAAACTCCCCCTTCAGCGAATCTACACGAATATACGATCGTCTTATTATTAACATCTTAATTAAATCAGATTACCTATTTTAGTCGGATTTCCATTTTTAGTAACTTTTCATACTTAGTTAACTTAGGTTTAGGGTTCAGGGTTATCAATTAGATTAAACGCACCCACACACATACTACAAAATATAATGAGACCACAAGACCACACATGAATTCATGAATTTTGTAACTCTTTTAATGCCAATTCAGTGGTATATTTCAAAGGCAAGTTTAAGGATATATTGACACTACGTGACACAAAATACCAAACATGATCAATATGAAAACTCATGCACATGAAATTACAGCCTGCCCATTTAACCTTGATTCACATGAATGATGACATCACCCACTCGATAATAGCCTTTAAAAACCAAACCCACCAAGACAATCTAGACAACGCCTATATTTACGAGGCACATGCATGCATTCTTACGTAAAAATTACAACACAACTCTAAACCTCTTCTTATCCATTCGACTGTCAACACATATATTTATAAAACCTCAATTTTACCCCATGTACACGTCACAATCCAATCTTTCCACCGTTTATATAAAATCATCTTACCCATACCATCTACCCACTTGACAAGACAAAAGTATGCATGAGGTTCACCCCTTTGGTCCCTTTTTCTGTTCAACCATGCGACACAAACACAACACTCTCATTTCCAGTTCGCACCAACACACATAAAATCACATTATTATGACACTATTTCCACGCATGAAACTAGCACACACAACCCATAATAGACCCATTCTGTTCCAGTAACACATGACAACAACAACCCTATTTCGAACATGTATATAAGCATTATTTTATATAACTCTTTTCCAGGTTTTAAATGCTTATAATACCACTCTCGATACACCTACATATAGCCTCCTTTCATGATTTCATGATGTACATCAAGTGTCTTAAAGCTCTTACAACATAGAGCATATATCGTGTTTAGTTCAGATTCTACAAGCCAAGAAGACTCTTATATCGTCATACCTATTTATTTTTTTATGCGATCACTGAAACCTACCATTCGTATATCTTTTAAGATCAACCAAGGTTTCTTTTAAGTTGTAATTCTTGATCATATTACGTGTATATAAGTCGAGGAATTAAGAACAAAAGTAGTGATACCTCTGTGTCGATCCACGAGTGAAACAAAGAACAAAAGATCCAAGACCAGGACCTGTTTCGAGTCACAGCAACACCCTCGAACCCACAGTATATCCCACGACCAGGCCACCAATTACCAGCCACCAACAGCCCTTTTGTTGCTTTTGAATCGAGCAGGAAGAAAAACGAAATATATATAGCAGCCGCCAACGTGCAAGTTTGTGTTTTATGAGATAAGTGCATGCCTTGGTATAAAGTAGGCGTGTGTGGGAAAAACGAAGAAGGCAATATACGTTTTTATGGAGAAAACGTGTTGTGTCCCAAGTCTTTAGGAGGAGCGTGTGTGTATATAAGGCAATAAAGTAAAATAATTTTGATTGGTTGTGTTATTGTATAGCTAGTTATGCGTTTCAAATCTTCAGCCGAGATTTGTGGTGTGCATTGAATTGGCCAAATAAATTATCCATTTGACTGTGCAAGTAGTTGAAACTAGCCCACCCTCTACTTTGGTATCATATTTAGTGTTAGTGTTTCAAGAAACGAAAAGACGTCTAGGTGTACGAAAACAAAACAGTTTGAAGTACTTTTTGTTAGTCAAAAGCTTAAAATCCTAGACTTAACAATCATGCACTTTTACATATAGTGACGTTAATAGAGGTGAAAATATATTAAATCAATATAAGGGAACTTTGTGTTTTGTATCAATATTTATATAGGCGTATCAGTAGGTTAATTTTAATTTAATTGTGCCAAATTATAATGTGTAAAATTATAAGGTGTTGTTTTTAAACTTTCATACTTATGTTAAAATGTGTAACGCTCTCGATTAATAATTCACATGTTCCAAAAATTTAGGGGCAAAATGGGGATTTTAAATGTACGGAAATTTTCGGGTTTTACATTTATAGGTTTCGGTGCTGTGGTAAGCATATTATTAAGATTCTAATCCTCTTTGTTAAGTTACAAAACATATATATATATTATGCGCACACCGCACCTGTCATATCAAACAACAAACAACATATTGTTATTACTTAAGGTAGTCGTTTGTCAATTAACAATAAACAATAAATTGTTACATTATATATATATATATATATATATATATATATATATATATATATATATATATATATATATATATATATATATATATATATATATATGTATAATCTCTATATTTTATATTTATTTTATTTTGTATCTGTTTATATGTTTTCAACCTTATGTACCATGATATATGCTACATTGTACTTCACAGATTAAGAGTTTCCTGTGTTATATGCGGCCTCTCATCATAATTGATGCCGCACATCTAAAAGGGACATACCAGGGAACAAATCTTGTCGCAGTTGCAATGGACGGAAACAATCAGATAGTACCGCTTGCCACTGGTGTTGCTCAGGGCGAGACTGGTGAATCATGGACTTTGTTTATGACGAAACTCAAAGAATGCATAGGGGAAGTTCCTAATTTGGCCATCATATCTGACAGACATCACGGAATCATCCTGGCATGTAAAACTGTATTCCCGAATGCCTTTCACGGCTATTGTTGTCGTCATTTGATGTTAAATACAAAGATGCAGACAGATACACTGAAATGCTTATACTGGAAGACATGCAAAGCGTACACAACGGAGGATTTTGCAAAGCTAATGTCTGATATTCGTTCGGTAAGACGACAGGCTCACAAAAAACTTGTTGAAGCAGGCGTCGAGAAATGGTCAAGGGCACATTGCCCTGGGCAGAGGTACAATTATTTAACCTCAAACAGTGTCGAATCCATAAATGCTTTAACAAAGCTTGTGCGCCACTGCCCGATAACAACGCTGATGGAATGGTATAGAGGTCTTCTTCAGAGCTGGTATTACCACCGCCGAGCAAAATATGCAGGTAATAGATTGTTTTAATTTCAATACGTTTACTGAAGAATAATGAAATACTAGACACTAAACAAACTTTATTATTTATGGTTAGATGGCCCGGATGATGATCTTTCTGAATGGGCAACTGCAAAAGTGAATGGCAGAATGGCCAAAAGTGCAAACTGGAAGGTTTTGGGGATTGACAAGGACAGAGTGTATGAAGTACGGGACACAAAAAAAAGGCATATTGTTGATTTGGAACAGGGTGAATGCACTTGCCGACAATGGCAGCTTTCGGGATTACCATGCGGACATGTCTGTGCTGTTGGTAGATTTGCAGGGCTGACTAGTGTGAAGAAACTGGCTAAAGCTTGGTTTTATAATACAACACTTAAAGGCACATACGAAGACATGGTTTATCCTTTAAAAGACATGACGATGTGGGACACTCCAGACGACATCCAAGTTGTATCACCCCTATTGTTTGCAATAGGCGACCAGGTAGACCCAAAAAAAGAAACAGAATTCCCTCTCAAGGCGAGGTGCCTACAATCATTACGTGCGAAAGGTGTGGAAGGCCAGGACATAACCGGCTAACATGCAATGCAACAATTGTGATAGAAAAGGTTGAAATTTTATTTATTATGCCACAATTAAGTAGTTGTGAATATTGGGGCCCTAATGTTTATGTGTACCTGTATACAGAAAAGTCCAGCCGGTCCAAGGAAAAAGACCCGTGTGGTGGAGGGTTCATCTAATCAAAGTAACGGAACACAACCCGAGGCAAATTCAGAGTTTATGCACAGGGTGATGAATGCGGCCGAGGCACCCAACTCAAGTCAAGCACAGGAGCAGCCGAACTCATCCAATCCACACATTAATTCGCTGTCAGATTTCCCTACTCCAGACAAGTTTTTACAGTAAAGACCCCCAATGACACACCCTATATTTAAATTTATGCACTCACTTCCTAGTTGGTACCATGTTTTGTTTAACTAAGAATAACAAGTGTGGGTCGTTTGGTGTGTAATAAACATTAGTATTAAACTATGTTATGAAAGTTTGATGGAGGCAAACAATTAGCGGTTGTGTGTGTTTGTGGTAAATTAAATTGAAAATACAAGTAAATAAACGTACCAACCAGCAATCAATCAGATTGCAGTTCAACCATATTGGATCGCCCGTTAATGAAGGCCCTGACTGTATGTTTTTACTACTTGGAAAATGATATGGTTGCTTCATTCAAATTGATTCATTGTTTCAGTTCGTTTGTTTCTACCCTTAACTATGTTTCTTTCCAGCAGATCATCTTCAAACACCTGCGATTTAGCTTTATCTGAACCATTTGGTTTCGCTATTTGTATGCCAACCTCGTGTAACATTTTTTCTTAACCAGTTCCACTTCCTTCCTATATATGTACCATTTTCATTGACATCCAACCAACCATTTTCATTGTACTTGAACGGAGTTGAACTACACCAACACTGGCCAGCGCCCTCCTCTTGCCAAACCATGTTGTTAAAATAATACTTTGATAACGGCTGTTGCTTGTGAGCAATAAACAGGTCCATGGAACCATTGTTCAAAGCATGACTGGAAAATCTACGAACATCTGTATCAATGTGTAGCAAAGTTAAAGCATTTGCAAGTGACATGTTGGGTTTACAATAAAACAAAGCCCATTTATCACCACCAATGTCATTTATAAGACTATTAAGTGCCCTAGTAAAAACACCCCTGTCAGAGGTCAAACACCAAACGTTCCCAACACACCCATCAGCATAACGAAGTGGATCGAGAGCAAATTCCACATATTTGTGTACTTTGAACTCAACTTTCATCCAGAAACTTAATTAAACATGAGTATAGTTTATAGTTACAAACTAAAAGCAATTATGTAGCTTTTTGGCACCCATAATTAACAAACTAAGTACGTTGCACAAAATAAAAAAAATAAAAACAAAAATAATCAAATAATAAAAATCTTCTTTATTCACTGTAACATCATATTTATATGAACAAAAAAAGTAATAATATAGTTATGGGAAAGTACAACAAACCTAGAATACGTGATATAAAGATGAAAAGGACAGCAATTTTATTATTTTGGATTCGTGTGGTGACAATGACCTAGGGTTTGATCTGCTTTTTGGGGATATTGTGTTTGTTGGGAACAAAAAGGATATGTGGGGTTACAGTGTTTCCCGTGCAAATTACACGTTTGGTCCTCAGACGTGCAATTTTATAATAAACTTTTGACTTAATTTCTAAAATGGTCCCTGTATTTTATGTTGTAAAAGTCGTTGTCTGTTTACAGCATGTACATTGTCCCTTTACCAAATTTGGTACATTGTAATTTGACTTCAAAAAGTCAAATAACAGAATTATGGTTTAAACCAACTTTCGCAAAATATTCACAAAGTTATGGTCTAAAAGTATGCACATTTTGCACATATTACACAGTTATTGTCTGTTACTTAAATTACACAGTTATGGGTTAAACCATAAATAAGTCAAATTGCACAATCAAGGACCAATTTCCATTCACTCCCATTTAACACAATGTGCAAAAAAATTTAGGTACATGAAACAGTTTACCAACCGAACATTGAATGACTATCTTCAATAAAAAGGTCTTTAAATTCGCTTAAGCATACACACGAGCTACTCAAGAAACCTGTATTATTCACCCAAACTCTTACACAAGTAAAACCAGGTTTCACACTTGGTTATAATATGGTCATAGGTCAGTGGACTAAACCTGTTATGTGCCCCAAGAATGGGTACTAAAAGTGTTCAACCCGTTCGAGTATAGGGTCCCTTTTTTTCAAATTAAGTAATTAACTCTAAAGTTTTTATAAGTCTTATTTTAGTAAAAAAAAATTGGAGTTATACAAAAATAAAATAAGGCCTCACACGTGCAAATATTTTAGTCCTTTATATAAAACACCCCGCTCCCAACTGCTTTCCCTTATTTCCCAATTGTTTTAAATCTTGAAACCCTAAAGTATGAGTTCGCGAAATAGAGCGACAACCCGAGTAATTGATGGTAAAATTGAATACTTTTGTAGGTGTGCTATTCGACTCACAGTTAAGACTTCAACAACAAGGACAAATCCGGGTAAACGATTTGTAAAATGCTCAGTTTGTGAAGTGTATGACTTTTTAGATGGTGATCTTCCAAGTGAATACTATAAAGATTTGGTGTATGGATTCTTACAAAACGCCAAACGATTGAACAAGATTGTGGACTACCAGCAGGTGATTGATGCTCTTGCTTTGGACAAGTCAATAATGGAAGAAGAGTTGAATGATATAAAGGCAAAGTTGAAGCTGTATGAGCGATTGTTTTTCATTTTGATAGGATCTTTTGCAGTTGTTTGTGTTGGGTTTGGGATGATAATAGGAAAATAATGTAGTGGCGTGGATTAGATGTAGTCCATGGAATGAAATGAAGTTGTATCTTTTGTTAGTAAATACGAGTAATATGTTTCATCTTGCAAATCTAGTGTTTTATATAAATAAAGATAGATTGATTCGTCATACAAGGAATTCGCATGTTCTGCTTCATGGTTAATCGGATTAAAATGGTTACAATTATCCTTTCTTAGATACTGACATTTTTTTTTCTTTTTTTTTTTTTTTCTTTTTTTTTCTTTTTTTTTTATAGGTTTATAAGCGGGTATGTTTGGTAGTACTAAAACACCCGCCAAAATAATCGGTTGCCCTAGCATTTCTTCTGTTTTATGGGGTGGTCAAACAAGTAGCAAGAAAATATGATCAACAGAAAATATAACGATGTATCCAAAAAGGGTATGGCATGGCATGGCATTTAACCTTTTTTCTTAATTTAATTACAATCTTGTTGTTTTCAACTTTCCATTACAACAACCCTAGATTGCAACTTTCTATCATTAAGGAACCAACTTATTGTTTCTCCAATACCTCCACTCTTCCGCTGCTTGCATAGAGCTTTATGATAAATCAACCTTTTTCGCCTCCGCAAATATGAAGTTCGTGATCCAAACTTGAACTTCCTTGAGTATTTCTTTTTCCCAACACGTCGACCGGTCGTAGGATGCACACTAGTCCCACCTTCTTCATGAACTGCTGACCCACCCACATCCAGCACAACCTCGTCTTCAAAACAGTGATCATTAGAAAGACTTGGCAGTTTTGAACCATTGTAACTGAGTACAGCATTTTGCCACTCATAAGGCGGCGAGCGAGACCACCCAACGTCAATGGCAGGAACATCGAGACCAACAAAACCTGGCATGCAATCTTCTTCAAAAAAATAAAGCCCATCAACGATAGAGTCACTATGCAAAAAGTCTTTAAAAAGATTTCTACATTTAAAATTAGTTCCTTTGATTCTCGGTTCTGAAGGAGGTGTTCTTAGAGGAGGTGAACGACCTTCTTCCTCCTCCCATGCCTCCAGAGCAGCAGCCGATTTAGATGTAGCAACTAGCATTGCTTCCGTATGTTTTTTAAACTTTAACAAAATTTCCTCATCATAAAAATCATAAGTAAGATTTTTATAATAGAAACCTGCTAGGTTTTGTGGTGCATGGACAACATACAAATGGAGCAAACCATAACACTCAGCCGTGTCATACATCTTTCGCATATGACATTCAGCTTCAATCAAATGCAAGCCTTCTGCTAGAGAATGTCTTGGACAACAAAAATAACAAAAAATGAATTTCTTGATCTAGTTTCAAGGTTAACAAGTCAAGCAACTGATCCAATTTCATCCTGTTCGACTTGCATACCTTCAATGTCATTGTTTTGCCATATTCATACTTTAAGCCTGAATATTCTAAGAAAACACCATCATAGTTAATCTCAAGGACTATATGTGTAGTAGTGATGACGTGTGACCTGTACACAAGAAACATAAATTTATTCAAAATAAATAAAAGTTAGCAACTAAGCATATGATTACATTACACAGTTAAGACATACATGCATACCTTTGTTTGATGTCCGCCGAATCAGCATGGGGGTTTGCAGGGACTTTCTTTGGAGGAGTTTCATGAGGGTCCATGATGATTTAACAAGTAATAATGTAAGTGGGACTTAATGAAGTGGTAAGTTAGTCGAACATATATATATATATATATATATATATATATATATATAAGAAATGCTATCCATTTGGTTGAATAGGAACAAGTGAGAAAGAGTGAATTAGTTTGTAATAATGTAAAGTAAAATATATTATAGAGGTATTAACGGTTGTATGTATTAGTAAATTGAAGACTTTGTTTTAGTGTTTTTGTATCGTTGTATTAACACAAAATTATATGTACCCATGTTGGTTAACTTGCCAAAGTTTACGGTCATATAATGTTGTAAACTAATTTTACAAGCTAATTCACTACAAAAAACTAGTTGAATTATCCAGATTTTAAAGGCCCAATGGCCACGTTTAAGAAGGTGTAAAATTATTGAGTCCACACTTTCTCACGTTTTAAAGGCCAAATGGCCAAATGGGTGTAACAAAATATTTTTACACATATAAGTGTGGAGATATTATCCAAATTTATATGTTTAAAAGTGTGGAAATATTTTTTGAATGTGCACAACTAAAAGTGTGGAAAAAATGCGAATAATGTTTATAATAAAAAGTGAGGAAACATTTGCTACACATATTAGTGTAGCTTTATTATAATTTTACACACTTATATATGTGGTTTATTTTTTAAATATTTGTGACACTTATAAATGTAGCGAAATTATTATCCACATAAAAAAATAAGTCCACGGTTGACCATACCGTGGCAAAATAAGTGTGAAGAATAGCACTATTTTTTTGGGGAGTAAATTATATTGATAACTAAAGGTTGAGAATACAACAAGGACACATAAGATGAACAAAAATAAACAAACTAATTGAACATAGGGTAATATCTATGCTTGTAATAAAACCGAACCATCTTTTCACGATACACTAACGCAACGTCAACGGGGTCATCAACATCCAACGATAGACCATGTGACAAACGATATAGAAATATACACACCCACACACCACAATCACCAAAGATACCCCCTTGCTTTGGAACTTTCTCCTCAAGCCTAAACGTGATGTTATATTCGGTCGGACGCATTCCATTCTTATCGAAAACTTTGGCACGTTCTAGAACCCGTGGAAGTCGAGCCTGTATAATAGGATAAAATGTAAGTATACATAGACGGGAGATCTTAAGGTACACTTTGTAAGTAATGCTATTAAATGTGATCCATTTACCAGCAAGGTTTGTCCATAAACAGTTTAATTGTTTATTTTTTTGGTGATAGTTAGTTCAGATTATTTGTTAAGCTATTTAAGGTTTAGTGTTCCTTACTTCATATGCAGTGTTGTACCATTTGATTAGTTAACAAACTGATTGTTACATAAACTTGTTTAATTTCATTACAAGATGAAAAACTAGTACACCCAACACTCGAGGTACACGGATGATAAACACAAAACACAAAACACAAGAGACTATAGCGTGACAGGAATAAAGAGCAAGCACATAGCAGGCCAGGGATGGAGGTTCAACAGTTATTGCGCATCTTTGCCAGAAATGAGATTGTATTGACAACTTTGATTTGAGTTTCACTGATGAGTATCATCAGTGTCCTACTCTTCTCAAGGTCCTCATCTTGAATTTGAAGTAGCAAATCTAAACACTTAGTTGCGAGACTGGACCCAACAACAGTTTGGAGCTGTTTGATCTGGTCACCCCTTTCCTTGCAACGGCGTGTGAGCTCTACCACCTCCAGCTGAAGTGAGTTTATGAGCTTAAAGTCACGCTCAATATTAGTTTTAACCAAACTGGTCAGCAGATCCTTCAAAAGGTTTTGTTGATCCATAGATATTCGAAGTGAAAGCTTGTGTGTGTGTAAAGGTGAGTAGGGTTCTAAATATGGTATGAAATTGAACTATTATATGGATCGTTTAATTTTTAAAAGTGGGGTGACCCTTACATTTGAATTTAGTCAAGGGTAATAAATTAGGTTTGTTAATTGGTGAATAGTTGGGTCATGTCAATATATTGTTTAATATATAAGCCCGATATTGTTAAACCGGAATTCTGCTGCTATTAAATGACTCTGGACAGTGTCATACAGTCGTCACTTCCTGTCCACTAATTTTCAACGCAACGATAATTCAAATTGGGCACCTTTTATCAAAGATTGCCAAAATAAGCCAAATGTTATTAATGTGGATTAGACAAATGAAAATTAAGCCAAATATAATTAGGGCGGATAAGACAAATGTCATGATTGTGGCCAGAGAGCGTCATAAACTGCCCCCTTACTGTACACTAATTTTCAACGTAACCAAATTTCAAATTGGGCAACTTTTCATCAAAGTTGGGCAGAATAAGCCAAATGTTATTAATGCGGATTAGACAAATGAAAAGTAAGCCAAATATTATTAGGGCGGATTAGAGAAATGTAATGATTGTGGCAAGAGACTGTCATAAACTGATGCCTTCATGTCCACTAATTTACAACGCAACCCAATTCAACTTGGGCAATTTGTTGTCAAATTTAGCGAAAATAAGCCAAATGTTATAAACGGATATTAGATAAAAGTAAATTAAACCAAATATTAATAATGCGGATAAGATAAATGAAATGATTGTGGACAATGAAGTTCATATACGGCTCCCTTCCACTACAAGTACTACTTTGGAACTTTTTTTAAAAATTGGGCAATTGGGTTGAAACATAGCCCAACTAGACACATGGAATTTTACTTTGAGGTAGTTGTATGTGACCTACGTATGGTATTCAAAAAAATTATACTAGTCGCTAATTGTATTTTAAAATTCGTCAACAAGGTTGAAACATTTCCCCAATAGGCATATGTTGTTTTTACTTTTAGATACTTGTATGTGACCTTGATATGGTATTCAAAACACAATGTCGTATGTTTCTCTTCCTAAAATAACAAACATACAAAAAATACGCCATGACCAGCAGTAACAAACACTGCCAGCAGAAACTAAACAATGCTACCAGCAGGAACCATGATCGGCAGAAAATACGCCATGACCAGCAGGAATGAAACTACACTAACAGCAGCAATGAAAATAAACATGTATGTGACCTAGATAATATTCAAAAATATTAATATTCGCTAATTGAATATAGAAACAACGTACAGTTAAATGATTTAAGTTAATGGGTAAAGAATTTGGAGGGTCAGCAAAAATTGAATAATGTTTGGGTCAGGATGGTTTAATGTGGAGAGTGCTGACGTTGACTTGTATATGGATAGTGGAGGCAACGCATATGAGTTGGATATGGAGAGGTAATGAGGTTGTGCCTGAAAAGGTGAACAAGGGAGCAGCTAGTAGAAATACTTAAAACTTTACGTGCTGCGCATGCTCAAGATGGTTCTGCTGTTGAAGATGTTGCAAAAGTTGCTAAGACTGATTCTACTGCTGAGAATCATGTTGATTCTGCTGCTGAGAATCAACTTGATTCTACCGCTGACATATTGGATGATGCTAACAGTCTGGCACATGCAATACTACAACTGAAGTATACCAACTCATCAACCCCCAAACATTGGATGATGCTGATGTTAGAGGGGGACAAGAATCACAACCACAAGCACAAAAATAAGGTATTAATAAAAATTTTAGCAACACGGACCTGTAAGCACTTCCTAACGCGGATATACCAGTCACGGGTGTGATAGTCATATGTGTCGCCGCTATCATAGAATGTCACCACTCCTGATCGTATATGAAACTGGGCAAGACACCAGTGTTTGTCCGTTTGGTTGATCGGAATAAAAACCTACAATATACAGGGTTTCTGATGAATAATTCCTTATACTATCTTTAAACGGCCAAAAGACCAGACTTTTAGTAAAAAATGGTCATATACAACAACTTGACTCATCATGTAACTTTAACCGCCCACACATAAACGTAGTACCTGATCCACATCGCTCCATGGACAGGGATACCTCTGGCCATCTGCGTAAAAAGATGGTGTGCCGTTTTGAAGAAGAAGCTGAAAAAAGTAACAGCTAACCATCGCCCAGTTTGCATTATTAGGTCTTACATGCCACATGTAGTCAACCCACAAGTCTATGTGCTGCAAATAAGTGTTTTAACAAAGGGTGAGAGGTAACCTTATTTATGAATTAGAGTATGCATGTACGCTCACCTGCTCAGTTAGCCAACCTTTTCTACCAGGGTCTAAGCAAACTAAGCGTAGCCAGAAATTTCGATCAACGGTGTGGTCTTCGGACCATGGAAATTTACACTGGTGAGTGTACCCCGGTTGACCAAGAAATACTTCAATATCATCGGTGAGCCAGACATTTTCCACGGTATGGAACCATCGAGATAGATCCTACAAATGTGGGTAAATTTATAACATATAATGTAAAAGAGGTAACAAAAGAAAATGTAAACCAACTTTAGATCATGGCAATACCTCAACCCAAGGTTGAACTCTTGTCAGCAATTCAGCGGTACGTGGGTTATTAACGTCAGGGCCGTGTTTCTTAATGCTAACTATAACCTTTTCCGCATTTTCTGATTTCGAATCAGGTTCCAAATAATTTCGCCTCTTGCTCGGTGGTAACCGAGCCAAATATCTTTGATAGTGTTTCGAATTCAGAAACGATATTCTGCGTTTCTTCTTCTCCTCCTCCATCTTCAACATGTTTTCTTCTTCCAAGCGCAACCTCTTAGCCGCTTCCTGTCTTTTCATATTATCTTCTGCCATCATCTTCTCTTCTTCTAACTGCAACCTCTCTTCCTCTGCCAACGCCCATCTCAATTCCTCTTGAATAAGATACTCCTGCAACAGGATATTGTGGATTACATATGCCGCACAAATAATATTACGCTATAAATCGGGTATACGGATAATTTGGAATAACGTATTCTACCTGAGCTAGTTCTTCGTCAGAATCAGGCAAGGCAATCAATTTCAGGTAAAATTTGTTAAGTGAATGGCAAAATTCAGAACTCGTGTTAGGAAAATGTGACTCAATATCCAGTTTCTCCTGTCAAATCATTATATTTTTTTTAAAAAAGTACAGGGTGGATGTCAAAGTAGGTACTCATATTTTTTTTGAAATGTACCTGCAATCCGCCAGGTCTCTCACGAGCAAGAACCTGTAATATTATAACATGTATTATAAACCCGTATATACATAGTGCATACTATTGACATAGTAAGCTGAATAAAACGCAACCTCAATAATAATCTCAAGTTTCAATACTTGGCCATTAAGCTCAGCAAGGACACGGTCCTTAAGCCTCTTGGTTGGTGAACTATTACCAGCCCTACGTTGAGTGGAATTTACTTTCAACGACTCACTGACCCGTTTGCGTGCCTTTGACAACCTGTTAAGATAAGCATCGAAGAGGGTGTAATTGGATGTGGCTGCAGCCCTGGGAACGTAGTTTTGGAAGAATTCTTGGCTCTGTATCCACCATGAAGACTCGTACTCAGGTGTATTCGGCTTGAGATCTAAACGTGTATTCGACTCCTACAAATAAACGGGGACAAATAAAATATGTAACCTTACAACTGTTTGAACGACAATTATATCTCACAAGTAACTTTCTGCGCCTAATGTTGACTTTTGAAGATAGTGCAGCTTCAAGTTCATTAGATACTAAATACAACTATTGATTGTGATTATTGTCAGATACTCTTGGTTGTGTTAACCCCATTGTCAAATCTACTTCATTTGCAAGCAACTCTTTGTGATTGATTTTTCAAGGGATTATATAGCCTTAAGGGGAGGTTAATGGAATTAAATGTTGGGTTGGTTTAGAGTTAATTGGGGATTTGACGTTAGTCACACATCATTCATTGCTGCCGATTGACCATCTCATTGCTGCCGGTTGACTTAACGTTGTTGCTGGTAGTGTTTTTTAGTCAAAGGTACTCTGGTTGACTTCATTGCTGCGGACGTTTAAGAATTTGGGGGATTAATTTTGGGAATAAATTAAATTCAAATTAGTCAAAGTTTACGCGAGAAATTTAGAATTTAGATCTGCTAAATTTGCAAACCGTATTCACGAACTAAATATTAAATTCCTCTCCCAAAATAACCGCAGTCTCTCAAATCAATTGCACATCTCATTCCTTCTTATTTGCACATCTCAATCCCTGATTCAACACTATGGCAACCCTTGAATACAAAGAAGATCACAACAAAGTTGGATTTCCTAAGACTTGGCTAGCCCACATGCATATGGCTTGTGGTAAAGGCAGTTTGAAAACCATATTTGGTACTCAATTCACCAAGGTTCTGCTGTAACCAAGAATTGGCTAGTCCTGAGCAAACGGCTACAGGTAAAGACAAGTCAAATCCGTTTATAGTTGATGATTTACTAAAAATCATATGGTTATCAATGTACCATGGTCTTACACACAAAAACATTGGCTACTCCAGTAGTGATGGCTATTGGTAAAGAGACATCAAATCCATTAATTTTCAATGATTCACCTCTCACAGGAGATAACACACCTGCAAGTGATGAGAATAGTATGAAACTTAAGTGATTTGATGTACACATTGTCATAGTAGCAGTCAAGATCAAGAGAATTACATGGTAACCAGCTTAATTGGAGATGATTATATTATGTTGCTGCTTTTATATAGAGGTTGCTGCAGGAAATGTTTGCTTTAAAGATGTTGCTTCTGGTTACTTAATCTTGCTGCTGCGCAAGTGCAATCCTGCTGGTAGCTTTGGTGTGTTCCTGCTGGCAGTGTTTATTGCTGCTGGTCGTTGCTTATTTTTTAGTCGTATTACAGTTATTCTAGTTACACTTATTCTAGGATCATAGTTCATTAGTCATTGTCTTCTTCACAATATTATATTTAGTTTCCGCATAAATATAAGTTTGTCATACAGAGATTTTTATTGGCTCAAAGATCAATCAAGGCGTCGATCCTACAAGTTGGAAAGAAAAAGACAATGCAAACTCGGGAGGAGGAAAGAGAAATGTATACTCCGGAAGAGAGACAGGATGCCATAGATGATTTGGTTCTGCAACTTAGAAAGAAGCATAAGGGATACTACAAAAAAAACAGGCTCCTACCTATGTGTGTTCATTGCTCTCCTTAAGATTATTCATTATATTCGGCGTAGTGATTAATTTTGTTTCAATTCAAGAAAAAGAAAAAAAGATCATTGCTCAACAGGGATTCAACAATTTATTTTACGTAAATACAAATAGAAAAAAATAGTGACCTCTGAAAAAAGGTAGGAACGGTCGCTTCTTTTGAATGGTGACTTCATAGACCATGCAATAGCTCTTGGAATCACATTAGGGTCTTTACTCCACCAACGTTCAGATCTTTCAAAAGACTCGAGTATCCAAATCTAAACAAATTGTAAAACACAAACATATCAATCAGTCCATCAAAATGTTCGGCTGAAAAATATATTATTAATAAAAATAAATACAAACCTGGAAAGCAAATACAAATCCAGACAAAGTATAGGTCGGAACAGATTTTGGGTTTTTCTTCAATACTAAAAGCTGCTTATCCGTGTGCTTATCCATTACATTATGAAGTTGGTCATATAAATGGGTCCAAATATGTTCACCCCACGGAAATGCATTCCAAGCTTCTAGGTTTTCAACCAACCTCATCAATGTGTCATCAACTTGGGATGTCAATAAACGACCCATAAAGATCACCTCTAAGACTAACAAAAGAGATATCCGTATTGCGTCTTCATCACATAGCTTGCGAAACTGCTCTTCATCCTCGATGACACCAATAAGGTCTAAGTTGGTTACAATCAAACCTCGCTTGTCAGGAAACACCCTATCACGAAATTTGAGAGCACCAGAAGTGTATAACTCAAAGCTCACACTTCCAAACCGCAACCCCGTCATTAGACAAAACTCAGGACGACCAAAATGCAGAGTATGTCCATCTAGGTAATAGATAAAGGGCATATCATAATGAGACTCGTCCACTCTTCTTTGTTTCCGTACCATATAGTCAATGAGGTGTGTTTCATGTTCAAAGTATAACAAATCCAACCATTTTCCAAAGCATGTACTCCTAAACAAGTTCCGTCGTTTTGCGTCTAATTTCCGATTTATCAACCAAAAGTAGTTGAGTTTGCTACTAATGATTAGTTTAGCTTCATAGTCCTAAAAGGAAAAAATATGTTAACTCAGAACATACAATTCATAACAAAATAAGTTTGAACACATGTATACAGCCAGCGTAAACACTATCATACACAGTTCAGATGATTACAACTTAACTACAACCACTTAGTGTTGGACCATAAGAATAGGGTGTTTTGCTTATGACCTTATTTGAATCAGGCATGGCGTATCAGATACAACCCAAAATCGTGGCTTACCAAATACATCCCAAGACAAAAATCAAATCATAATCCACATAAATGCATAAACAAACAAACAACACTATATTATACCAGATAAACAAAAATCAATAACGATACAAAACAAATGTAATAAAGATTCGTAATACGCTGTACATACCATATTATACCACATTTTTTCGAATCAAACAAACAATCGACGGTGTTAAATGATTTTATTGGAACACTGTTCAATGAACAGTTACTCTGTTTTCAGATGACAATCAGGGAAAACAATGGTAGTAGATTGGAGATTGAAATAATAGTGTAACAAGATAAACAAGCGCGAACATAAACCCAGTTTATTTTTTTGACCGTGACTGTGAAACGAGATGGAGGGAAGAAGTGTATAGAGGAGATGCTGTTTGTTTTTAAATTTTTATTTTCGAATACGGTATGAACAGTAATGAAAGCAGTGAACAGTGTAAAATTTTTGAAATGATCAAAAAACCATCTGTAAAGTATACGGTTGCCCAACAAATAAAAGTTGCCCAAAATACACTACCGTACAATACGTGATTATACGAGTTGCCCTGGGCTAAGGGGGGAATTTTTTGAGATCGGGATAGATACTCTTAGCACTTGGGCAATCGGGCTATTTTAGTAATTATCCCAAAAATTAAATATGGGTGTCGACCCAAATAAAAAAATTAGGGTTTGAAAATTAAAAATAAAACCCTAAATTAAACATGATTGCATGTTATCTATTCAAACAAGATTCAATTTTAAGGTTTTTAGTAATTAATTACATGTTAAAAACGGGCTCATGATGCCACTGTTGGAATATTAGAATCATAAAACTATAAACTAATAAACCATAAACAAATAACATCAAAGCATGTAGCACAACGGATTAAGGATCTACAATAACATATAATTAATTAACTAAAACATAAATAGACGCGTACCTTTTGATTCGTAGCAAGAACAAGGAATCACGTGCTCCAAGAACAATATAAACCCTAATTGGGTTTATTGAGGATCGACTTTATTAAGGTCGAACAGGGCAAATCACAACAAGCTAAAGTAAGCTTGTTACTCGTTCTTGTACACACGTAATACTAGCGTTTCAATGGGAAAAGCTAGGTTCTAATCACAAACAAAAACCAAACACTTAATGTGAGCTTAGGATCGAATAACCCTAGGAGTTAGGGTATGCCGATCGGATTTCACAAAGAGGAGGAGAAGAAGAAGTTTGGCTAGCTTGGAATTAGGATTAGGGATTAACAAATACAATGGGGTTGTATTTATAGACTCCCTTTTCTTCTCCTCCAAGCCACAAACCGAATTCCCTAACCCATAGGGATAGTTCGGCCGATCTAAGCCCAAGGTGGGCATTCTAGATCCTTCTAACCTCCTTTTGCATAATTAGTCCTTTAACGACCGTTATCTCTAACTCCGTTAAGTACTAACTACCGTTAAGTTATTTGTTTGTGAAATGAATAAATAAAATATAAAATATATTTAATTTATTCAATCCATTGAAACTCTTACGTATTGTTTGCAATCCCGAGTCTCGGGTTCGAAACCGGACATACAAATATTAATTTATATCCACAAACTCTAACAAGTCTGACCTTTCAGCCCAAGAGTTTATTACATGCAACATTTGAGATGCGATGTCAACATTGGATTTGTAAAGGAAAAGGTTTACAATGCCAAGACATTGAAACATATAGTAATTAGAAGGGATGTATAAGGATGAATAGTAGACCATACTATATATAGGGAAAGAGAATGCGAGATCACATGACAAAAACATGTTAATTTCATACTGTAGCTACTCGTTCGATTCAAACTTGAATGTTTATCACCAACATCGCAGTATATCGCACGGGTGACGAGATTGACGTGATAGTCTACCCAGACACCATACCAAAGTATCGTAAAAGTTTGTGGGTTATCGATTTGATTTTGAATTTTTTAATTACAACTCGAAACTATGTCGAAATCGATCTCAAATTAAAGAGGAAAGTATTTTGGATTGAGCGGTATGATTTTTAAAATGTAAACATAAAAAAAGAAAAAAAAAATTGAGGCTTTTAATTGGCTATAGGGATGTTAAAGTAAGAAAGAGAGTAAAAAAATATATTAAAAAGGCTTTTTGGAAGCTTTTTTATTTTATAAAAACATGGAAACTTAAAGAACGCACTTTTAAATTGTTGATACAAAAGTTGGGCGTTCCTTGTGAGGGTTTCTATTCTCGTACCAATTAGATCTTAATGCTTGGTAGAACCTGCGCACTAAGAAAAAGAGCCAACACCGTTAGGCTTATCGAGGGATTGTCTCCCCCGATTATCCTCCGGCGTGAGAGTAAGTAATCGAAATTTAGGGTTTTGTGAAGAGTTAGGGTTTGAATGAAGTCGTACCTTTACCGAGGGCTTGGGTGCCCTTTATATACACATGAAACCCTAGTAGGTTTCTTGTTCCCTACTCCTCGGCGTATTCGCCGACCTTGGATATTTGGTGTATATCCCCTTTGTTTAGGAGATATTCCATATCCTATCCGAAAATAGCTTTGGGTTTGGGCCTTGTAGGCCCAAACCGTATAAGTGGTAGTCCATTAATTGCCGTAGCGGCCCATACGTGGTGGGCTTAGATATTAGTATTGTTTACTAATCGGGTCCGTGGCCCGGGTGTAGACTATACGTCATCATGTCCCCCCAGTCTAGTGTGCGCAGGGTAAAACCTGCGGATGCTAGACTAAAGTCGTGTCGAAATTATTCCCCACGCGTACGCGGGAAGATTTAAAATATTTTACCGCCAACAACGCATGTATGATGTATCTAGTCCAAAAAAGGTGCAATTCGGGTACCTTGGGAAGTGGAGAAGTTATCCACTTGCCCTGTACCGTCAGCTCTCCCATCCACACGATTCGAGTTAGTGGGATACACGTGTCAATCATCTGTGGTGGGTGGAAAACTATATAAGCTACCGCCTCCCTTTACTGTGATATCCACAGTAAAAATCATATTTCCACCATTTTTATATCTTCCAATCTGCTATCAAAGAACGATAATCCGAAGGTAATAGCGCGTGCGCACATTAAAAACACAAAATGGTTATGCAACTTCAGGATTTCACTTCTAACATAACCGAAGATGAACTGAATCAGTTCACCTCGGATTATTTTATCCCTTATGATCTGCACCCAGAGGTGCCAGGTCCAAATGACACCATCGCGAATTTCCCCGATGGGAAGGTGGGGCTATATACGCGCTTTTTCGAGTGGGCGAATCAGCGCGTACCCATTTCCGTGCTCTTGAGTGATATACTCAATTATTACGAGCTCCACATCTCCCAATTGCACTGTATTGGTGCTGGGAAGATCGCCAATTTTGAGGTGAACTGTCGCTTGTTAGCGATTCACCCGACCCTCCAATTATTCCGCGCGTTCTATCACGCGACGTGGTCAAATGGGTGGGTTACTTTCGCGAAGCGCGTAGGCAAGTTACAATGCTATGTGAAGAAGGTGGATAAACTCAAGGACTGGAGGGAGAAATTCTTCTGGATTGACGCCGCCGTCTTTCCTTCCCACTTTCCATTTTACACCCGTGCCACGCTGCCCAAGGATGAGCGCCCCCCGGAGACGTGGTATAACGTCGATCATGCGGCGGTCATTGATGAGAACCGTATTCCCATCAAACCGTATCCGGAAGCATTCCTGGTGCATATGGGCATCAGTCGCAACTTCTTCGAGCATGAGACAGAGGTTCCCACATTCTTGAATGCGGATGGCATGGGTGGGTGCTCCTTCTGTCGTTATTAATGTAAGCGTTTCTTCGTTTTCCATACTTTATGTAACTTGCTTTTCTTTGTCTACTTTATTGCGCAGAGATGGATCTTTTTGCGGTTGTTAACTTGGAGAATCCGCGTGCCGTAGCAGTGGGGGTGCGTCCTCTGGGGGATGGTGAGCAGACCATTCTGGAGGCAACAGCAGGGCGCGTCGTGGACTTGGTTATCCCAGAGTCTGAGGGCTCTCCTAATGTGGTGGCAGCTGAGCCGCTGCAAGAGGTGGCTCCTCCTGTGCAGCAGGGTCCTGACACTGCGCAGTCTCCTCCCAGCAAAACGCTTATTCATTTAGAGGAGACTGACAGTGAGATGGAGGAGGGCCCCCGACTGACGCGCAAGAGGGCGCTTAGTAGTGGTGCTGAAAGTTCTTCCAAGAGGGCGCGTACTGAGGTTGAGAAGAGCCCATCTTTTACTGAAGTGTCGATGGAGTAAGTATCGTAGTTATTAGTTATAAACTTTTGTCAAGTTATACTTTATTCTAACTTTTGTTCCTTCGTGTCTTCAGTGTGGATGCTGAGAAGTCTGGTGGAGGTACGTCCACGGCTGAGATGGAGAAGGACGTGTCCTCGTCTCCTACCCCCATGTAAGTATTTTTTAGCAATCCCTTAGGATATTGCGTATACTTGACTGTTATTCGTGCGCTAACCTTGCTTCTTGATCTTTTGTGCAGTGAACAGCCTGTGGAGGACGCTGGCGTTGTAGATGGAAGTACGCCTCCCAAGGCGACTTCCTCTTTGGATAAGGCGCCTTCTCCCAGGGATATTGGAGAAGAGTTAAGTCCATTTGACTCTGCGATGGAGGAGCTGGCCTCCATTGCTGTGCGCCAATCTGAGCTGGTGGCGCAAGCCAGGGTGCACCAGTCTGAGGAAGTTTCCAGACTGCAGGCGCAGTTAGCGTCTGTGCAGGCTGAGTTAGCAAGCTCTAAAGCTGAGCAGCTGAGCTCCGAGGCTAAACTGGAGCGCGCAGAGGCATCTGCGCAAAGATCGGCTGAGGGGAAGATCTTGGTGATGGCTGAGTTGGAGCGGGAGCGTGCTGATGCGGACCGTCAGAAGCGTAACTCTTTATGGGCGCTGAAGTACTTGGAACAGAATAGGAGCAAGCACTTTGCCAATATTGAGGAGTTCCGTAGCCGCGTGGAGCTTGCGCTGAAGACGCAAGAAGAGAAGCTCCGCAAGCTCAGCATCGAGTATGATGAGGAGCTATACCCTCATATGGTTCAGTCCGTAGCTGAGCGCAGGTGCATGCTGCTTTTGTCTCTTTATAACTTGCGTATATTTGAGACCCTTTTTCTTATTAACACTTGTGTTATTTCGTAGGTGGTTGATTAGTCATGGTCTTCGCCTGGCCGCCATGTGTACGCTGGAACATCCCGAGGTCACCACATCCTTTGGCAAGGTTGTGGAGTGCGCTATTGCACATGGTGAGACCTTGGCCGCGAACAAACTTGCTGAGGCCAAGTTGTTGACCGTGCCGCTTGCGGAGGTCCCTGGGTACAAGGCGGATGCCCGAGCTGAGCTTGTTGCTGCTATGGAAGAGTTAAAAAAGCTTGAGCTTCCACATATCGCTCGTTTGGAGCGTGATCAGGATCAGCCTATCAGCGTGATCATGGCGGGGCTCACTCTTCCCAGGCATCTGCAGGATGGTGCGGATCAGCAAGTGGACTTTTACTTGAAGCCTGATGTAGCGCAGTTGAAGGTACCCATTTTTGCTCAGCCTCGTGACATTCTGAATCCTTTCCGCATTGAGAAAGAGATTTCTTTGCAAAGGTCGCTAAATGCTCATGTTTCCAGGGTCGCAAGAAAGAAAGGCGTGAAAGGGAAGGCCATTCTGTGCGGCATAGGCGCTGCGCATCAGCCTAGATCCGACGGGGTGCCTGTTTCCGTGGCCACTGTTTCCCTTGATGATGCAGGGTTGTTAAAGCGTCTCGAGGATGCGAAGGAAGCGGCTATGAGTGGGGGCTCTAGCCAGCTAAGGCGTACATATAGCATTTAGCTTTTTTGTACAAGTCTTTTGTAGAAACGTATTTCTATATATAAAAATTTTGCTTTTGTATTTAGTGTTTTTACAACTTCCAAATACTTATGCTTTTGAACTCGTAGTTCGTATGTATCTTTGCGTGAAGATATCTTTAATTACCTAAGCGTGCTTAGAAAAGAAAAATTGTCATTATGTATGAATTTTCTTAAATAAGGACCGTAGTCGTGTATTAAATTTTTCCAACTTAATGAAAAGGAGAGAGTCATAGTCGTCTATGTATTTTTGTAAGTTTACTTATCGTATTGTACTTTAGGGATTCAAGAGTCTTGATTTCCTGAGTTGTTAAACGCGCACAGTGTGCCCTAGTGCGCATCCATCGTGGGTTGCGTAAGGAACTTGCGCCAACGTCTTGAGCGCAAGGTGTTTAACAAGGATTCGTGATCCAAAGTTGATGGGTTTGCAACCCTCTTACTCAACGAGTTGTTTATTAGGTTTACTCATCCTTTCTGCCATCGTGGGTCTTAGTGTGTGCATGCACGCCATGTAGGCAAAATTATAACAATATTGAAACACGATAATGAAAGATGCAAACAATAGAGTTAAATGTGTTATGGAGTTAGCTAGAAACCATAAAGTTTTATTAATACTTGCAAGTTTTAAAAGAGAATGCTTATCTAGATAATACTTAAAAAATAAAATTACATGGATCTTTATTGGGGGCACTTTCTAAAGTGCGCGAGTGTCCATGTTGGGCCGTAGCCTGCTTTAAAGATAGCACCGCTTCAGGTTGCGGACGTTCCACGTTCGCTGTAGCTCATGTCAGTCCTTGTCGCGTAGCTTGTACGCTCCATTGCCAAGTGCTTCTATGACCTCGTAAGGTCCTTCCCACTTTGGTCCTAGCTTACCAGTGTCTTTTGCGCGGCTTGAGTCGTTTTCACGGTATACGAAGTCACCTGGTCTGAATGACGTGCTGTGTACTTTGGCATCATAGTATCCTTTCATTCTTGACTTGGCTTTCTCTTCGCGTATTGCTGCGCGTTCACGTCGCTTGTAACACCCCAACCCAGCAAGGGTAGAAGTATCACATTAATGGCTTCATATCAGATCAAACAAAGCATACATTCAATATTAATACAAAGATTCTCAAGGGTTACAAATGAAATACTGAATACGCAAGGATACAAAGGAAACAAAAACTAAATACTAAGTCTGCAAATGCAATCCTTCTAATGACTTCTACTTCGGAATAACTATCAAGGTCTTCTAAGTCCAAAGTCTCTTCACTCTTACCCAGCTTCCAACTAAAACCTGCCGCACACGAAAAGAAGACGTGCGGCTGAGCTTAAAAAGCCCAGTGAACAGATATATAATAAACGGAAACAAAGGCAAATGGAAATGAACAGGCATATCATAATGAATGAGATATAGGAAAAGGAAATAAAGAGTAAGGTTTAGGACAGTAATCCACCACGAGCCCACATATCACATCACATATCACATCGTAACCATAATCTTCAAATCATATAGAGGGGAGACCTCTCAGATAATCAGATAATATGAGGGGTGTCCTCATTCTTCAAATGGAGTAGCTAGCTCCCACATTTTGTGAAAGACGTGGATTGCACCCATCATCAGTCACCACATATATCACATATCACAATCACAAATACAAATCTAGGATGCATCCATACGCCCCCCAAACAAATCATATTGGCCATATCAAATCATATCATAGTGAGCTCATATCAAATCAAAATGGGGACGGTGTGGTTAATCACTCTGACCACACAAGAGTCATGCCAGTGGTGCATCACAGACACGGCCATGTTACCTTCATGGCTAGGAAACAAATTTTGGCTCGGGTATCAAACTGGGAGTCAAAGGTCCAGGTCATAAGTTCATATCATAATCAGAGTGTCACATCAGAGAGGTCATATCAGAAGATTCATATCAGAAAGTTAAGTATCCCAGGTCAATATCCAAAAGGGTCAAAGTATCAGATGGTCAAATCTTCAAAAGGCTCAATATCAAAAGTACTTTTCAAAAGGTTTTCTCTTGAGATTCATTTAAAACAATCCTTCAAAATAGTTTTCATAAATGGTCTTTCAAATAGTTTTCATAAAACGAACTTCAAAAATAGTTTTCTTAAAGTCAATATGTCATGCTTGAAAAACCCTTTCAAAATACTTTACTTAAAACATTTCCATCTCATATCAAAAAGGTCTTCATATCATAGGTCCAAAATCAGGGATCAAAGGTCGAAGCAAAGGTGTCATAGCAAAGGATCGTAACAGAGTATCAAATCAGAGATTAAACCGATCAGAAAAGAATCATAGGAAACCTTACAGAAAAGGTCAGAATATCTGTACCTTATACCGCACGTGCAAACACAACAGAAATATAGAGGTCGGAAGCAAATTCCATCTTCAACGAATCTACACGAATTCATGACTGTCGCATTAATAGCTTATTTAATTCAGATTACTTATTTTAGTCGGCTTTCCATTTTCAATAACTTTCCTTTTTAGTAAGTTAGCAAAATTAGTCCTTTATTGTTAATGTCACTATTTAGTTAAGTTAATGACACCTTACATGAGTTAGGACTTATTATGAATATGAAGTAGGTGTAGGGTCTTAAAGTGTTTAAGTATTAAAGCATGGGTTAAATTTGAAAAATAGAGGAAAAAGGCTACAATGCCTCATGATGTGTACTGCCTACTCCTTTGCAACAATCAAGACACACTTTACTTTCCCATGATATGATAATTCGACATATGACGAAACAAAAGAATAAAAAAAAAATGACATGCCTTAGTGCCTTAACATGCGCCTCTTATTTTTTTAAACTTACATGTAAAAAAAAACAAACTGGTTTACTCTTATTTGTGTTGACCTTCGGATGATAGAACAGAGAAGCAAACATGCATGCACTTATTATATTATTATTACCAAACCATTTATAAAACACAACCTTCAAGACCCTACTGACATGCTACATAAAAGAAACAATCTGAGCTCCTTTATTTTGGTTCGAACAGATGATAAGGAAGACAACCAAAAGACCCATGCATGCAACTTACTTCTACTCGTGCGATATAGGTTGAAAACGAAGGTGCACACAAATAGCCCTACATGAACACTTTACTCACACACGACACAACCACAAAACCCACTTCTCTCGCGTAAAACTCGACTCACATTTCGGCCACACGACGCTCTTTTTTTGTTTTGTTTAATATCGAGTATAAACCACTCAAACATGCTCTTTTTCTCTTCTTTTAGCTCGTTGGGATAGGATATACTTCATGTTTGGGTCGTGTAAGGTGGGTTAAAAACCAGTTCAACGAAACAGCCTCATAGGTCTATATATATAGGGTTTATCTAAAGTGTTATTTTATGTAAAAAAAAAAATAAAATTGTGGGTTCATGCAAGTTTATGGGTCGTGCACTCGACTAGTTTGGAATAGTTTTGTGACTTCTTTTAGTGTTTGTACGATACGAGCAAGACCCCAAAGTAGTCTATGATCTCTTTAAGTCCGACACAAACCCAACACACCCAAGACTGACTGGTTTATACAAGATCGGCTCCAAAACCACACGTGTAGGTGTACTCTAAATTTTAGTTCGAAAAGTTTTAATCTCATACGTGTATAAAAGGGTTTACCACGACCAAAACAAAACAGAAGAATATATAGGAGTCGAACAATATATGGGTCTATATATATAAGCAGCTTTTATAGTCGTTAGTTATGAACGTTAGTTATGATTTTATGTGACCCTTAATGATTTCATGCGACTAATTATAAAGCGTAACACAGCAGATTTAAGGGAGGGGAATTGAACAAGAATTTGATACAACTTACCCTAGAGTCGTGACCAGAAGAGAAGAAAAGGCCAAAGAAAACCCACGACCAAAATTAGCACCACGATCACAACAGCCCTTCACAGCCCTTCTAAATCTTAGTCGCGAACAAGAAAAACCCCCACAGATCGAACCAGCCACACAACAGCCTCAATCTAATTTTCATGGATCACATATGATACAAGGAACGTGAGAAAAATAAGGGATGAATTTTATATGGACCGAACGAATTGATTTAGAGTTTACCTCACTTTATCCCTTCGACAAAGAAATAAATCACCAAGGACGAATCAGGTTATGAACAATTCAAAACGTATTTTTCTTAGCTTCTTGAGGTGATATAGAACACAAGAAAAATACTCAAGATGATCCAGAAATTCGGATGGCAAAGGGGACGATTTTTGTTATGTATTTTAGGGTTTTTGTTTGTTTCGGTTTGGAGAAAAAGATAAGGAGGAATTTTATATTGTGGTAGGGCCGAATGAAGGGGGCAATGAGGCCACAATTTCAGCAAGTGGAAGACCAAATCAAATTGGTTACGATTTGATTGCATTTTACCAAGTTTACAAGATTTTTAAATAATTTAAAAGGTTTAGAATGTATTTTAATAATATAATTCGACTAAGATTATTTTTAAGGTATCAAATGACATTTTTAATGTGTTAAAATATTATTTAGGTGCCTTAGTGTTGTATTGTTTCATATGTTATTTGTTTACCAAGGTTTGGGATCAATTTGGTGCTTCAAGGATTCATTAAATCAAAATTTTAGATTGTAGGGGCATTTTGGTCTTTTTACATGTTTTAAAATTTTTGGGTTTTACAACTCTTCCCCTCTAAACGAAAAATTTCGTCCTCGAAATTTGAAGTCGCAAAGTTAAACGAAGTCGTAGCAAATCGAAAAAGGTCGTCAAAACATCCTCACGCTCGGGGAGGTTCTTCCAAAAAGATCTTCAGACCAAATAGTTTCTTATGACTCAAATCAAAACGAAGTGGGTTCAAATTTCCTCAGAAAGAGACAAATTAGGTTGTTTGTGATCAAAAGGTCCATGCACATAAAATGGATGATAGGTGAATCTTCAGGAAAGCTCAAAGGAATACGAACAAGATTTCAAATCAACTTAACTGTTTCGACAGTAGAGAGTTCTACAAAGAGTTCAAGATTTATAACTGAGGTCAACGGAATGCAAAATGAGAGTCCAAAGTCATCTCAATATCTAACGAACGAAAACAGAGTATACGCATAGGTAGAATGAACCTAAAGTCTCACTAATCAGGGGTAATCCAATGGAGATCAAATTCTTAACTCCTTAGGTACTCCCCAAGATATCCTATGCCCACAACAAGTGCACGTTATATGATGTAAGTATTATCACGTTGGCCAGGCGTCATAATACTGGCATCATATAAATATGCCCTTATGATGGTCATACTTTATCTCAAGTCGTAATCAAAACCACCTATCTTAATTCACCTAGTACTTCTACAATCTCGAAGTCAACAAAAATCGAATGTCCTAGTCAAGAGGGAAAAAAAACAAAACTATTCGCAAGAGTATCAAAATCACAGATTGCCTAGCAGAAGTGAGGTACGCCACCACACGCATCATATCTTCCACAATTCGCCGAAATCTCTCAAAACCGAGCCATCACCGAACATACGAAAAATGAACACGAACAGAAATGCTTCTAGGGAACTTAAATCATAAGAGGATCTTTTAACGATATAACGAAACTTAAGAGGGTCAACAAAATGAAAATTAGTCGCCAAGATCTTCGGTCTTCATAGAATCAACTCTTCCAAACATGAAAGGTCTGCTTCAAAACTCCGCTCATTCAACACATTCAATCTCTTCAAGTCCGGTTAATCTGTCTTCGTCTGTCTATTAATCGGAAAGTGAAACCACTATCGGAAACTTGTGTCTGGTTCGTCGAGCCTCCTGCAGTTCTTCTTGGAATGTGATGGAGTGTTGTGGATTTCTGGCACGGTTTTTAAATCTCTTCATCATCCAGTCTGCTTCCGCTCTCAATTCACCTTAGTACAACCAAGATGAATAGGGAAGTGAGGCTGTACGTCTTCATCAGCTCCAAGTTCGCCATCTTGACTAGAATTTCTTCATCGCCAACAACTCTGTCTTGTAAGGACTGTCTTCACTCTTCAGGGTAGCCGCCGTTGTAGTCAACTCCAGGTCTGACAGTGAAATACTTCTTCTGACGCGCTTCTAGTTGTCTTGATGCATACGCAAAACTTTCTGTGCTGCAATGGAGTATAACCGAGTCTCTTTCTGATTTATCCCAAAAATTTGCTCCGCCCGAGGGTGTGGAAGCTAGTCCTTCTCCAACTTTTCTAAAACTCCATTCTAAATCGAACAAAGTTGTTTCTCTCTGTTCACGAAATTTCTCAACGGTATCATAAGTTGCAAACATCTTCCAGCATTCTTCTGCAAGGTTCAAAAGGTTTCAGTTCCCCATTCTGTTATTAGTCTTGACCACATGGCGATAGTTTTCAAAACTTGCGGAATTTAAAGAGATATCCTCGATTAAGAACATCGTTGCCTCTACAAATATCAATCTCTTAGAAAGCACCAATGACCGACGAATTTTCTAACGAAGTGCAAAGATGATTTTCATGCTCTTTCTCGTCTCCAAACGTACTATTTAGTCATACAATGACCATTTGTCTAAGTACTCACGAGAAAACATCATTCATCAAATTCGCAAAACAATCAGAGCTTTAGCTAATACTATTAGCGTCACTAATCGTCATAGCAGTCTTTTACGAATACTGAAGGCGATTCCAAGAATAAAATCAATTTATCAGAAGGAAACTTCGCGCTATGAAATTAAACAAACACATAATCTTATCAGGGTGGAGGAATATTGGCTCCTAATAGTGATACGGTTCAGCTATCTCCAGTCACCATCCTTCTTCATCACGAATGAACTACAACACGCCCAGAAAACATACTTAGGTAAACTTACTTGCTGCTCTTCCCGGTTGCTCAAATCAACTGGTACGATCCCGTACACATCTTGAAGATACCTTCGCTTGGTGACTAGACAATCTCTCAGTATCTTGTCAAATCCTACCTCACGCTTCGGTGGACAACTTGGTGGTTCAACCAGGAATTATATTCAGAAAACTCAGGGTGTCCAATAACTCTCAAGATGAGGTTCATTCATTGGTGTACGAGATGGGTTCTAAGAAAACTTCACAATCACGAAAGTAACACACGAGTCTCCAGAGTAATAGTGATAGCAGAGGGTCTAACAATCGATAATCATGGTAGGGAGTTCAAAATTGTTGCAAACGTTAAAGGTGAAACGTAGAAGGGTAGTTGTCAATATTTGACTGATCACTCAACAAATTCCTTGTCAGAATAAAATTTAAGTTGATTATCCAAAGAAATACGGATCACAAATCAAATCTTTATCATTCAAAAGTGAGAGGGAACATTTTCATACTCGTGGGTAACCACCATAAGACTTCTCATAGGGACAAAGATGGGTGAAACGAAATCAAATCGTGTTGGAAGATCCATAGATACTTATCAAAAGCAAGAGATAAAACAAAACATATCAAGTACGTCATCGCCATGAAGGTTCTCAGAGTTCCCGTAGAGGCGTCAAAGTGATTAACAAAAGGATCAGAGATCAGAGTCAAAATCTGAAGATAAGGATCAAATAGTGTCAGACAACTTTATGAAATTCTCAATGCCTTCAAGACTTAATCAGGTTCAAATCTTAGGTGGTGTAAGGTGTAAGCTTTCAATTTCCAAAAGTGATATCAATCGGATCTAACCAAAAGTAAGGCACGAATCAGAGTGATGCGGAAGCAATGATATTCAAACAAATGCCTTATAGTCTACCCATTCCTCACTGGTCAAAACTTACGTTCCTATGAGGGAATCTTAAAGCAAATTTTCAAAGGTTGTCCTATGAGTGCCTACAGGGGAAACTTAGTGGACCTAACTTACACAGGCCAAGGGTAAATGTATTACGAATCGCAGCCTGTCGCTCTGATACCATAATTGTAACACCCCAACCCAGCAAGGGTAGAAGTATCACATTAATGGCTTCATATCAGATCAAACAAAGCATACATTCAATATTAATACAAAGATTCTCAAGGGTTACAAATGAAATACTGAATACGCAAGGATACAAAGGAAACAAAAACTAAATACTAAGTCTGCAAATGCAATCCTTCTAATGACTTCTACTTCGGAATAACTATCAAGGTCTTCTAAGTCCAAAGTCTCTTCACTCTTACCCAGCTTCCAACTAAAACCTGCCGCACACGAAAAGAAGACGTGCGGCTGAGCTTAAAAAGCCCAGTGAACAGATATATAATAAACGGAAACAAAGGCAAATGGAAATGAACAGGCATATCATAATGAATGAGATATAGGAAAAGGAAATAAAGAGTAAGGTTTAGGACAGTAATCCACCACGAGCCCACATATCACATCACATATCACATCGTAACCATAATCTTCAAATCATATAGAGGGGAGACCTCTCAGATAATCAGATAATATGAGGGGTGTCCTCATTCTTCAAATGGAGTAGCTAGCTCCCACATTTTGTGAAAGACGTGGATTGCACCCATCATCAGTCACCACATATATCACATATCACAATCACAAATACAAATCTAGGATGCATCCATACGCCCCCCAAACAAATCATATTGGCCATATCAAATCATATCATAGTGAGCTCATATCAAATCAAAATGGGGACGGTGTGGTTAATCACTCTGACCACACAAGAGTCATGCCAGTGGTGCATCACAGACACGGCCATGTTACCTTCATGGCTAGGAAACAAATTTTGGCTCGGGTATCAAACTGGGAGTCAAAGGTCCAGGTCATAAGTTCATATCATAATCAGAGTGTCACATCAGAGAGGTCATATCAGAAGATTCATATCAGAAAGTTAAGTATCCCAGGTCAATATCCAAAAGGGTCAAAGTATCAGATGGTCAAATCTTCAAAAGGCTCAATATCAAAAGTACTTTTCAAAAGGTTTTCTCTTGAGATTCATTTAAAACAATCCTTCAAAATAGTTTTCATAAATGGTCTTTCAAATAGTTTTCATAAAACGAACTTCAAAAATAGTTTTCTTAAAGTCAATATGTCATGCTTGAAAAACCCTTTCAAAATACTTTACTTAAAACATTTCCATCTCATATCAAAAAGGTCTTCATATCATAGGTCCAAAATCAGGGATCAAAGGTCGAAGCAAAGGTGTCATAGCAAAGGATCGTAACAGAGTATCAAATCAGAGATTAAACCGATCAGAAAAGAATCATAGGAAACCTTACAGAAAAGGTCAGAATATCTGTACCTTATACCGCACGTGCAAACACAACAGAAATATAGAGGTCGGAAGCAAATTCCATCTTCAACGAATCTACACGAATTCATGACTGTCGCATTAATAGCTTATTTAATTCAGATTACTTATTTTAGTCGGCTTTCCATTTTCAATAACTTTCCTTTTTAGTAAGTTAGCAAAATTAGTCCTTTATTGTTAATGTCACTATTTAGTTAAGTTAATGACACCTTACATGAGTTAGGACTTATTATGAATATGAAGTAGGTGTAGGGTCTTAAAGTGTTTAAGTATTAAAGCATGGGTTAAATTTGAAAAATAGAGGAAAAAGGCTACAATGCCTCATGATGTGTACTGCCTACTCCTTTGCAACAATCAAGACACACTTTACTTTCCCATGATATGATAATTCGACATATGACAAAACAAAAGAATAAAAAAAAAATGACATGCCTTAGTGCCTTAACATGCGCCTCTTATTTTTTTAAACTTACATGTAAAAAAAAAACAAACTGGTTTACTCTTATTTGTGTTGACCTTCGGATGATAGAACAGAGAAGCAAACATGCATGCACTTATTATATTATTATTACCAAACCATTTATAAAACACAACCTTCAAGACCCTACTGACATGCTACATAAAAGAAACAATCTGAGCTCCTTTATTTTGGTTCGAACAGATGATAAGGAAGACAACCAAAAGACCCATGCATGCAACTTACTTCTACTCGTGCGATATAGGTTGAAAACGAAGGTGCACACAAATAGCCCTACATGAACACTTTACTCACACACGACACAACCACAAAACCCACTTCTCTCGCGTAAAACTCGACTCACATTTCGGCCACACGACGCTCTTTTTTTGTTTTGTTTAATATCGAGTATAAACCACTCAAACATGCTCTTTTTCTCTTCTTTTAGCTCGTTGGGATAGGATATACTTCATGTTTGGGTCGTGTAAGGTGGGTTAAAAACCAGTTCAACGAAACAGCCTCATAGGTCTATATATATAGGGTTTATCTAAAGTGTTATTTTATGTAAAAAAAAAAATTGTGAGTTCATGCAAGTTTATGGGTCGTGCACTCGACTAGTTTGGAATAGTTTTGTGACTTCTTTTAGTGTTTGTACGATACGAGCAAGACCCCAAAGTAGTCTATGATCTCTTTAAGTCCGACACAAACCCAACACACCCAAGACTGACTGGTTTATACAAGATCGGCTCCAAAACCACACGTGTAGGTGTACTCTAAATTTTAGTTCGAAAAGTTTTAATCTCATACGTGTATAAAAGGGTTTACCACGACCAAAACAAAACAGAAGAATATATAGGAGTCGAACAATATATGGGTCTATATATATAAGCAGCTTTTATAGTCATTAGTTATGAACGTTAGTTATGATTTTATGTGACCCTTAATGATTTCATGCGACTAATTATAAAGCGTAACACAGCAGATTTAAGGGAGGGGAATTGAACAAGAATTTGATACAACTTACCCTAGAGTCGTGACCAGAAGAGAAGAAAAGGCCAAAGAAAACCCACGACCAAAATTAGCACCACGATCACAACAGCCCTTCACAGCCCTTCTAAATCTTAGTCGCGAACAAGAAAAACCCCCACAGATTGAACCAGCCACACAACAGCCTCAATCTAATTTTCATGGATCACATATGATACAAGGAACGTGAGAAAAATAAGGGATGAATTTTATATGGACCGAACGAATTGATTTAGAGTTTACCTCACTTTATCCCTTCGACAAAGAAATAAATCACCAAGGACGAATCAGGTTATGAACAATTCAAAACGTATTTTTCTTAGCTTCTTGAGGTGATATAGAACACAAGAAAAATACTCAAGATGATCCAGAAATTCGGATGGCAAAGGGGACGATTTTTGTTATGTATTTTAGGGTTTTTGTTTGTTTCGGTTTGGAGAAAAAGATAAGGAGGAATTTTATATTGTGGTAGGGCCGAATGAAGGGGGCAATGAGGCCACAATTTCAGCAAGTGGAAGACCAAATCAAATTGGTTACGATTTGATTGCATTTTACCAAGTTTACAAGATTTTTAAATAATTTAAAAGGTTTAGAATGTATTTTAATAATATAATTCGACTAAGATTATTTTTAAGGTATCAAATGACATTTTTAATGTGTTAAAATATTATTTAGGTGCCTTAGTGTTGTATTGTTTCATATATTATTTGTTTACCAAAGTTTGGGATCAATTTGGTGCTTCAAGGATTCATTAAATCAAAATTTTAGATTGTAGGGGCATTTTGGTCTTTTTACATGTTTTAAAATTTTTGGGTATTGCTGCGCGTTTACATCGCTCTTCCAATAGATCTAAGTCTATGCGCCGCTCATCATCATTGGTTGCCACATTAACTTCCGCAGTGCGGATGGTTGGCATTCCAATTTCAGCTGGTATTACAGCTTCTGTCCCATAGACCAAAGAGAAGGGAGTGTCCCCGTTGCTAACCTTGATGGTTGTTCGGTGCGCCCAGAGAACATGTGATAGTTCTTCTACCCATCTTCCTTTGTGTCTGTCCAGGCGCGCTTTGATTCCTTCACCTAGGCTTCTATTTGCGCGTTCAACCAGACCATTGGTTTGTGGATGAGTTACAGATGCAAAGTGTTGCGTGATGTTCAGCTGTTCGCACCAATCTTTGAACGGGTTATCACGGAATTGTTTTCCGTTATCTGAGATAATTTCACCAGGTAATCCAAAGCGACATACTATGTTGTCCCACACGAATCGTTTTATCTGGTTACCTGTTATGGTCGCTACTGCCTTTGCTTCGATCCACTTAGTAAAGTAGTCTATTGCCACAATAAGGAATTTCAATCCACCTGCGGCAATAGGGAAAGGTCCAGCGATGTCGATACCCCATTTGTGGAATGGCCATGGCGATGTAATAGGTGTTAGTTCATGCTGTGGTCGGCGCGGAATGGGTCTGTGAACTTGGCAATCACTGCACTTCCGTACCAAGTCTCGCGCGTCACGGTGCATAGTTGGCCAATAGTATCCAGACCTTAGTGCGCGCGCTACAATGGACCGTGGTCCTGAGTGCATGCTGCATGAGCCTGCGTGGATCTCTCGAAGTACATAGTCTGCCTGGAGAGGTCCAACGCACCTGAGCCATGGTTGTAGGAATGAGCGTCTATATAAGACGTTATCTCTAAGCTCGAATCGCTGCGCTGTGCGCCGGATTCTTCTAGCTTCCTTCTGTTCTTGGGGGAGTATGCCCTTACTAATGAAGTCAATGATTGGTGTCATCCACGTAGGGCCTTCTTCTTCTATCACTGTGGATATTTCCATCTCTTCGATTGACTTATTTTTCAAGGTTTCCACCAATACTTGTTTCGATAAATGTGCGAAACTGGTGGATGCAATCTTGCTCAGCGCATCTGCTTTCCTGTTTTCACCCCTGGGAACCTGCTTGATGGTAAACCTATCAAAGTTCTGGATCAGAGATTTGGTTTTTTCGAGGTATTGGATCATGTGTTCCTCCTTTGCTACATACTCGCCTAACACGTGGTTAGCAACTAGCCGTGAATCGACGTTCGCTTCTAAGTTGCGTGCACCCATTTGAATTGCGATGCGTAACCCAGCCAGGAGTGCTTCGTATTCTGCCTCGTTGTTCGTGGCTGTGAATTCAAAGCGCAGAGCATATGTGAATTCAGCTCCTTCTGGGTTAGTGAGAATAAGGCCACCTCCTGATCCATCTACGCATGAGGATCCATCAGTGAATAGGATCCATGGTTCTTGAGGTTCCCCCTTGCTTGTCGCAGGTGTAGTGTCAGTATCTGGCTTCTCGATGATGAAGTCGGCCAATATCTGCCCTTTAATTGCAGTGCGCGGTCTGTATGATATGTTATGCTCACCCAGTAAAACGCTCCATTTTTGTAGGCGTCTCGATGTGTCGGGTCTCGAGATAACTTGTTTGATGGGTTGGTCTGTGATAACAGCTATTGGGTGCGCCTGGAAATACCTGCGCAGTCTTTTTGCTGCAAATACTAAAGCTAGGACCAACTTTTCCATTGCAGTGTAGTTAATCTCCGTCTTCTTGAGCGCCTTGCTAACAAAATAGATGGGTGTTTGGACAGAGTTCCTGTCAGTCAGTAGTACTGCGCTGACTGCTCCCTGAGTCGCAGATAGGTACATGATCAGCTCTTCCCCTGGTCGGGGCGCGACAAGCTTTGGTAGCGCTGCTATGTGTTGTTTGAGCTGTTGGAAGGCCTCTTCTGCTTCCGCGGTCCACCTGAAGTCTCCCTTTTTTGTGCACTTCTTGAGTGTTTTGAATAGGGGAAGTGACTTGTCCGCTGATTTGGATAAGAATCGGTTCAGTCCGGCTAGCTTGCCGTTTAGAGACTGGACCTCCTTTAGTGTGCGCGGTGAGGGAAGGTCAATGACTGCTTGAGTCTTTTCTGGGCAAGGCTTGATTCCATCGGGTTCTATCAGATACCCGAGAAACATGCCTTCTGTAGCGCCAAATGTACACTTCTTGGGGTTCAATTTCATGTTGATTCTCCTCAGTGTTTTGAACGTTTCCTCCATGTCGCGCGCTAGTTCTTCCTCAGTATGGCTTTTGATGACGAGGTCATCGACGTATACTTCCAAGTTGCGGCCTACTTTTTTCTCGAACGCAGTGTCTACCAATCGTTGGTATGTTGCTCCTGCATTTTTTTGGCCAAAGGGCATCTTTGTATAGCAGTAGACCCCTTGACTTGTGTGGAAGGCCGTTTTCTCTTCGTCTTCCTCCGCCATTTGAATTTGATGGTATCCCTTGTATGCGTCCAGGAAGCATTTGAAGGGATATCCACACAGAGATTCGATCTTCCAGTCTATCTCCGGTAGCGGGTAACAGTCCTGTGGACATGCTTTATTGAGGTCTGTGAAGTCTACGCACATTCTCCAACTGCCATCGCTCTTCTTTACCATTACTGGGTTAGAGAGCCAGTCATGGTAGTACACTTCCCGCATGATGCCAGCGTTTACTAGTTTATGTACTTCTTCCAGGATGGCTTTTGCGCGGTCTGGGGCTTGTCCGCGCTTTTTCTGTCGTATTGGAGGATATCCTTGTCGGATTTGTAGCTTGTGTTCCGTGATGGAACGTGGCACTCCTGTCATATGCTTTGGTTCCCATGCAAAAATATCTAAGTTGTTTTGCAAGAGTGCGCATATAGCTGATTTGCCTTTGTCAGACAGAGACCCGCCAATAGATACTTGTTGATCCGGGTAGTCAGGGTGAATGGCGACCTTTAGGTTTGGGACTTTGATTGCGCGCTGTTCTGGAACATCGCCTACGTCATTTGTCACTGCGTTGCATTCTTTGGGTGGTATGGTGGTATTATAAAGAGTGACAATACCTCCTTCCACTGGGAACTTGAGCATCCCATGCGCTGTGGATGGCACGGCGCGGATAGATGATATTCCAGGTCTCCCGATGATGCCATTGTACGGAGAGGGGGATCTGATTACCATGAAGTCCATCCAGGTGACTGTAGAGTGTGGTTTGTCACCAACTTCTACAAATAGACGTAGTTGCCCAATGGGCCATATCTTCTCCCCTGTGAAGCCAGTAAGCGACGTTGTGGCTGGGATCAACTGACTCTGTATCTCAGGTCGCAGCTTCTTGAAACAGTGTTCATATATAATATCAGCGGATGCACCTCCATCTATATACATGCGACGGATGTCGTGACCCCCCGTATGTATTTCAATGGTAAGCGGATCCACTACTGCGTTGTTCGCAGTCAGGGAGGGGAAAGAAATTTCATTTCCTTTAGAAAAACGTTGACTGACTCTCTGTCTTGTCGCACGCTGCCATGGCTGTATCATGTAGATGATATCTGCTTTTTCTTTTGATGTCTCTTTCTTGGCCCCTGGTTTTTGTTTGTCTTTCCCTTCTCTGATATTTTTTACGAGGTGGTCCATCTTTCCTTCCTTTACCAATTTGTCAATCAATTGGCGCAGTTGGACGCACTCGTTAGTTGTGTGGCCTTTTTGTCCATGGTATTCGCAATAACCATTCCCTGTGCGCCGATCCTCTGGGGTGCGCATTGGTGGTGGTTTTGGGAAGTTCGCCCCTTCTGTTGCGAATATCTCCTTTGGAGTTTTTGTTAATGGGGTATACTTGTCGTTTCCCTTTCCACCGCCTTGATTGCGATAAATCCTATTACGATTGCCGCTCTGGTCATTGGATTGTCTCCTTGACTCTTCTTGTGGCCTATGGTTCGAATAGCCTTTCTTGCTATCCGCAGCGGCTTCTTCTCCTTGGACGAAAGACCTCGTGCGCTTCATGAGTTCGTCGAAAGTTAAGGGAACCTTATCGTTTAACTTTTTTATCAAATCTGGGTTATTGATCGCATTCATAAAACCCGATATTTTTAGTATCTCTGGACACGCCTTGACTTTCATACATTCGTCCTTAAAGCGTTCCATGAAAGCACTTGTGGGTTCCCCTTGTCGCTGTTTAACCCTAGCAAGTTCGACAGGGTTTTTGGCGCACTTCTTCCTTTGAGTAAAGTTTAAGCGAAACGCCTTGCGCAACTCCTCAAACCCATCGATGCTTCTACGTGGAAGCTTGCTAAACCAGTTGCGCGCATTCCCTACTAATGTAGAGTTGAACATATGGCACCACACAGGTTGTGGCCAATTTTCGATAGTAGCTGCTGATTCGAAAATTTTTAGGTGATCATCAGGATCACCTGTCCCATCATATGTTTTGACGTTAGCAGGCATGCGCCTTTTCTTATTCTCCGAAAAATCGCTGATGCGCCTAGTGAACGCATCAACCTTTTGGCGACGCCAGGGAAGAGACATGTCTTCGTCTTCCTGGTCGCGGTATTTTCCTCTTGATTTCCAGTGTCCAGTCTCGCTGTCCGAGGAATCTCTTGAAGATGAGCGAACTCTTTTGTGACGCTTGCGTCGACTATCATCAGAGTCTGAGCTTGCTCCTCTGCGGCGCTTGCGCTGACTACCCTCAGAATCAGAGCTTGAGGGGCTTTCACTTGGGGAGCATCGTCGCCCAAGCCTATCTTGGATCCTGCGACTGCCAAGCCTAGCGTGGACATTGGCGCGCCGCTCCCCCTCTTCAGGCTCTTCCAGATGTTGAAGATCGGCTGTTTCATCATCCATAATCCTCCTTCCAATCCTGGTAAACACTGGTTGTTTGCGGCTATCCTCCTCGCGTCTTTCCTTTCGGTAGCGCGTTGGGGACGCTTCATGCTCAGGGTCGAAGTTGAGTCTGCCGTGCAGACTTTGGCTTGACCTCTTCTTTGCCTCCTCTCGCATGAGCGCAGCCAAGGCTTCGTAATTTTGAGATACAAAGTCGCTTGGCGCCAATTCGGAAGTGACTCCTTCTAGCGCGATGGAGTCTGTTTCCAAGGCAGGATCCTTGTTTCGGATAGGCGCATTGGGAGGTTCAGTGAAGTTCACTTCTGGCATGGTAAGAGGAGTGCGCTCCAGTTCTACCGCGCTAGTACTTGTTGTAATAGCGGGGGTAGTCTTGGTAAGCGATTCCACTGTAGGAAAGACCAGATCTGAATACGCTCCTAAGCTTCTAGGCGTGCTGGTTGTCCCAGGGGCCTGCTTAGGGGGCGCATCCGTTTGATGCTTCTTCCCTAGTGGGTCATCATGCGCTTTCTTCCCATGCGGACTCTTGTGACTTCCGTGTTTCGTCATTCTAGTTCTTGGTAAAACTCTTAGTGTAGGGTCCCACGGATGGCGCCACTTGTTGATACAAAAGTTGGGCGTTCCTTGTGAGGGCTTCTATTCTCGTACCAATTAGATCTTAATGCTTGGTGGAACCTGCGCACTAAGAAAAAGAGCCAACACCGTTAGGCTTATCGAGGGATTGTCTCCCCCGATTATCCTCCGGCGTGAGAGTAAGTAATCGAAATTTAGGGTTTTGTGAAGAGTTAGGGTTTGAATGAAGTCGTACCTTTACCGAGGGCTTGGGTGCCCTTTATATACACATGAAACCCTAGTAGGTTTCTTGTTCCCTACTCCTCGGCGTATTCGCCGACCTTGGATATTTGGTGTATATCCCCTTTATTTAGGAGATATTCCATATCCTATCCGAAAATAGCTTTGGGCTTGGGCCTTGTAGGCCCAAACCGTATAAGTGGTAGTCCATTAATTGCCGTAGCGGCCCATACGTGGTGGGCTTATATATTAGTATTGTTTACTAATCGGGTCCGTGGCCCGGGTGTAGACTATACGTCATCATAAATCACTTGG
>CP139505.1:201311105-201706438 GCA_021014915.2 Artemisia tridentata subsp. tridentata
AACCTCAGTAACTTTCGTCGATCTTGGCTCATGCGGTGGACAACTCAGTCTTCTCGGGATCCATAGTAGTACTATCTGCTGTAGCTTACGAATGCCAAATCAAATATACTCTTCCAGGACAAAGGGCCATTTCAGCTTAATACGAAAATGATCTCCATGTTCTCTTTCGTCTCTGAACACAACACAACGTCATACTATGACAATTTGTCCAAATACTCGAGAAAACATAATTCTATTAGCCGATACAATCGACATCATTAACTCATAATGATTACAACGAGTACGAAAGAAGCTTCAAGAATCGTCTTAGGCAAACTTCACATCTACTTCACATCACCTATCTTCTTCTTCACGAATAAAACTGAAATACTTCACGGAGGTTACTCTCGATTAGTAAACCTACTTCTCAGAATTTCTTGGGGTTGTTTTCTTCAGTCCTTCAAATCTAAAATGATGCAATCAGATACGGAGTTTCAAAGGTAGACCAAATCAATCATTGATATGTGGAAATGGATAATGATTACGGATAGTGGTACGATTAAGTTCACGATAGTCGATACGCCGCCGCATACTTTCCTCTTTCTTCTTCTTCATAAACCAACAGGAGCATCCAAGAGAAACACTAAGGTGAACAAAAATCATATTCCATCAGCACCTTCAATCTCTCAACTTCTATGGTACATGGTTTCATCAACTGAGATCAGTTCAATGCCAATTCTAGTTCCCAAGCTGGAGGGCATACCGAGGGGTTTATCAGATAACATCGGAAAATTTCCGTACAACAAAATACTTCCAATGCTAAAACTTACAAGAGTGGATACTAATAGGTGTCGGAGAAACTTGACAATCAAATGAGATCGGGGTCTGTGCTTCCATAGCAACATTAATCTTGACAGATTTAAGCGGTTGAGAGTCATCATAACAAAAGCAGGGTGAAGCAGACTGTTAAAGATCACATTTCGGATACGGTAGTTTATGGTAACTTATGAGGAGTCAGTCAATCCATAACCAAAAGGCCTCACAATCAAATGTATCAAAAGAAAACGGATTCATAGCACGAATACGGTCGTCATCCAGACGAATAGTTCATATATCAGAGTCAAGTACATGGTTTATCAAAATGTTTGAGATAGATAAGCGAACTGCTCAAGGTGTTGGAATTCTGTTTAGTTTCTTAGCAAAAGTGGTAGGTAGGGTGTATATCATTAGTGATATGAACATAGTATAATTGTCAAAAGTGAGACGTATAGGATATCCGTTGTCAACATCATCATGTTCAGTTAACAAATCCATACTGAGGTAGTAATAACATCATATTCTTTCAAAAGGACTGATTGACAGACAAAATTCATCATTCGTAGGAAGGGAACAAACCTTCCCATATATGTGGTTAACAATACTAGAGTTCTCATAGGAGTAGTAATGGATTACGCAGATTCAAGTAGTTTCAGATGATACATTTCATATCCGGAATAAGTAATGAATTCATAGGATGTGTCAAACACATTATAGTTGAATGACCTTCTGGATGGTCGGAAAGGTATCAAACTATTTATCAAACAGATCGGAATTGGAGATCAAAATCAGAAGGTGAAACTTAAAAGGGGTAAGGTATCCATGAAGTTTTCGAGGTATTCCAAACTTACTTAATTACTAAGCTTAGGTTGCAAAACTTTCTAGCTTCTGAAACAAATGTTCTTATAAGGCAGAGCTAATGGTAGAGGCACGAATCAGAGTGATGCGGAAGCGATGCTTCTTACATAGATGTCCTAGTCTACCCATTCCTCACCGGTAATAACTTAAGTTCCTATGGGGAAATCCTAAAGCAAATTCACAAAGGTTGTCTTATGAGCGCCTACAGTGGAAACTTAATGGTCCAAACTTCACAGGTCAAGGTTTAATGTACTACAAGTCGCAGCCTGGTCTCTGATACCATAATTGTAACACCCCAACCCGATAAGGGTAAAAGTACTACATTACAGTGACATATCAAAGCAAACACAAGCATACATCTCATATAATACAATTGAATTCCAAAGGTTACAAAGGAAAAATCTGAAGTACAAGGTTATAAATGAGAACAATAACAAAATACTAAGTCTGAAATGCAAATCTCTTCTAGTCATCTCTAAATCCAGGATAGCAAATCTAAGTATAGCCTTCTAAGTCCAAGGAACTCTCCACCCATAACCCAGCTTCCAACTAAAACCTGCCGCAGGAAAAGAAATGCGGCTGAGCTTAAAAAGCCCAGTGAACAGATATATATATATATATATATATATATATATATATATATATATATATATATATATATATATATATATATATATATATATATATATATATATATATAAACGAAAATCGAAAGCAAATGAACGAACATATATAGTATGGTGCAGTGGGAAAGCATAAGGCATAAACGAACGGATGTCAAAGTGTAAGGAAAGTCAGTAATCAAACCCGAGCCCAAACAAAATCATATCATATCATATCTTCATAGCATAAGTAACCATTGTATTCGGAGGGGTGACCTCGGAATACCAAATGTAGTAGGAGGGGAGACCTCAAGTAACCATAAGTAACCATAGAGGAGCGACCTCTCAGATATGTGAAGGGCACGTATTGCACACAGTACCAATCACCAGACATATATCAAATCATATAACAGATAATCCACTAACAGATAACAGATCTAGGATGCATCCATACGCCCCCGCAGAAAATCATAGTGGCCATAATAACATAGTGCGCATATCATATAACATAAAGGGGACGGTGTGGAACATCACTCAACCACACTAGAGTCATGCCGTTGGTGCATCAATGACACGGACATAGAACCCCCATGCCTAGTGAAAATGGCTCGGGTATCAAACTGAGAGTCAGATATCATATCAAAGTTCATATCAAAGGTTCAGATCAAATGTATCATATCAAGGGTTCATAAGTTCATAGCAAAGGTTCATCATTAAGTTTCATAGCAAAAGATCAAAGCAAAGGTTCATAATCAAGGTTCATATCAAAGTTCAAATGCCAAAGGTTCATCATTAAGGTTCATAGCAAAGGATCATATCAAATATCAAAGTCAAATGAATCATGAAGAACGGATCAAAGTATAAGGGAACATAGCAATGGCTTAGGGAATCTTATAAAGAATCGAAGATCAAGATCAAAAGTCATGAGAATGAAAACACCCTTACTGAAAAAGGGTAGAATATCTGTACCTTAGACCGCAAGTGCAAACATAACAGAAACATAAAGATCGGAATCAAACTCCTTCTTCAGCGAATCTACACGAATACATGATCGTCTTATTATTAATATCTTATTTAAATCAGATTACTTAGTTTAGTCGGCTTTCCATTTTTAGTAACTTTCCTTTTATAGCAGCTTTCCAAAAATAGTAACTTTCCAAAAATAGTAAGTTTCCTCATTAAGTAGTTTGACAATTTTAACTAACTTTCTATTTTTAGCAGGTTTCCCGAATTAGCAAGTTTCTATTTTTAGCAGGTTTCCCTAATTAGTAAGTTAACCATTTTTAGTAACCTTCTATTTTTAGTAACTTTCTATTTATAGTAACCTTATATTTTTGGTAAGTTTCCTCTTTAGGTGAGTTAAGCTGTTTAAGAATTAGCTATAAGCTTATTTTGGCTTTTAGATTTATTTTCAGCTTTTATTCCAAAACAGATCGCTACTATACGAATTTTTATACCATATCAGGACTCAAAAATAAATTCCACAAAAATTCACCCAGGTAATTCAATGTCTTGTGAGTCTACTGTAATTTTTAAAGATTTTTATCTCAACTGAAAGTCCCGTTCAAAAATCGTTCAAGTCTAATTGTTCAGATTCATAATGAAATTTACACCTCAAAAGTATGCCTCTACACACCTAACCAAACCACTTCAGAAAAATCTACAAAAATTCCAGGAGGTATTCTATATATGAAATATGACTCCTGTAAAATTTTAGCCATTAACTCTTTATGGTTTAGAAATTAAAAATCATCAAAGTGGGCTTATTTCCAGACCCTCAAAAACAGTTTTGACACTTGAACTTGTAAAATCAGAAAGGACCTTCTCCCGACCTCCAAAAATTATAAGGCTTACATATTCAGAAAGCTCTTTTCCAGAACTTGATTTTAGACTCAAGAATCACCCAAAAACGCGTTGATATCATCAAGATATACCCCTTTCAATTCGACCTTAAATTCTGGACAGCAACTTAGGTTTTCAATTTGACCATTACAACACCCAATTACGCATCCAAACACATCCATGATTCTCAATATTCATACAACATGAATTTTAACATTATTCTAACATGTTCTAAAAATCCCATATCAAATTACTCACGAAAATCCATCCAAACTTTAATTACCAATTCATTATTTTATGTGAATTCTTATGATTTTATGTGAACTTGTTCATGATTTTATGAAGCATATTATTAGGCCGATCCATATATCAATTTATAGCCGATTCATATGATGATCATGATGACAATAACACAAGATTAAAATGAAGGAAACAAAATAGGATAATACGCGTTACCCTTGAAGATCAAACGAAGAATCAAGAACACCAAAAATAAGAACAAGGCCGAGCACCACCACACCACTCGACTCTCTTCTCTCGGATTAGAATGCAACCACGAACACTGTTGGGAATTAAATATTCTGAAGTTTAAGTATCGGGAAAATCTCTCAAGTGATTAAATCTGGTAGCAGTAGAGTTAAGTCTGGTGAGTTCCAAAGTTAAGTCTGCTGGTTATCTGTTGGTTAAGTCTGGTCGTTGAAGTTAAGTCTGGTGGATAAGTCATGTGTTAATTCTGGTAACTAACAGAGTTAAGTCTGCTTGATGAAGATATTAAGTCTGGTTGACTAAAAGTCAATAATACACGGTAGATAATATCTTTCCCCATGTGCTTAGTTCTTATCATATACTCACAGAACGAGTTATAAACATAGATACATGTTGTATCTTAGTTACTGACACACATAAGATAAGCTAGCAAGTTGTTTGACAAGACTTAACATTATTGTAAAGATCTTTCTTGTGTTATAAAAGAAAGATCTTAGTCTAGAGATATAAGTGTGTGTTAAACTTATAGTGAAAAATATATCTCTCAAGAACAAAGAACAAAAACAATATCACAAGAAATAGAAACATAAGATTCAAGGTTGTAACCCTAGTGATAACTCAAGATCACTCGTATTATTATCTTAATAATATTGAATCATTTGGTGATAAGTTTTCATTGTTCATTGTCATATAACAAACACAACTGTTCCATTTCCATAACCATAATAACCTTCTAAGTGTGATTAAGTAGATTCCGCATACTTAATCATATTCACTCAATATATCATACACACAAAGTACAAAAGGTTTAACCACCTTAACAGTGTGTCGAATCCTAACAATTGGTATCAGAGCAAGGCTGATATAGTTGATTTAGAAGAAGAAGCTTAAGAAATGGATGTTCAGGATACTGCTACAAATGTTGCTGCAAAGTTGCCCATGATCAAACAAAATGAGTTTGAGCTATGGAGGTTGAGAATTGAGCAATATTTTATGGTTCAAGATTATGCTCTCTGGGATATCATTACATATGGTGATTCTTTTTCACTAGGCTATTCAGATGTTATCATTGATGGCAAAACAGTAAGACAAATAAATACTGGACCAGTTTCAAATGAAGAAAGGATACAGAAGAGAAATGATCAAAAAGCAAGAAACTTGTTGCTTATGACCATTCCTGGTGAACAGATGCTATCCTTTAGCAAGTATCCAGATGCAAAAACTCTTTTGGAAAAGATTTGTGCATGGTTTGGTGGTAATGAAACTACCAAGAAAACACAAAAGACATTGTTGGAACAAAAATTTGAAAATTTCAGTTCAAATAGCAATGAATCTCTTGATAAGCTGTTTTCTAGATTACACAAGCTTGTCAGTCAGCTAAGTGTATTGAGTGTTGAGATAGCAAAGGAAGATCTCAATATGAAGTTTTTGAGAAGTCTACCTGATGAGTTCCATACTCATGTGGTTTTCTGGATGAACAAGCCAGATATTGAAACCATGAAACTCAATGATTTGTTCAATAACTTCAAAATTGTTGAACAAAGTCTAAAGAAGTCTGGAATCTATAGTACTAGCTCTGGGAATGTGGCACTTTTGTCATCTCCTAGTATTAGTAAGTCAGAAGAGGTAGATGAAGCTGAAGGTGTTTCTATTGCTACATATGGTGGTCCTTCTACTAGTTCACAGAAGAATGTTGCTGGACTTGGAGATCCATCGTTCTATGTATTTATGTCTAGTCAAACTAATGGTTCTTCTCTAACTCATGAAGATCTTGATCAGTTGGATGATAATGATTTGGAAGAGATGGACATAAAATGGCAGGTTGCTTTGCTTAGCATGAGGGCTAAGAAGTTCTGGCAGAGAACTGGTAAGCAGATTACCATTGATGGTAATGAAACTGCTGGGTTTGATAAAAAGAAAGTAGAGTGTTTCAACTGTCACAGGTTAGGACACTTTGCTAAAGAATGTAGAAACCCAAGGAAGCAGGATAATAGAAGCACATGGTATAGGCAAGAGAAGAAGAAGGAAGTCACAGTTGAAGAACCAAGGGCTATGCTAGCCATAGATGGGGTTAACTATGACTGGAGCTTCATGGCTGATGAAGAGGAAGCACCAACAAATGCTGCTCTTGTGGCCACTGAGACTGCTCTAATGGCCTTCTCTGATTCAGAGGTAAATTCCATAAACAAATGTTCTGAATCATGTTCTGCTCTTAAAGATAATGAAGAACTTAAAAGAAAAGCTGATAATAGGCGAGAAGAACTAATTATTGCCTTAAGCCAATTTAAGTAATCATAAAAGAGCTATAGGTGTTCTTGAAAAACAAATTGCACATTTTCAAGGTAATGAATCTAAGTTTACTGATGACTTAAATGCTCTACAAAGAGGCATAGCATTTAGAGATGAAATACTTGCTAGTCAAAGTAAACAATTAGCTGAAGCCAATAATAAAACTGAAAATGTTAAGATAACTGTAGATGCTTTAGCTCATGCCTCAGAGGGAATGAATAAGATTTGGGAAGCTCAAGTAATCAATAAAGCTAAGTCTGGTTTAGGAATCAAATCTGTTCCTCCACCATACAGAGGTGTTCCTTCACCTCCAGGTGTTGACCTAGCACACACAGGTTTTGCTGAGTTTCAAGAACCAATAATGGAATATGGTTCTAAGGTCACTAAGAGTCCTAAGATAGAAAAAGGATGTGAAAGTTTAGATAAAACTTTATTTTATCAGGACAAGGTGTCCTTTGTTAAGAAAGGAGATGCTATAGTTGTTGAGGATAGTACAACTGATAGTGATGAAGAAGAACAGGTTATGTCTAAACCTGAAAAAGTTAAGAAAGTAGGAACTAAGGTTCCTAAAGTGGTCAAAAAGGATACTGATAGGCCTAAATCAAACATTAAACATGTTAGGCAACCAGTTAGGTATTGTGAACAATACAGATCCACTAGCAAGCCCAGAGGTAACCAAAGAAATTGGAATAACCTCAAGTCTAACCAATTAGGTGATGACTTTGCTTTTTCCAACAAAGCTTGTTATACATGTGGTAGTTTTGACCATCTTGCAGCTTTCTGCAACCATTGGGTATCTGGGTATGAAAACAATAGAGTGAACCACAAAAGGCAAACACCTAAATCTCATTTTCACTCTAGTTCTAAGGTTAACAGAACTAAACCCACAACAGTCTCTGTTAAGTCTGGCTTCAATAAAGTTAATTCTGCTAGACCATATATGACTGTTTACCCAAAATCAACAGCTAAGGGTGCAAAAACATCTTACAAACATGCACCAAAGTCTGTTCAAAGGCCCATTCAAACAAAAGCAGTGGTCCAAAAACAAGTTTGGAAACAAAAGGGGACAACTACAAAGTCAGCAGTTAATTCTGCTAAGCCAGCAGTTAATTCTGCTAGGCAAGCAGTTAATTCTGGTAGGCAAGTAGTTAAGTCTGCTGCTTAGGCAAAGAGGGAAAATGCTATTAAGGCCTCAGCATGTTGGGTTTGGAATTCAACTAAATCCAATGTTGCATCAACTGTTCTAAAAAGATTAAATTACATTGATGCAAGAGGCAGATCCAAGTCAGTAATGACTTGGGTCCCCAAAAGAAACTAATACTTCTCATTTATGTGCAGGAACATTCAATTGATCATCAAGAGGATCAAGGATACTCAGATAGTGGATGTTCAAGGCACATGACAGGCAACAAGTCTTATCTCTCAAATTTTCAATCAATAGATGGAGGCTATGTTACCTTTGGAGGAGGTGTTGGTGGCAAAATTTCCGGTAAAGGTACCATTAAAACTGGAAATTTAGATTTTGAAGATGTGTACTATGTACAAGAGCTAAATTATAATCTTTTTAGTGTCTCACAAATGTGTGACAAAAAAACAAAGTTCTTTTCTGTGAGACTGAATGTCTTGTACTTTCTCCTAATTTTAAGATGCCTGATGAAAGTCAAGTACTTCTTAAAATTCCTAGAAAGGGCAATATGTACAGTGTTGACATGAAGAACATTGTTCCTAAAAAGGATTTAACTTGTCTTATTGCAAAGGCCACATTGGATGAATCAATGAAATGGCATAGGAGGCTTGGTCATATTAATTTTAAAACCATAAATCAGATTGTTAAGAATGGTTTGGTAAGAGGTTTGCCTCACAAAAGATTTGAAAATGATCAAACATGCATTGCTTGTCTTAAAGGTAAACAACACAAAGCCACTTGTAAGCCCAAGATTTTTAACTCTATCAATCAATCATTGTCTATGCTTCATATGGACTTATTTGGACCTGTTTCAGTAAGTAGTATAATGCATAAGAGATATTGTCTTGTTGTAATTGATGACTATACCAGATTTACATAGGTTTTCTTTTTAGGTTCTAAGGATGAAACTTCTAGCATTCTTAAGACATTCATTACACAGATAGAAAACCAAGTAGACAAGAAAGTGAAAGTCATTAGATGTGATAATGGGACAGAGTTTAAGAATAGAGTTATTGTGGAGATCGTTTGCTCGAGGTTAGTTAGACCTCATATCTAGGATTACACCAATAACAATGAACAACAATATAGTATGCACAGCGGAATAGATCAAACGATTCATTATCATTGCACAAGGTTTGTCGAACGATTACAAACCCTAACCCTAGGCGTCTAAACAAAGACTCACGCCTAGGTACACACACACACTTTTCTGCACTACATTGTGGAAGACTTGTGTATTAAAACCCTACGTCCCATCCTCTTTATATAATAAAGGATTAGGGTTACAAAGATTCTAAATATTACAATTAAGGTCCTTTATCTTTGTCTTCATAAGTCTCCTCCATCTTTCATATTTTGTCAATATCAACTCATATTTTATTCCTAACAATCTTCCCCTAGTTGATATGACAAAATCAAGTATGAAAGATGTCGTCTTCCTCGTCTTCCCCTTAAGCCATGCATACCATCAAGGATCTTCAAGCTGCAATTAACAATGAATCTTCTTCCCCTTTTTGTCATCATCAAATAGGGAACAAAAATCTGCAACTTTGATTTTTACAACCACGAATCAATACTACACGTCCAATCTATCTTTCCAATGTCTCAAATTACCCACCATTAAGTTTTCTGCACTAAAAATGAACTTGAAACAATAGAAATTAAAACCAGCCGTAGTAATACCAATGAGCAGTAGTAAAACCTTCACCGTGATGTAGCATAATCTCGATGTATTGAAGAAGAAAACCAACTATTACCAATTCGATGCTGAAGTAAAATAAACCAACCTTTGTGTCTTATAAGGAGATCGCAATCTCCTGACAAAAATCACTGAGCACAATAACGTAACTCCTTCAAGTGTTTTGCCAATTCGTAGTCTTGAACGAACGAATAAATTATCTTTAAAGGGTGATGCAGCCACTTTAAGATATAATAAAACACAAACTTGAAAATTTTCACTTCACCGTCAAATGAGCAACAACTAATCCACTTCGCCAATAAATACGAGCCATAAATCTATACGAACAGAAATCAAATCATCATCTTGTGTGTGTGTTTCTTCCCTGTGTGTGTGTGTTTTGGAACCAACGTGTTCCAAACAGATATACTTCCCCTCACTTTGAGAATTCCATGCTCTAACAGTACAAACCAGCAGTATAAACTTTTCTTCCTCCAAAGCTAGCAGTACAAACTGTTGTTGAGCAGTACTAACTCAGAATACCAAGTAGTACTAACTGGTGAAGCCAGCAGTACAAACTGCTATGAGCAGTACTAATTGTTCATCGAACAGTACTAATTTCGAAGGCCAGCAGTAGAAACTGTTAGAGCAGCAGTACAAAAATTATTCACATCTGATGTCTTTGCGTACAGACATCAGCAACAAAAATAAACCCACTTGACCAATAATATTCGGTTGACCACAGAACACAGCAGCCAATCTCCAATTAATCAAGTCAAATGCTGTTCGTATATTAATTCCTTAATATAATAATCGGATCAATCTTCAATTTAATGTGAATAAAACGACAAGCAACAGCAGCAAGCAAGTCTTAACCTCCGATCCATCACATATCAAATCACAATCTTGGTTTGGCCACGTTATTGATGACAATTCGTTGTAGACAACCAATCACCAAATCATAATACCATTAAACCGATCAATTAATTAATAAATGCTGTACACAAACTACAGCGATCAATTAATAATAGTAAGTGACAAACCCTTTTACCATTGACTGACCAATTAAAATAAATGACAACCCTTTGAAACATCAGTCCGTACCTTACCGCTGCATTGACGACAAACTTTTTCGTCAAATCTGCTACTCTTCGACACCAATGAAAACCTTGTAACATCCTAGATATCAAGAGCAACCTGTCTCTGATACCACTTGTGGAGATTGTTTGCTCGAGGTTAGTTAGACCTCATATCTAGGATTACACCAATAACAATGAACAACAATATAGTATGCACAGCGGAATAGATCAAACGATTCATTATCATTGCACAAGGTTTGTCGAACGATTACAAACCCTAACCCTAGGCATCTAAACAAAGACTCACGCCTAGGTACACACACACACTTTTCTGGACTACATTGTGGAAGACCTGTGTATTAAAACCCTACGTCCCATCCTATTTATATAATAAAGGATTAGGGTTACAAAGATTCTAAATATTACAATTAAGGTCCTTTATCTTTGTCTTCATAAGTCTCCTCCATATTTCATATTTTGTCAATATCAACTCATATTTAATTCCTAACAGTTATGGATGATTTCTGCAAACAAAAAGGTATTAGGAGAGAATTTAGTGTTGCTAGAACTCCACAACAGAATGGTGTTGTTGAGAGGAAGAATAGAACACTAATAGATGCTGCCAGAACTATGTTAGCTGACTCTAAGCTACCTATAACTTTTTGGGCTGAAGCAGTCAACACTGCTTGCTATGTCCAAAATAGAGTTTTAGTTATACAGCCTCACAATAAGACATCATATGAACTTTTTAGAGGTAGAACTCCTGCAATAGGATTTCTTAGACCTTTTGGACGTCATGTGACAATTCTCAATACCTTAGACCATTTGGGAAAATTCGATGGTAAAGCAGATGAAGGATTCTTTGTTGGATATTCTCTTAATAGCAAAGCATTTAGAGTATACAACACAAGAACTACGATTGTAGAGGAAAATCTACATGTGGAGTTTTTGGAAGATAAATCCAATGTAGAAGGTCAAGGACCAAAATGGCTATTTGATCTTGAAATTCTAACCAAATCAATGAATTATGTGCCTGTTGTTGCAAAAACTAATGATTTTTCAGGTTCACAAGCAACAGATGAGGCAAGGTTAGAAAAGGAGACAAACCAAGATCATGTTTGGATGCCAATATGGTCAAGTACAAGTGTGGTTTCAACTTCAACACATGGTGAATCTTCTTCTGGTAAAGCTAAAGAAGATGTTGAAGATGAAAGCAAAGAAGATGGAACAAAGGAACAAGAAAATAGTTCTGCTGTTGATAATGCTGCTGAAACAGACTTAACTGAAGAAGCAGACTTAACAAAGGAAGCAGAATTAACAGACGATGAGGTGGATTTGAGCAATCTCCCACCAAACTATCATGTTCCACTTACACCACAAACCAGAATTCACAAGGTCCACTCCCTAGAAAATGTGATAGGAGATGTACAATCAGGGGTGAAGACAAGGCAACAACTGATGTCTTCAGACCAACAAGGGCTTCTTGATGCCCTTTATGCTTCAAAACAGCATGAGTTTTCAAACTCTTGTTTGTTTGTATGTTTTCTCTCACAAGCTGAACCAAAGAACATTCTGAAAGCCTTAGATGATTCTAGCTGGGTAGAAGCTATGCAAGAGGAGCTTCTTCAGTTCAAGATTCAGAAAGTTTGGGTGCTAGTTGATTTACCTAAGGATGCAAAGGTAATTGGCACTAGATGGGTTTTCAAGATTAAAAGGGATGAAAGGTGAATAGTGATTCGGAATAAGGCTAGATTAGTAGCCCAAGGGTACACACAACAAGAAGGTATAGACTATGATGAAGTTTTTGCTCCAGTAGCAAGACTTGAGGCAATTAGGCTTTTCTTAGCTTATGCTTCATTTTTAGGCTTCACAGTTTACCAAATGGATGTCAAGAGTGCATTTCTATATGGCACAATTGAAGAAGAGGTGTATGTCTCACAACCTCCAGGGTTCATTGATCCTGACCATCCAGACAAAGTGTACAGAGTTGTAAAAGCTCTTTATGGCCTTCATCAGGCACCTAGAGCTTGGTATGAAACACTGGCTTCCTATTTAAAAGAGAATAGATTTCAAAGAGGAAAGATTGATCAGACACTTTTCATCAAACAGCACAAGAAGGATCTTCTGTTAGTGCAGGTGTATGTGGATGACATTATCTTTGGATCTACAAGGAAGGAGATGTGTTTGGAGTTTGAGAAGCTTATGCATGATAAGTTTCAGATGAGTTTCATGGGGGAACTTACATTCTTTTTGGGTTTGCAAGTTAAACAGTCATATGAAGGCATATTTATTAATCAAGATAAATATGTTGCTGAAATTCTTAGAAAATTCAACTTTGCTGATTCAAAAATGGCAAGCACACCAATGGATTCTGAGAAACAACTTCCAAAAGATTTAGATGGAGAAAATGTGGATGTACACATATACAGATCTATGATAGGATCTTTGATGTATCTCACATCATCAAGACCTGATATCATGTTCTCTGTTTGTGCTTGTGCAAGATTTCAAGTAACTCCAAAGGTTTCTCATTTAACAGCAGTCAAGAGGATTTTTAGATATCTCAAGGGTCAACCTAGGTTGGGTCTACGGTATTCAAGGGAATCGCCTTTTGATTTGGTAGCATTGTCGGATAGTGATTATGCTGGTGCTAGCTTAGACAGAAAGTCAACAACTGGAGGATGTCAATTCCTTGGATGTAGACTTATCTCATGGCAGTGTAAGAAGCAAACAACTGTGGCTACTTGAACAACTGAAGCTGAATATGTAGCTGCTACAAGTTGCTGTGCTCAAGTCTTGTGGCTTCAAAACCAACTTCTTGACTATGGGTACAATTTTATGAACACTGTTATTCATATTGATAATAGTAGTACAATTTGCATTATTAAAAATCCGGTACAACATTCTAAAACAAAACACATTGAAATTAGACATCATTTTATTAGAGATTGTAATGAGAAAAAGTTAATTCAAGTAATGAAAATTGCTTCAGAACATAATTTTGCAGATCTGCTAACAAAAGCTTTTGATGTTGGAAGGTTTCAGTACTTGGTAGCAAGTATTGGAATGCTTAATTCTTAAATTTTTCAATCTATGTGTTTTTATATATACCAGTGTGGTTAATTCTGGTGATTACTCAGTTAATTCTGGTGGTTACTCATTTAAGTCTGGTAGTTAAATTTTTGTTTGTACTATTGTCTTTGTAAATTTGTACTAGCTATTACTTTAAAATTGTGTTATTTCATACAGTTAGTCATATGTTTATTCTAATATAAGACAAGTACTTTGTACATTGTTCTTTTGGTTTTAGACTAACAATTTCAGGTATGAACATTTGAGCACAAAAGGAAGTTTTCAAGTGAAATGGAAGCAGCAGAATGTTCTATCAGTTGCTTACATAACAGGTTTATGATGGACTGAGTTTGGGAATTCTTAACAAAGGTTTATACCTAAGTTTATTAATTCTCTAAAACTACTTTCTTGAAACCTGGTTATCATATTTCACATTGAATTGATGACTTAGTTGATCAGACAGTAACTAATTCAACTCACTTTCTATCATTTTATACTTTTAAGTGTAATGAGCAAGTCTAAGGACATCTGATAGAAAGAACAGCTAGTAAAAGTGAATCTAACACTTGTGTTAGAGGCAACAATTGCTATGAGCTGGAAACCCTGTCAAGAAAGCCTTTTGAATAGGTTTATCTTTACACAGGCAATTATTTATAACTGAAAACATTGGTTCTCACACAACCAGAGGTTGCTTTAAACTGAAATCTTGATTAAGTGTCTGTTATACACTTAATCCCTTCAAAATGGTTGAAAGCAGTATGATTTTTCATAATAAAATCATATGCATACTGCTAAAAGTCAAAAATTTTCTTAAAAGGCTTTTTGAAATAAAAATGACTCAGAAAACCATCAACTGATGGATTATGAGTTATTGCCCCATGAATCACCTCTCATAGGAGTTAACACACCTAGAAGTGATGAGGGCAGCAAATTAAACTCTTAAGGAATTGATGGCTACATGTACAACATTGTCTGATAACAAGTTCTAAAGTGATAGCTCAGATGATGGGGAGAGATACATTGTGAGAGATCTTCCAAACAGGGGAGGAAATGTTATTTGCATCTCAGGGGAGGAAACATCTCAGGGGAGGAAATAAAGTTGGAAGATTAACCAGTGAAAGGGAGGAAAAGACAAGAGCATACAAGATGATGACATGGAAGTTGAAAATGACAAGAATAGAGCTGTTTCTGGAGTATTATATATATTCAGAAGGGATGAAGCATTCCAAAGGAGAAAGTTCTATCTAGGTCAAACGAAGAAAGCTTTCAGTTTCAATTTCAGTTCACTACGTTTGTTCATCACTTGCAAAGGCATGCTGATAGATGATTTCACTTGTTGAAACAATCATCCAAGATACACAGCACCATTGCCTCTTATAATTCCTCCATACAAGGAAATTGCACCATCTTTTAGGTCAATGTTTGAAGCCTAAAGATATGTGTATTGATATTGTTGAAGTCAAAGATCAGAAAGCAGATGAGTTACTGAGATAGATATTAATCTTTCAGAATAGAAGAAAGTTCAGTCCAAGGGTCTGACTATGAAGTGTTTGAAAGATCTTCACAATCCATAATTTAATTCAGAAACATGTTGAAATGGATTCACATGTTTAGGGGAGGATTGTTGGGAATTAAATATTCTGAAGTTTAAGTATCGGGAAAATCTCTCAAGTGATTAAATCTGGTAGCAGTAGAGTTAAGTCTGGTGAGTTCCAAAGTTAAGTCTGCTGGTTATCTACTGGTTAAGTCTGGTCGTTGAAGTTAAGTCTGGTGGATAAGTCAAGTGTTAATTCTGGTGACTAACAGAGTTAAGTCTGCTCGATGAAGATATTAAGTCTGGTTGACAAAAAGTCAATAATACACGGTAGATAATATCTTACCTGTAACACCCCCATTTTCGATATTCGCAGCGGAAATATGAGTTGGGGTGTTACTTCACAGTTCACAGTCATGATGATAGAAAATGATTCAAAAAGAGACGTTTTTAGATAAAATTGTTATCATTTATTTATATCAGAGTTACAATATGCAGGTCCCAGCAGGAGGTTCCAAAATACATTTTTAAAAATATGTTATTTGTTGAATGATAACAAAATAGACAGTCCATAGCCAATCCTGTGCCAAACCATGCTTCCAATTACCTGAGAATACATGCTAAAATGTCAACATAAAGTTGGTGAGTTCATAGAGTTTGTGAATGAAAATAATCCATTTCAGTTGTTCAGAAATAAGCTCGTTCAGTTGTTCAGAAATACGTTCGTTCAGTTCAGTTGGAAATCATTTAAACACAAGATTAAATGTAATAATTGCCACACATACAATTATTACTAGGGAAAGATGTATTTTTATCGCACTAAGTCTCATGGCACGCAAAACATTAACAGAACATCAACAGTCATGAGCTAATGATGTATTAATTACCCCATAATTAAATGTAGGTAACCTTGCCCCCGGGTAGGAGATAGCCACATCTCTTTATTCACTTCAAATATAATTCTTTGGGTTACGTTACGGTAACACAAAGGGGTTGTCAGCCCAATAGATCTATCCACAATATTCGCGCTCACCCGTAGGTGATTAGAGGTCCATGATGGGAGGTCTTTTTGGCTTAAGGTAACTTAGCATAGGCAATAAAAATAAGAGTAATGTTTGTTGAAATAACTTGTGTTTAATACGGAAAAAGTTCAATAGTGATTCATAAATCATATAAAGCAAACAGTGTTTGTAAACGTTATGAGCATGTATCTCCCCCAAAAGTAATTCAAAACGTATAAAAGAAGGGGCTATGAAACTCACGATAATCCATAAAAGTTTAGAGTACATAAAAATAGTTGAGCATGTATCTCCCCCAAAAATAATTTAAAACATATAAAAGAAGGGGCTATGAAACTCACCTTAGCAATCTGGATGGAAAACAAAATGGAACAAAGTTGATAAACGTCTCCGGACAAGAAACCTGGGTTGTTATGCCAAATTTCAGTAATCATTTTCAGATGATTATAGTTCTTTTGTTCGATTCGTTTCGTTGTTTGGTTGTTGATTAAATGTTGGAATGAGACAACATGAAATCTCTCCAAAATAAGATTTTATCTTATTATTCGTTCTTATGTTTCTGTTCATTTCATATATATCTTTCGTTCGTTGGTTTATTATTTTACTTGTTCGTTTGTCGATAAAATAAACGTATTACATTAGTATTAAGTCGGAAAATAAAAATAGAACTGATAAAAATAATAGTTACGAAAAGTTACTTTTTAATCCCTAAGGTTTGGTTAACTGACAGTTTATACCCTGAAATTTGGAAAATGACAGTTTTTACCCTTATGTTTCTAAAATTAACATTTTCTACCCTGTTTATTTGTTATAGTAAAAAATGATTCCTTAATATAGAATATTTACAAAACCAGCCCAAAATAACTCTAATTAATTAGAATTAATATGCATAAAATAAGTGACATAGCTAGAGTTTTGGGATCAAATAACTTAACGAAAACTAAATCATTTTACGAGCTCTTAGTTCCTATGAAAAGCTAGCCAGGTCGACTTTGAACATGTCAAGTTCCGTTATTTTTGAAAACCATTTGATACTCGAAAAATATTACCAAAGTCGATTGGTTAGAACACGTTTTGCCAAAAATCTGGAAATAGAGTTTCATGTATAGCGATAGGAAAAACTTTGAAGGCCAATAACTTTTAAACCGATTAATCATTTTATGTGATACCTCTTTCCAAAATAAGTTAGTTATGTAAACTTTGATATGTTAAAAGCTTGGAATTTTTAGAGGTCTTATAGGGTTCAAAATTAGTGTCCAAAGTCAGTAGGTTAGGTCGACGAAACTAGAAAATTAATAACTGAAAAACTTTGTTTCTATTTTAGCGATAAGTGGCAATCTTTGAAGCTTGATAACTTTGTAAAAACTGAATCATTTTCCATGATTCTTTCTTCTAAATTTAGTTTGTTATATGATCTTTACGTATACCAAAGATCAGAATTTATAAAGGTCTCTAGGGGTTCGATATTTAAGTCCAAAGTTGGGTAACTAGTCGAGTGAAACTAAGAATAATTAACTGGAATTATTTAGTTTATTATTTAGCGATATAGATCAGACTTTGGGCTTAGATAACTTTTGACTCGATTGATCTTTTTAACTGATTCTTTCTCCTATATTTAGTTGGCCAGGTAAACTTTAAACATACCAAAAATCAGATTTTATGGGGATCGTTTGGGTGTCGATTTATAGCTTAAAAGTTGGGTCTCTGGGGTGGTTTCTTACTCGACAACACCACAGAAACATAACCCGATAAGGGTTTTTGGTTTTTAGGGTTTTGTAATTAACTTTTTATGTATGTTATGTTAATAATTGGTATATTTTAACACGTTTTATACATCTTTGATTGGTTGTTACAAATATTCGAACATATTAGGTGTGTTTGTTCTACTGTGTTCGAACAGACAAAGAAACAAAGAAAGAAAACTTAAGTTTTATGATCTTGTGTGTTATTAACAATCATGTATTAATGCTTTTAGATGTATCTAAGATAAATAAACTGAAATAAAAATAAAGTGGAAGACTTACTTAGAGTTTTGTGATCGACTAGGGTTTATGAATTGAATTGGTTTTGTTTCTGAAACACGGTTAATTCTCCTCCTCCTCTATGCTTATTAGGGTTGTGTAGAGTGTATTTTGGGACTGTGGTCAGGATAGAAATGGAGTTGGGTCTGTTTTTGTTATGGTTCGAAGGATGTGGGAATAAGGTGATAGTTGTGTTTTTATTTATAGAAAGGATATTAGGGTTTGTAGGAGGTGATGAGGGGACATGGTGAGGAGGCAAGGGCTGACAGAAATGGAGAAGAGTGCCACTTGGATGAGGAGGGGGAAGAAGGTGATGTGGCTGAATAATAGCCAAAGGGTTTAACTACCAATGAGGGGTGTTCTTGTATATGAAGGTGGACATGTGTATAGGCTTGTTGAAGAGAAGAGAGGAGAGGAGATGGAGTGTGTTCATGGCTAGGGGAGATGTATTTGGAGAAAGTGATATTTAGTAGTAACTTAGTTAGGTCGTGTAGTTAGAATTCGACTAGGGTTTTATATGAACCGATTGTGCTTTGGAGGATGGTACTTTAGGTTTAACATGTTGTATTTAAGGTTTAAGGAGTAGTATTGAAGGGTTAGAAATGTTAACCAAATTAGTTTAAGTGTTTGTTTAATTTTGAAAAATATTTGGAGTTATATATGTGAGATTCGAATTATATAAGAAATATGGATTGTGTTTAGAGAAGTTGTACCATAGGCTTAAATGAGTTGTACTATTATTTAGAATATGAGAAAAATATGGTTTTAATAATTTATTAAGTTATAAAAATTATTTGTTAATTTTTATTATGTTTAAAAGTAAATAAATGGGATTTTTAGTTCTTGTGCATTAGGCACTTTTAATTTGGGTTTAAAGACTTGTAAAAATATTTAATAAGTTTAGAAAAATTAATTTTTAAGAGTTATGCATGAATGGTTTGTAATTTATGCTTTAAAATAAATATAAATAGGGTTTTAATAAGGATTTTATAAATAAATGGTTTCATGCATAAAGGACTTGTACTCTAGCTTAAATAAGTTGTACACTTAATATTTTGTAAAAATATTGTATAAATAATTTAGGGTTTGTGAAATTTGTACATAAAATCACAGTTATGTAAAATTAGGGTTTTACCGGGAACTAAAATGGAATTAGGGTTTTCGGTGCTTTGGTAACTTGTACATTAGCTCAGATGGGTTGTACTTTTATGTTCTGAGATTTAGTTATTTATATTAGGTTTTCTGATGAATTTAGGGTTTCCTAGAAACTCTATATAGATAATGAATGTTTTGTTTGTACGTTCGTTAAGGCATTATCGTAAAATGGTAAATGATATTTTGTAATGATTTCATATAGTGATGTTTATGAAATAAACATTAGGTTTGTTAGGTTGGTCTGTGTGGGAGCACGTTTATCAAGTATGTGAGTTACGTCACATAAGATAGGAGATACAATCAAATAAAAAAAATGTATCCGTGGAAAAAGGATAATAATTCTGTAAAGTAAATAAGTTTAAATGGGAAATTTTACGATTGGTTACAGTATCCCCCTGTTGAAGGGAATCTCGTCCCGAGATTCGATATGTGTTGGTTGGAAAGTTGGGAAAAATGATGTATAGGGATAGCTTGGTTCAGCTTTCTAACCTTTTCCGATAAGAAACGCGATAAAGGAAAAATCGTACAACGATTTGGTTTTAGGACGAGAGTTTGATATGCTTAAAATGCCTCAACTTAAAAATAATATTATCCAAAATATTATCTCATTCTTAGGCCTTATTTCCGATAATGTCGTTTCATTGATAATCCTTGGTTTTCTATTTGATACCTAAGGGATCGAGGTTTGGTCAGTCTTATCTCTACTGGATGAACTAAATTTGAATGTTTTGCCACCTAATAAATTACTGTGCAACGGTCAGATTCTTAAAGTTTGATGAATAGTGATTCCAATGTTCGAAATAACGGTCAGATAACGGCTAGTTTTTCCACCTATAAATACCTCATTTCTAATCCTCATTCTTTCACCACAATTTTCTCCTAAAAACCTCAAAAATGCCGCACCTTGTCACATTCTTAGCGATCGTCTATGTGGTCCTTGCGGTTACCTATTTGGCTTACGTACCCAATGAAGATCACACATTCCTAGTTTGCGTTCTAGCAATCACTTTGCCTATTGTGGTCTTCGCTATCGGAGTTGACAAGATTTGGGGGTAAGGGTTTGTTTTTCTAGGTAATCCTCAAAATTCTTATTTATTCTTATGCTTAGTTTCTATTCTTTGTAGGATAATCAAGGTTATTCATCCGGTTGTGGCTCTAGCGATTGTATTGTTGGTGGCTATCCTCATATTCATGGCGGGTCAACCTATTGAAGAATCTATTCCTTATTTTGTAATCATTGTAACCTTAGTATTTCCGTTCTTAATCATTTCTCTATGTATGAACTTCCGAGGTTACGAATAAAATCTTAGAGTTTTTCTATCCATAATGTTGTTGTATTCCTATCTTAGAGATGATGGGTAGTAGATGTAGACTTTTTGTTGTAGTAAATTGAAATAATAGTTTATAAATAATTTGTTGTGTTTCAATGTTTTGCTTTTGCATGAAAATTTGTAGTAGAAGATTTCTAAAAATATAACTGTCCAATTCACTACATAATTCTTCCTAAATTATACATAGTTGATCAGGTTATGTATAATTGAGGATCAAATGATGTGATGTTTTGTTCAGTCACTGTGGTATTTATTCTTTTTCAAAAAGTTTTAGATGGTGTTCAACGCTTTATTTCTGTAAAATAGCTTCATAAATAATTTCTCAAAAGCATAGGAAAATTCTTAGTCCACATTACAGTGATAGGTTAGGGATTTCTTAAGGTACTAATGGGATAACCTCGAAATAAATCTTAGAGTTTTCTAGGGTTCTACTAGGCATATCTATGAATAGAGTATGAAGAAATAAAATAGATATAGAAGCTAAACGCAGATTGAGATTATGAAAGAATTATTACGAGATAGAGATTTCATAAGGTAGAAAGATAATTTATTTAGATTACTTCCATCGTAGCTAAAGAGTATCTGAAAGGAAAATACAACTTAAAGAGTTCTAAACCTCAATCTATCCTTCTGCTTAAACTTAAAGGTCATACTAGGACATAGTTGTGATTTCTTAATGAGTTCTAGTTTTCTTCTGCATCAGTCTTAGTCTTCCAGTTGGGATTGAAGTTCGGGCATTGATTAATAATATGTCCTTTTCCTCTACATCCATAACAAATCCTGGTTCGTAGATTTGCTCCTATTGTCTTACAGTTTCCGGTCTGATGTCCTATTTCCTTGCATCTTTCATACTTGATGAAACAAACTCCATAATGATGTAACTCACATCGTTGACATAGAGGTCGTTTTCCATTATAACCAGCTTTATGAGTAGTCGTGGCGATGTAGTTTCTACCAACTTTCTGCCTACAAACTTGTTGGCGATGGTAGTTGCTACAATCTTGAAGATGCTTGTGATGGCAGACGGGGCAGTGAGTAGGGATGGTGGTTTCTATCTCATGATGTTTTCGCTTTTGGTTATTTTGTTCAATTCCTAGGGTATGGGTGATGGTAGGTTTAGTCGTTTCTTCTGGGCATTTGTTATGAACTGGTCTACAACCCGTAAAACTTTTAGGGGTACAACATACATTCATCTTCTTCTTTCCTGTTGCCTTCTTATTGCTTCCTAAGCGAGCCGTTGTGGTCACCTCGAGTACTGCTGCAATGAGGTTGATTACCAACTTCTGGATAACTTCGGGAGTCATTGGCGCGGTTAATATTGGTATAGTATTTTTCATACTGACTTTCTTCTGCTAGCGTTACAAGAATATGAATTTAGAATTCCAGTTATGACCATGATAGAATAATAAAGAAATTATTCCCAATGAATGATCATAATGCGGAGTTATGTCCAATTGAACATCAATTAATCACGATATGTCTGGTTAATATCGTAGATAAATGATTAACTTTTGGTATATCTGCCAAGGAACTAACTAATTCACTTGAATTTCAGCAACTTTCTCTTCATTCATCAAGGTTTCTTCCGAAATTTTATCTTAGGAGGGTTCTATGGTTATGACCTAGTTATGGTAGGTTGACTAGGTTCAGGAGGAAAAAGATAAGTGACACTTATTAGGCTCTAGGTATGGTTTATACGAAGCCATTTGTCTATTAAGGATAATAAACAAAGGATAAGGTTTTAGGGAAAGTCATTACATATATGCACAACATTATTGTAAGACATGATGGAAAAGAATTTATTCTCAACAATAATATATATAACAAAAGGATAATTGTTATACATTTATTGATTGATTACAAACTCTGAAGGTTTCAGGTTTATTGGAAAATACAGGAAATACCTAACCAACTACTATTTGGTACAGTAAACACAACGTTGTTACACATGAGTTTGAGATCAGCCACGTCCTTGACGTAAATGCTTCACTTCATTCTCAAGTTGTAGTTGTGAAATTTCCATTTCCAAGAAACGCTCTTGAAATTCATGGTTCACCTTTATCTGACTGTCCAGCATAGCTTCCAAAGTGAAAATCTTCTGACCCTGGCTGATTGCCGTCTCTCTGGCCATCCATAGGGTTCTTTCAATATCTGCCACTCTACTGCGTAGTTGACTGTTTTCCTTCCTCGCATGACGGATCCTATAATCTAGGCTTTTATATTTATGTTCGTGCGTATTCTTCATCCGATCAACACTTGCTCCCAAGTCGAACACCGTTCTTCTTTCGTCATCGGTTCTTCTAAACAGAGTTTCAAAGTTATGGTCGTACCATTCGAAATGTAAATGTGGTAACTCTTTCAATTGTTCTGCGTGATTGTCGAGAATATTGGCGTGTTCATAAAGGAGAGTCCACATGGGATCTTTAGGATCAGGGGAATTAGGTGTAGATATAGCATCGGGGAAGTTTTGTATTGGAGTTTCGGGAGTATTAGGTTCTAGTGGATTTGATTCAACATCTTTCTGAATTGTTTCTTGGCGTGAATTTTGTTCAACATCAAATGTTGTTGGGCAATCAATAAACTTTTCATCGGATGTGGTTTTCTTAAGAGAGTGCGTAGGGGATGTACTAATAGTACGTAAAGCTGTTTCGTTAAGTTCGGGAGTTTCGGGGGACATGATACTGTAGTAACCCGTAAATAGTAAAAATAAGAAATTCGAAATTTGCAAATAAAGCAAATCAAATAACTATCAGATGGGGGAATATGAATGCCAAATAATCACAATAAAGGATGCTCTAAATGTTGAAACATATCGGCACGAAAGGCGTAGGACTTTATGGTGTAATTTTGTTTATTTTTGAAAACGCGGTTATAGTCCAATGTTTGAAAACATTTGGTTCTCTATAACCATGAGCTCTGATACCATTCTGTAACACCCCCGTTTTCGATATTCGCAGCGGAAATATAAGTTGGGGTGTTACTTCACAGTTCACAGTCATGATGATAGAAAACTACTCGAAAAGAGACGTTTTTAGATAAAATTGTTATCATTCATTTATATCAGAGTTACAATAGGCAGGTCCCAGCAAGAGGTTCCAAAATACATTTATAAAAATATGTTATTTGTTGAATGATAACAAAATAGACAGTCCATAGCCAATCCTGTGCCAAACCATGCTTCCAATTACCTGAGAATACATGCTAAAATGTCAATATAAAGTTGGTGAGTTCATAGAGTTTGTGAATGAAAATAATCCATGTCAGTTGTTCAGAAATAAGCTCGTTCAGTTGTTCAGAAATACATTGTTCAGTTGTTCAGAAATACGTTCGTTTAGTTCAGTTGGAAATCATTTAAACACAAGATTAAATGTAATAATTGCCACACATACAATTATTATTAGGGAAAGATGTATTTTTATCGCACTAAGTCTCATGGCACGCAAAACATTAACAGAACATCAACAGTGATGACCCATCATTTTACCACCTCCACCACCACATAGCCCATCCAACTAAACACAGTCATGTTTAGTCTTTCCCAATAAATACCTAGGAACCCTTTTGAAGTTGGAAGCAAATCTAGAAGCCTCATGTTACTTTAGAAGTTTATGTGTCTTCTTGTTAGTTTAATTTGCTTTCCTAATGTAGTCATAATTATGTATGACATTCAATTTATGTCTATGTAATGGACTTTTCATTTTGGCTACTTAGCCATAATTCTTTTATTGTGGTTGGATATTTGTCTTATGTGCTACTTGTTAGATATTGTATATTTGTCGTCTAACTTTGTTTTGTAGCACGATCCATTGCTCGATTCCTTTGTGTTCTCCAAATGAGGGGGAGTACACATCAAGGGGGAGCCTTAACCACCTTTTTGATTTGACAAAAAGGGGGAGAAATGGGAGTAAACTCATTAAAAACTTGTTAAAACTAATTTTAACCTAAAATGAGTTTATATTTTGTCATCATTAAAAAGGGGGAGATTGTTGATGCAAATAATGTTCTAAAAATGTTATTTATATCTTTCGATTACTTCATGTTTTGAGGATGACAAAATGTGAACTCACGTTACGTTAAAATTAACGTTAACAAGTTTTTAATCGGAAGATCCCGTTTCTACGCAAATCACTCTTGAACAAAGTTACAACTTGAACTAGTGATCAAAGAAGTGAATTCATGTTTTGAAAATTCACATTTTAAATGGGACAAAACATTTTTTCAAAAATACACATGACAAATTATTTTTGAAATATTAAGAAATGTTTTAATGGAAAAATAAGTTTGAAAATCACAACAGCTATTTTTCCCCCCAAAATTAGCTCCAACCTTCCCCAAATAAGTTTTCACCAGAAAAGACAAAATTTCGAGCGTCCTAGTCTACCACGGCTCCACGGTACCGTTAAATTTAACGGAGCCGTGGGTCATTTAGTGGAGCCGTCCGTACCATTTTGAATTGTAACGTTCAGATTTTCTTTGCCTATAAATACCCACCTCTTTCACAGTTTTAGGCACCCTTCACACACAGAAAAATCCCTTAGTAAAATCCTCTCACACCTTTCACTTCTTAGGGTCATTTAGATTAGTTTTTCTTTGTTTCAAGAGTGATCCAATCATCCTTCAAGTGATCCTCTTCATACCTCTTCACTAGCAAGAGAAGAACACAAGTATCCAAGTTGATACAAGGTGTAATCATCCCTCTTCATTAGCAAGAGAAGAACTTAAGTAATCAAGAAGATACTAGAGTTATAGTTGATAGGTTTTTGTAACACTTGTTACAACCTTGTTGTGTCTTAGCATACATCAAGTTTATTTTCTTTTTGTGAGTGAGAGTGAAGATCAAGTGTGATCTATAGAGATAGTGAACATCTCTTGAAGCCATTGGGCTTGTGTGATTGATCAAGAAGATCAAGGGTCATTAGGTTAGTGTTAGTCGAGTAGAGTGAAGTGAGTGTTGATCATTGTGATCGTGTTGAGATCTTGGTGATCTCTTGAAGCCATTGGGCTTGTGTGTTTGGTCACGTGGACCTTGGTAGATTGGTGCTAGCTAAGATTAGCACTCGACATCTAGCTTAGTGTCGGAAATAGGATAAGCGACGTGTATGGTTTTCTCCGCCTGAAGGGAGGTTGTTGATATAGTGTTTGAAACTCTCGAGTGTGGTGCTCGAGGAGTGGAGTAGGGCGAAGAAGAGCTTCGTAGCCGAACCACTATAAATCCTCTGTCTCGGTTTGATCTTTCCAACTCTACTCTTTACTTTTATTTGTTATTATTACTTAGCTTAGTGTGTAGTTCATATTGGTGTTGATTGATTACACATAGAGTTCGAATCAAAGTTTCCAATAGCATACTTTTAAAACAAGATTTTTAAAAGAAGTTTTAAAACCGGTAAACTATTCAACCCCCCTTCTAGTTTCCCACAATTGGTATCAGGAGCCACGTCAGTCAAGTTTGTTGGGTTTATTGATTTGATGATACAAAACAAGAAGAATGAAACTTGAAGGACTTAATGTGACAAGAAGGGAAACTACAAAAAGATGGAGAATTTTGAAGATTCTAGAAGATTTACTTAAAAGATTTAGTTTCCTTATTGTATTATGATTCTCCTTGTAAACCTAGATGATCTCTATTATATAAAGAGACATTAGGTCATTAGTTTTAGACGTGCACAACTACAGGATGTAGTCGATTAGAGGTGTGTGTGTGTAACCTAGACGTAAGTTATAAACGTCTAGAGTTAGGGTTTTAGTTAGTTAGTTAGTTAGTTCAGCATCAAGGTCGAGTCCTTGATCCCTGTTACAAGGCGTGTAACATGTTCTACCTTGATCAAGTAGAATTGGGGCTGTAGATGATTATTAGTGTTAGTATTAGAGATCACAAAGTAAAAACCTTGTTCAATAATAAAGATGTTTTACTTATTCCGCTGTGCATGATTGTTGTCTTTGTTATTGTTTAATCCTAGTGCTCTAAACGGTCCAAGGAGTTTTAACAAACTCCACATGTGGTATCAGAGCCTGGGGAGCTCGTTACCTAGGGATTACAAGGTTTTTTCTGTCGAAGAAACTGATTTGGAGTTGATACAATGATTTGATAAAGGTGTCTGAGGTAATCGTTATTGGTTACTGTCGAAGAGAAGAGCAGCAGATCGGATTTATTTGTTATTAAAGGTACGATCAATTTATTGGTTATTCAATCGAATGAAGTTATTGAAGAAAGCTGTTTCAAGCTGCGAATTTAATACAGCTCGTACAATGGTTTGTCGCTTAGTAGAGCTAATTAACGTGGGATTTTATGCGGCGGCTTGTGTGATCGAATTTAAATTGGTTTGGTGGCTACTGCATGTGGATAGTTATCTCGTATTAATTAATTGGAGATTGAATTCAGTTTGTCGCTAGCGGTAGTGGTATATCAATTTCAAATTTTCACATATGACTTGATATGCATTAAATTGATCGGTGGATGATTGGGGCTGATTGATGGAAAGCATTGGTCAACGCATCGTACTGATCGAATTAATTAATGGGTCGGTGGAAGACTCAAAGTGAAGAATAGATTGTAATTAATCGGTTTTGTCGCTCATCCAAAGTACTGTTGCCCCAAGGTTATTAGTTTCACACACACAAGTTGGTTTTTGTTATTGAAAGATTAAAGGCTCGTTGGGGATTATTTGAAGAAGACGATTGGATATTATCTATTTGATGTTGTAGTTGAGTTTCACAGGTACGCGTTCTTATGTTTGTGTTATTGCGGTGACAAAGACTTGATGAATCTAGCAAGGATGTGTGATCTACAAATTACGGTGCTTAATGCTCACATTTGCTATCACTTAAAGGAGTTACATTGTAGTGCTCAGTGTCTCATATTAGTTGAGGATTTATCGAGAGGTCCTAGTAGCCTACTTCTAAGATAAGTTTGGAGTCACATAGAGACGTGGATAGTGCAAGATATAAGACGAAGGTTTGGGAAATTCAACTTCTTCATCAAGTTCGTCATATCTGGTTTTCTTCATCAGTAATCATTACAAGGAGCTTACAGAATTGAAGATTCAAGAGATGGTAAACATATTAGTTTCAGGGGAAGCTTATTGTTTAATTGTTTAACCATCTACATGCACCACTCAAGGGGAAGTGTTTGATTCTTACTACCGTTGTTCATTATTACTACTGCTAGTTGGAGTTTTCTACTGTTTTGGATTCATTTTTAGTAAGCATTTTGGTGTTCTTCATGGAGGGCAATTTGAAACATTGGAAGGCTTTGATTAAGAAGTGTGGTACTGGTTAATGGTGGTCAAGATCGTATTTACATACATTCTCTATTTGTTGATAACAAAAAGGGGAAGAGATGTTAGAAGAGACTTGGAGTGGCATGGCATGACTTAAGGGGAAGACAAAGATTGTTTCATTCATGGCGAGATTTAATTATCTCAACTTCTCTACTTCGTCTAGGGAAGTTCGTACAAGAATGTCTTTGTTTTGTCATCATCAAATAGGGGAAGATTGTTGGGTTTATTGATTTGATGATACAAAACAAGAAGAATGAAACTTGAAGGACTTAATGTGACAAGAAGGGAAACTACAAAAAGATGGAGAATTTTGAAGATTCTAGAAGATTTACTTAAAAGATTTAGTTTCCTTATTGTATTATGACTTTCCTTGTAAACCTAGATGATCTCTATTATATAAAGAGACATTAGGTCATTAGTTTTAGACGTGCACAACTACAAGTTGTAGTCGATTAGAGGTGTGTGTGTGTAACCTAGACGTAAGTTATAAACGTCTAGAGTTAGGGTTTTAGTTAGTTAGTTAGTTAGTTCAGCATCAAGGTCGAGTCCTTGATCCCTGTTACAAGGCGTGTAACATGTTCTACCTTGATCAAGTAGAATTGGGGCTGTAGATGATTATATTAGTGTTAGTATTAGAGATCACAAAGTAAAAACCTTGTTCAATAATAAAGATGTTTTACTTATTCCGCTGTGCATGATTGTTGTCTTTGTTATTGTTTAATCCTAGTGCTCTAAACGGTCCAAGGAGTTTTAACAAACTCCAGGTTAGCAAAGTTTTTAAAGTATATTGTATTTTAAAGCTTGAACTGATCAATGGATTCCGAAAAATATCTAGAAGGGCAATCTATGCAAAGACCACCACTTTTCGAAACCGATTGTTTTATTTATTGGAAAACAAGATTCGAAACGTATGTGAAATCAAAAGACATTGATCTTTGGCATGTTATTACCGAGGGTGACTTTCAACCTATTCAAAAGAATCCGGAAACTAAAAAGGATGAAATAGTTTCTTATGATAAACAAAGTGATGAACTTAAAAGGAAATTAGCCAAAAATGATGAGGCTAAAATGATGATTTATAATGCTTTGCCTAAAAAGGAATTTGAAAGAATTTTTATGTGTAATACGGCAAAAGACATTTGGAAAACTTTGCTAGTCACTCACCAAGGTAATAACCAAGTCAAAGAGAACAAGATAGATCTTCTTGTTCAACAATATGAACAATTCTCCATTTCGGAGGATGAGTCAATAGATAATGCTTTTTCTAGATTTAATACTATTATCACTAGTCTTAAAGCTCTTGATGAAGGTTATTCTAGTAAGAACTATGTTAGGAAGTTTCTTAGAGCTCTACATCCTAAATGGAGAGCAAAGGTCACCGCCATAGAAGAGTCAAAGGACTTGGTGGCATTGTCACTCGATGAACTTATAGGAAACTTGAAAGTTCACGAGATGATCATCAAGAAGGATTCCGACATTGTCAAAGGCAAAAGCGAGAGAGTTAGATCTCTAGCATTTAAAGCCAAGAAGGAGTCTAGTGATGAGGAATGTTCGAGTTACGGTAGTGAAGATGAAGAGTACGCACTAGCCGTTAGGAACTTTAGAAAGTTCTTTAGGAGGAAAGGTAGATTTCCTAGACAATCTCGCGATGAGAAGAAGTCATCCCAAAGAAATAATGATGAAAGAAAAGGGACAAGTGAAAGGAGATGCTTTAGATGCGGAGATCCTAATCACTTCATAGGAGAATGTCCTAAGCCACCAAAATCCAACAACCAAAGAGCCTTTGTAGGAGGCTCTTGGAGTGATAGCGGTGAAGAAGAAGAGAAGAAGCCTAACGATGAAACGTGCTTAATGGCTCAAGCTTCTAACGAGGTACAATCCGACTCTTCTTATTATAGTGATAATAATTCTTCAGTAGATGACAATGAATTACATGACGAATACAACAAACTATGCGTAGTTAGTACTAAGATCTTAGGTAGAAACACAAAGCTAAAATTAAAATTAAAAGAACTAGAACTACAAGTCTTAGAACTAAATGATCAAGTCAAGAGACTTGAGAAAAACAAGGAAGTAGATTTAGGATGCGGGTCATGTATTAGTCTTCAAGTAGAAAATGAAAAACTTAAAGAAAATGCTTTAAGAATCATTAGGTTTGATGAAGGAACTAAAAAGCTTAATGATATACTTGAAAATATTAGATATAGTGAACATGACCGTTCGGGTTTAGGATTTGACCCAAATCAGGCTTCTACAAGTAGTACTAAACAAGTAAAATTTGTAATGCCTGAAAAGTCCATGTCTGAAGGTGACGGCACCATTAAAGATACAGACGGCACCACTAAATTTAGTGGTACCATGGTACCGTGTGGTGCTGAGGACAAAACTGGGTCAATTCTGAAAAGTAACTTAAGTCCTAAACCAAGTCAAGTAGTTGTAAATAGAACTAGAGTGTCTACTCCAAGTAGAGAGGAAACCAAAGGCTTTAACAAACCATTGTCATCTCCCGAACATGGATTTGTAAAGCGTGACACTAGGTCAACTACTCCTCCACCAAGAAAGGTAAACTCTCCCAAACCTCGGTCTAGAACTCCTCTACCGAGAGGTAACTTTAGAAGACAAAATCATCCAAGTAACTTTCCTGTAACTTGGAATGATCGTCCACCACAAAGTTACTTACCATGGGAAATGTGTCCTCCATTCTCACATCCTAAACTAACGCAACAAATGCGTAGGATGTTTAACTCTAACAACTTTGGACCCATGAGATATTGGGGACCAGATGTTTTAACATTTGTTTTGCTAGGAAAACATGGATGTAAATAAACTTTGAAGTATAACAAAAGGAGTATGATGCGTTATCAAGCATACCCGGTGACGCAATAGTCAAGTCGTGTCTTTCATGCTTAACATTCAACAAAGGTACCCTAGTCTTCTAGTTTTAAGAGCAAACACCTCAGGCACAGGTACGCTCTCTTAAAACACCCTTTGTTAGTAGTAATGTTTGGTATGAAATAGTGTAGTTAGAATCTAACATGGTAGGCACTATAACACAGAAACTCTATTCACATCTCATCATGCCAAATTTAACTTGTCCAGAAATGTTCGATGATCGCTTGAAGATCATGCGTGACAAGTTTGAATTAAGCATTGATAAGTGAATCAAGTTCCCTTCCTTGCACATACGTAATCTTGCCTAAATGAAGTATCCCTGTAAACTTATGTATACTATATGTATGAGATACATAGTTTAAGTAATAGTCTTTATTGACAATAACGCCCATATCTGCAAATGCGAAATTCACAAGAAACGAAGAAGGTGAGTGCGCGGATATAACTAGGTTAGGGGCATAATAGGTAAAGTAGTTTACCTAACGGCAAGTAGGTCCATTATCATGAATAGTGTTGGCTTTGTGCCCACTTGTAAGAAGTATCCCAAAACTTCTTACATCAAAGTGTTTAATGTATCATACCATACATTAAAGGTACTATACACTTGAGATTACGATATCTTGAGGAGATTGATGTAGAAAATGTTTCTATACCAACTCTGATAATGTGAGAGTTAACGTGGGTTGAAACATAATGAGTAATGTTTGTACCTTCATAGGTTGATTAACAAACATCTTGGTTCCCCAAGAAACAAACTACTCTTATTGTCACCACGACCGAAACCGAGTACGCAAGCGCCGGAAAGGCATGACAACAAACACTATAGATGAGACAACTCCCTGTGAAGAGTAGCAGTCAAGAAGCCATTAGACTTGTCCGGGAAACCTATAGTTTGCTCATGAACGAAGCTCGTCGAAGTACGTCATCTCCCCGTGGAAAGACATCTCCTCCGTCATGATAACGTCGAATGAGAAATCTTTCTTTGAAAAGTATTTCTTCTCACCTTAACCTTCACATTCTCGTCAAATGACATCTTAATACTCCATTGGAATTATTAATTTCATTTCTCACGTCTCATCATATGACTTTTCAAGTCATTCCTCATATCCCGCTAATGACTATTTTAATATTTCTATGGAAATATTAAAGTCATCTCACACATCCATCCTATTCTCGACTCATGACTCTTGAATATTTCATTGGAAATTTCAAGTCATTCCCTAAGCCTCATCCCATGACTTCGTAATATTTCACTGGAAATATTAACGTCATTCCTCGTGTCTCGTCATATGACTTTTCAAGTCATTCTTCTCATTCCGCTCATGACTATTTGAATATTTCTTCGGAAATATTAAAGTCATCCGTCACGTCATACCTCATAACCTTTCATCCCTTCTATGACCTCTCGAAAGTTTCGCGGGAAACATTGAAGTCATTCTCTACAAATCGCTCATGACTTTGTAAGTCATATCTTTCACTCGTCACATGACTCATGAATATTTCACGGGAAATATCTAGTCATTCCTTGTGTCGCATACTCCGGCTAATTAAATATTTCATGGGAAATATTATAGTCATCCTCCTAAACACAACTCATAACTTCTATTTATTTCACGGGAAATACTAGAAGTAAATCCTCATCCAATGACATCTTAGTCAATTTCCTCGGAAACACTAAGGTCATTTTCGGTCATCCCATTTAATCATATTTCGTCAAAAAGTTTATTAGGTATAAACTTTTTCCTCGTGTCAAAAAATCTTACTAAATAAGTAAGATCAATCAGCCAAAAGTCAAAATAGAAGAAAAACTGGACCATCAGACATACGGCTCCACTAAAGAGCCACGGCTCCACTAATGTTTAGTGGAACCGTGGAGCCGTGCATCTGAAAAATGCGCCCAGTTACTCTTTTCTTCGGCACAAACTTTCCAAACACACAAAACCACTTCCACTTGCTGTCAAAATCGAACCATAACACCATAATTCAACTAAACTCTTGCTAATCAAGATTGAGGCATTGGAATTAACAAATCCTAACGACAACATCATCAATTGTAAGTAATTCACTCTTATTTTCTTTTAATTTGAGTCTAGGGTTTGTTCTTGAGTATAAATCCGAATTGGGGGATTTTCAAAATTAGTTAAACCCTTGTGAAATTAAGACTAGGATTAGACAATGTAGTATTCACATGATTTACTAAACCTAGGATTTCCAAAAACCCATTTATGTTGCAAAACCTAATCCGAAATTAATCACTAAATTTGGATTATGATTGATTATTTGTAATGGAATCATGTTTAGGATGATTAAAATTGGATTAGGAACGTTCTGCATTAAAGCTTTTCAATCTTAAAGCTTGTTGGCACCATGTTGAGGCATTTGCCAAACACCCTAATTCGATCATCTTTTTTTTAAAACTTCACAAGTCTAGGATCATGAAACTTTTTTCATACATTGTTGATGCAAATTAAAAACGTTTTTGCATGCATACATGAACTCTCAAATATGGCTCGAAGTACATAATTGATATGTATTGTTCGACATATTTGAATGAGCAAAAGTGAAGTTAGGAGCGTTTGGGTAATCTCTTTAGGATAATTTTAGAGTCGAGATTGCCGCACCTCCACATTGTTTGCATTTAGGCACACACACTAGAAGTGTAATCATTAAAATGCAACGAACTAACATATACAAAAATATTTTTTTTGTAGACAAACAATGCCTCGAAATGATTATCAAGATACCAAACCCTACATTCTTAGCACTTTTGAAAATCTAAACATTCCCGATGAGCAAAGAGCTTATCTCGCTAAAGTCCAAAATCGATACATACACGAAGGGCGTATAGTCGAGGCACTCTATGTCACGACAGACAACATAAATGCCTGTTTCCCTTCTATCGAGTTCGATTGTTTATACAAAATAAACGATCAAGTCTGTCCCCGTTTTATTCTCGAGTTCTATAGTCGTGTTCGTACCTACACCGATCTTGACGGAAACGTCTTCCTTGATTTTTGGATTCGACACCAAAATATCATATTGTCTGTCACCGAGATTGGTCACATTCTCGGTATTCCCTCGTATGGTCAGTGTGCATTCACTAAAGACCATTCTCTAGAGTCTCTTTACTACAATCTTGAGAACGAAGGTGCCTATTGTACCGAAGTTCCCGACATTGAAGTAATTAAACAAGTAATTCAAATCCCTCGAGTCACCAACACGTATCAAAAACTTGATGGTTCCATCGTCTACCTCGACCCAAACAAAATATACCTCAAAGAGCTCCGTCCCGATATTAGAAATTGGAAACTTCTTCTGCTTGAGACCGCGTTAAGCCTTGCAGCCAACCGTGATCACGTTTCGGCAAGTCTTGCCCACATGCTCTACTGTCTTAGTATCGAGGAACCTTACAACCTCGCATACTACATGGTCAAACGGATGGCCAGTATTCATCGTCGTTCCGATGAGCTCATGCCATACGGCATGTTGCTTACTCGTTTATTCAGGTGGGTTATGCAAACCTACACATCTCTCAATGATGTCGACTATGTCCTAGTCAATCCGGTTATGAAACCTCTTGGTGGACCACAACGTCGCACAAAGCAACGTAAGGACAAAGGGTCCAAACGTGGTCATAAATCCACTTCCGACATTCCCCATTCATCCTCCTCCTTCAGTCACGAATCATCATCTGAACCCATGGATGAGGACGATGATGAGGTGAACGAAGAAGGAACTTCTAGTTCTCAAATCCCTTCTCCCGATACCTACTTTCGTGACCTTGATACCTCATCATTTTGACGTACAACCGACGTCAAAAACGGGATGGTCAACCTATCCTACATGATGAGAAGGCAAACTACAATGTACAATAGACAAGTGGAGATGCATGAGCAAACTGTCGGGGGTTTCAAGTCTATTGGGAAGGCGCTAAAAGGGATCGGGAGCAAGCTGAAGAAGTTGGGGAAGAAATGAGACTAGTTAGGATTAGCTTAAGTAGTACTATTAACCTAAGTATTATTAAGCTATTATAAATAAAGACATGACATTAACTTGCTTGATGTGTTTCCTTTTAACACTTGAACATGATTAATTCTATTGTTAATTAATCCTCATGATTGCTTTATCTTGCATGTTAGTTTATTTTATTACATGCACTAGATGTTAAAAATGCTTGAATTCATGCATGCTTAATAGTTGCCTAAATACATAGATGATCACATGATCAAGTTAGTTGCTAGTTGAAACTAGCTTTAGGAATTCTATGTGTTTAGTAATTTGAGGCTTTGAGATTTGGAGCCAATGGATTCCCCAGAAATTTCCCTATTTAGGCTGCCTAAAATCTGCAGACCTGGAAAGAAGGTCAAAAGAGCCCACGGCTCCATTAAATAGGCCACGGATCCACTAAATTTAGTGGTGCCGTAGCACCTTTAATGGTGTCGTGCCTCTGGAAGACGAAAACTGCTATTCTCTTCCACTTTTTGACTTCTTTTCCCTGAAAAACTGCAACCATAACCTGATTCCCATGCACCCAAATCCCCAAATCCAACATTTCAAACTTGCATGCTTATGTTTTGGCTATTTAAGCTAACATTATGCATTACCATCCTTACACCCATCCTTACACCTTCACACTCACCATATCACCATCATGGGATCAAGGGTATTCAAGAAGCAAAAATTCTATATCAAACCAACAAATGAAACCACTCAAATTGATCAATGGATCAAGAGTACTCACACATCACAAATCTCACCAAACACCAAAGAGACAATTTTCATTGATCTCACCTTGGATGATGATGATGATACACACACACCCATAACCTCAACCAAATCATCATCTTCTTTCACTACACCCCATGCTCCATCCAAGGCAACATCAACCAAACCAACATCCTCATCCTCCACAACCTTTAGAACCAACACACCTTTAACCTTCACCCCATCATCTTCACCATCACCACAACCTTTAGCCCTCACACTAGCCCTATCACCCATATCACCTTTTGAACTTACCACTAACACATCATCATCTTCCCTATCACCATCACCTCAACCTTTAATGGGTCATCCCATCCTTTATCCACTACAACCACACACCTTGAGTTGTGCTTGTTGCCACCACAACCAACTCCTTATCATGGGCCTTAGAGATGAATTGAGTTTTCAATTCTCTTACCTTGAACACCTTCTCACACCACCACAAGGACCCATCATTTTACCACCTCCACCACCACATAGCCCATCCAACTAAACATAGTCATGTTTAGTCTTTCCCAATAAATACCTAGGAACCCTTTTGAAGTTGGAAGCAAATCTAGAAGCCTCATGTTACTTTAGAAGTTTATGTGTCTTCTTGTTAGTTTAATTTGCTTTCCTAATGTAGTCATACTTATGTATGACATTCAATTTATGTCTATGTAATGGGCTTTTCATTTTGGCTACTTAGCCATAATTCTTTTATTGTGGTTGGATATTTGTCTTATGTGCTACTTGTTAGATATTGTATATTTGTCGTCTAACTTTGTTTTGTAGCACGATCCATTGCTCGATTCCTTTGTGTTCTCCAAATGAGGGGGAGTACACATCAAGGGGGAGCCTTAACCACCTTTTTGATTTGACAAAAAGGGGGAGAAATGGGAGTAAACTCATTAAAAACTTGTTAAAACTAATTTTAACCTAAAATGAGTTTATATTTTGTCATCATCAAAAAGGAAGAGATTGTTGATGCAAATAATGTTCTAAAAACATTATTTATATCTTTCGATTACTTCATGTTTTGAGGATGACAAAATGTGAACTCACATTACGTCAAAATTAACGTTAACAAGTTTTTAATCGGAAGATCCCGTTTCTACGCAAATCACTCTTGAACAAAGTTACAACTTGAACTAGTGATCAAAGAAGTGAATTCATGTTTTGAAAATTCACATTTTAAATGGGACAAAACATTTTTTCAAAAATACACATGACAAATTATTTTTGAAATATTAAGAAATGTTTTAATGGAAAAATAAGTTTGAAAATCACAACAGCTATTTTTCCCCCTAAAATCAGCTTCAACCTTCCCCAAATAAGTTTTCACTAGAAAAGACAAAATTTGGAGCGTCCTAGTCTACCACGGCTCCACGGTACCGTTAAATTTAACGGAGCCGTGGGTCATTTAGTGGAGCCGTCCGTACCATTTTGAATTGTAACGTTCAGATTTTCTTTACCTATAAATACCCACCTCTTTCACAGTTTTAGGCACCCTTCACACACAGAAAAATCCCTTAGTAAAATCCTCTCACACCTTTCACTTCTTAGGGTCATTTAGATTAGTTTTTCTTTGTTTCAAGAGTGATCCAATCATCCTTCAAGTGATCCTCTTCATACCTCTTCACTAGCAAGAGAAGAACACAAGTATCCAAGTTGATACAAGGTGTTGTCATCCCTCTTCATTAGCAAGAAAAGAACTCAAGTAATCAAGAAGATACTAGAGTTATAGTTGATAGGTTTTTGTAACACTTGTTACAACCTTGTTGTGTCTTAGCATACATCAAGTTTATTTTCTTTTTGTGAGTGAGAGTGAAGATCAAGTGTGATCTATAGAGATAGTGAACATCTCTTGAAGCCATTGGGCTTGTGTGATTGATCAAGAAGATCAAGGGTCATTAGGTTAGTGTTAGTCGAGTAGAGTAAAGTGAGTGTTGATCATTGTGATCGTGTTGAGATCTTGGTGATCTCTTGAAGCCATTGGGCTTGTGTGTTTGGTCACGTGGACCTTGGTAGATTGGTGCTAGCTAAGATTAGCACTCGACATCTAGCTTAGTGTCGGAAATAGGATAAGCGACGAGTACGGTTTTCTCCGCCTGAAGGGAGGTTGTTGATATAGTGTTTGAAACTCTCGAGTGTGGTGCTCGAGGAATGGAGTAGGGCGAAGAAGAGCTTTGTAGCCGAACCACTATAAATCCTCTGTCTCGGTTTGATCTTTCCAACTCTACTCTTTACTTTTATTTGTTATTATTACTTAGCTTAGTGTGTAGTTCATATTGGTGTTGATTGATTACACATAGAGTTCGAATCAAAGTTTCCAATAGCATACTTTTAAAACAAGATTTTTAAAAGAAGTTTTAAAACCGGTAAACTATTCAACCCCCCTTCTAGTTTCCCACAACTTCAAATATAATGCTTTGGGTTACGTTACGGTAACACAAAGGGGTTGTCAGCCCAATAGATCTATCCACAATATTCGCGCTCACCCGTAGGTGATTAGAGGTCCATGATGGGAGGTCTTTTTGGCTTAAGGTAACTTAGCATAGTCAATGAAAATAAGAGTAACGTTTGTTGAAATAACTTGTGTTTAATACGGAAAAAGTTCAATAGTGATTCATAAATCATATAAAGAAAACAGTGTTTGTAAATGTTATGAGCATGTATCTCCCCTAAAAGTAATTCAAAACGTATAAAAGAAGGGGCTATGAAACTCACGATAATCCATAAAAGTTTATAGTACATAAAAATAGTTGAGCATGTATCTCCCCCAAAAATAATTTAAAACATATAAAAGAAGGGGCTATGAAACTCACCTTAGCAATCTGGATGGAAAACAAAATGGAACAAAGTTGATAAATGTCTCCGGACAAGAAACCTGGGTTGTTATGCCAAACTTCAGTAATCATTTTCAGATGATTATAGTTCTTTTGTTCGATTCGTTTCGTTGTTTGGTTGTTGATTAAATGTTGGAATGAGACAACATGAAATCTCTCCAAAATAAGATTTTATCTTATTATTCGTTCTTATGTTTCTGTTCATTTCATATATATCTTTCGTTCGTTGGTTTATTATTTTACTTGTTCGTTTGTCGATAAAATAAACGTATTACATTAGTATTAAGTCGGAAAATAAAAATAGAACTGATAAAAATAATAGTTACGAAAAGTTACTTTTTAATCCCTAAGGTTTGGTTAACTGACAGTTTATACCCTGAAATTTGGAAAATGACAGTTTTTACCCTTATGTTTCTAAAATTAACATTTTCTACCCTGTTTATTTGTTATAGTCAAAAATGATTCCTTAATATAGAATATTTACAAAACCAGCCCAAAATAACTCTAATTAATTAGAATTAATATGCATAAAATAAGTGACATAGCTAGAGTTTTGGGATCAAATAACTTAACGAAAACTAAATCATTTTATAAGCTCTTAGTTCCTATGAAAAGCTAGCCAGGTCGACTTTGAACATGTCAAGTTCCGTTATTTTTGAAAACCATTTGATACTCGAAAAATATTACCAAAGTCGATTGGTTAGAACACGTTTTGCCAAAAATCTGGAAATAGAGTTTCATGTATAGCGATAGGACAAACTTTGAAGGCCAATAACTTTTAAACCGATTAATCATTTTATGTGATTCCTCTTTCCAAAATAAGTTAGTTATGTGAACTTTGATATGTTAAAAGCTTGGAATTTTTAGAGGTCTTATAGGGTTCGAAATTAGTGTCCAAAGTCGGTAGGTTGGGTCGACTAAACTAGAAAATTAATAACTGTAAAACTTTGTTTCTATTTTAGTGATAAGTGGCAATCTTTGAAGCTTGATAACTTTGTAAAAACTGAATCATTTTCCATGATTCTTTCTTCTAAATTTAGTTTGTTATATGAACTTTACGTATACCAAAGATCAGAATTTATAAAGGTCTCTAGGGGTTCGATATTTAAGTCCAAAGTTGGGTAACTAGTCGAGTGAAACTAAGAATAATTAACTGTAAATATTTAGTTTATTATTTAGCAATACAGATCAGACTTTGGGCTTAGATAACTTTTGAATCGATTGATCTTTTTAACTGATTCTTTCTCCTATATTTAGTTGGCCAGGTAAACTTTAAACATACCAAAAATCAGATTTTATGGGGATCGTTTGGGTGTCGATTTATAGCTCAAAAGTTGGGTCTCTAGGGTGGTTTCTTACTCGACAACACCACAGAAACATAACCCGATAAGGGTTTTTGGTTTTTAGGGTTTTGTAATTAACTTTTTATGTATGTTATGTTAATAATTGGTATATTTTAACACGTTTTATACATCTTTGATTGGTTGTTACAAATATTCGAACATATTAGGTCTGTTTGTTCTACTGTGTTCGAACAGACAAAGAAACAAAGAAAGAAAACTTAAGTTTTATGATCTTGTGTGTTATTAACAATCATGTATTAATGTTTTTAGATGTATCTAAGATAAATAAACTGAAATAAAAATAAAGTGGAAGACTTACTTAGAGTTTTGTGATCGACTAGGGTTTATGACTTGAATTGGTTTTGTTTCTGAAACACGATTAATTCTCCTCCTCCTCTATGCTTATTAGGGTTGTGTAGAGAGTATTTTGGGACTGTGGTCAGGATAGAAATGGAGTTGGTACTATTTTTGTTATGGTTCGAAGGATGTGGGAATAAGGTGATAGTTGTGTTTTTATTTATAGAAATGATATTAGGGTTTGTAGGAGGTGATGAGGGGACATGGTGAGGAGGCAAGGGCTGACAGAAATGGAGAAGAGTGCCACTTGGATGAGGAGGGGGAAGAAGGTGATGTGGCTGAATAATAGCCAAAGGGTTTAACTACCAATGAGGGGTGTTCTTGTATATGAAGGTGGACATGTGTATAGGCTTGTTGAAGAGAAGAGAGGAGAGGAGATGGAGTGTGTTCATGGCTAGGGGAGATGTATTTGGAGAAGGTGATATTTAGTAGTAACTTAGTTAGGTCGTGTAGTTAGAATTCGACTAGGGTTTTGGATATGAACCGATTGTGCTTTGGAGGATGGTACTTTAGGTTTAACATGTTGTATTTAAGGATTAAGGAGTAGTATTGAAGGGTTAAAAATGTTAACCAAATTAGTTTAAGTGTTTGTTTAATTTTGAAAAATATTTGGAGTTATATATGTGAGATTCGAATTATATAAGAAATATGGATTGTGTTTAGAGAAGTTGTACCATAGGCTTAAATGAGTTGTACTATTATTTAGAATATGAGAAAAATATGGTTTTAATAATTTATTAAGTTATAAAAATTATTTGTTAATTTTTATTATGTTTAAAAGCAAAAAAAAAATGGGATTTTTAGTTCTTGTGCATTAGGCACTTGTACTTTGTGTTTAAAGACTTGTAAAAATATTTAATAAGTTTAGAAAATTTAATTTTTAAGAGTTATGCATGAATGGTTTGTAATTTATGCTTTAAAATAAATATAAATAGGGTTTTAATAAGGATTTTATAAATAAATGGTTTCATGCATAAAGGACTTGTACTCTAGCTTAAATAAGTTGTACACTTAATATTTTGTAAAAATATTGTATAAATAATTTAGGGTTTGTGAAATTTGTACATAAAATCACAGTTATGTGAAATTAGGGTTTTACCGGGAATTAAAATAGAATTAGGGTTTCTAGTGCTTTGGTAACTTGTACATTAGCTCAGATGGGTTGTACTTTTATGTTCTGAGATTTAGTTATTCATATTTGGTTTTGTGATGAATTTAGGGTTTCCTAGAAACTCTATATAGATAATGAATGTTTTGTTTGTACGTTCTTTAAGGCATTATCGTAAAATGGTAAATGATATTTTGTAATGATTTCATATAGTGATGTTTATGAAACAAACATTAGGTTTGTTAGGTTGGTCTGTGTGGGAGCACGTTTATCAAGGATGTGAGTTACGTTACATAAGATAGGAGATACAATCAAATAAAAAAAATTTATCCGTGGAAAAAGGATAATAATTCTGTAAAGTAAATAAGTTTAAATGGGAAATTTTACTAGTGGTTACATTACCCCATGTGCTCAGTTCTTATCTTATACTCACAGAAGAAGTTGTAAACATAGATACATGTTGTATCTTAGTTACTGACACAATAAGATAAGCTAGCAAGTTGTTTGACAAGACTTAACATTATTGTAAAGATCTTTCTTATGTTATAAAAGAAAGATCTTAGTCTAGAGATATAAGTGTATGTTAAACTTATAGTGCAAAATATATCTCTCAAGAACAAAGAACAAAAACAATATCACAAGAAATAGAAACATAAGATTCAAGGTTGTAACCCTAGTGATAACTCAAGATCACTCGTATTATTATCTTAATAATATTGAATCGTTTGCAGATAAGCTTTCATTGTTCATTGTCATATAACAAACACAACTGTTCTATTTCCATAACCATAATAACCTTCTAAGTGTGATTAAGTAGATTCCGCATACTTAATCATATTCACTCAATATATCATACACACAAAGTACAAAAGGTTTAACCACCTTAACAGTGTGTCGAATCCTAACAAACACCCTTGTATGAACAACACGATTTCCTTGCTTACCTTGATGACGGATTGGAAAAAAAATGAAGGAGATGGGGAGGGTAAAGGGGCGGCCGATTGGGATTGCTAGGGTTAGGGTTTCATTTTTTTATTTTTATTATTTTTTATTTATTTATTTTTTTGTTTTTGTTTTTGTTTATGTCGACAAGATGGAGGGAGGGGAAAGCCGGTCTTTTTTTTTTTTTTTTTTTCTCTCTCTCTCTCTCTCTCTCTCTCTCTTCCGGGCTAAGGGCCTAAAGGATCATGGGCTTAATTTACATGGTTCTTGGGTTGTGTTGTTGTAGCATAACAAAATATACGGCCCGAATCAATAATTCATGTAACGAAATTGGTGCCTCGTATTTATTTTATGTTACAGAAATATTTTGGATTTCAAATATGTTCAAAAACTCCATGATGATGTTTTGTTCGAATTATTTGGATTAACGCTAAATTCGTTTAGTTACTTTCGGCTTTATAATTAATCGCATCCATAACTTAGGGAAATTTCAAATTAGTCGTAAAATTAGGTATTCAGAATTTAGGGTTTTACAAACCCACTAAGAAACCCACTAACCATAATATTATAATCCATCTAAGCCGACGGCTCGGCTCGATTCGGCATGTGAACAATGTCGGCTCAAGCCGCGGCTCCACAGTGCACCCAAGCCGTCCAACTCCCTTGAGCCGACCTCCCACTCAGCGGCTTCGGAGCAATGCCGGCTCTCAAATCACTTCAATAAATGTTATATAGTATAATGGTTATATTAATATATAAACAATACATTGGTGTTCTTAATTACAAGATCTTTATACTTAAAGTATACGAGGATATTGGTTTTCATTATCTGGTAAAATATATTTCAGATCAAGTAATGCGCTATTTTACATTAATCTATCGCATTTCTTATTCTTTTATAATGTTAATCTAACAGTATACACATGTATGAAGTAGACTATAAAAGTACAAATACAATGCATGATCGTAAAATAAGAGAAGTCAACTGACTTGGAACTAGTAGTCAATAATTTATGCAACTATAAACAAAAACTCTATTGACTTGCACAACATGCCAATTGCTTGGATTGTCACATTTTTCATCTTATCAAGTTTATAGTTGGTTATTTTATATCCGAGTTGTTCTTTTCTGTTTAATTTCAAAATTAAATTAGTCATAAGTCGTACCAAATCTTTAAGGGAAATGGACTAACGGTTATATAAATTGCAGTGTCCTCCTCAACAGAGTTCAGCGGGTCATGCATTCTAATGTGATGTTTCCTAGATTCATGAATGTAATTTTTGAGCGGATTAGCTTTGCAATCCAAAAAGAGCTGGTGGCGCAGCTTGTTGCCCGTTTGCCTTCAATTACTATTGTATAAATTATATTGCATCTTATATTACACAAATTGCAGTGTGAAAAAAAGTTATTGTTAAAAAATGAAAATTAACTTTTACTATAAACAAAAATTAACTTGTTTACTATAAACTGTTCTGCACCCCCACCATCGCCATCTGCTTGCCAGTCATCACCTCGTTGAGCTATTCGCCATCCGCTATAAATACCCACTTTTAACTTATAGTTTTCAAACATTCAAACCAAATCACAATTTATATACACTTTCACATAGGGCTGAGCATCGCACACCTAAAACCGACCGAGACCGAAAGGACCGACCGGACCGACCGAAAACCTACTGAACCGAAGGACCAGCAGTCCGGTCTCGGTACGGATTTTTTTCATATTTCGGCCTCGATCCGGTTCGGTCAGGTCCGGTCTCGTAAAACCCGACTATTATGCCTTCTTGGACCGGACCGATCGAAGGGCCGGATCGGACCAGACCGAACCGAATACATTCGGTCCGGTCCTCAGTCTAAGGTTTTGGGTTAGTTCGGTCTCGATCAGGTCCGGTCCGGTTTTGGACCGTTGATCACCCCTACTTTCACATACAATTCAACCCCTCTTCCAAAAATGTCAGAACAGAACAATGATTGGCTCATGAACAATATATATCCTTCGTCTTCTTTGTCCGCTAATTCGAGTTTCCCAACACCCGCTACACCTTCATCTGCCCACTATATTTCTTCCCAACACCCGCAAGACCCGCTACCGTCATTTGCACAATATGAAAACCAACGATGATCATTTGCACAATATGCTTCCCAACAACCATATTTCCCCACAACATGCTTTCACACCACAAAATTTACAAATGAACCAAGATCATTTTAACCAAATGGCTTTACTCCAACTTCAACAACAATACCTATTTCACAACTTTGAAGCTTTCGGTAATTCTTCGAAACCAACACAAATGATGCCACGAACACAACCACAAACACAATCGTCACACGACTCACCATCACAAACCTAGTCTTCTCCCGTCCGAAAAGGAAAAGGAAAAGCAAAATCACGAAAGCCGAGGGAGAAGAAAACCGACATCACACATAATCGGAAGAAAGAGTTTTGGCCGAAACTTACTGACAAATATTCGAGGACGAAAAACTTGGTGTGGACCGAAATTCAAAAACATTTTGGAAAAAAATACAAAGTGAATACTACCACCATGCATCCTTCCCACGTACCAAGGATATGATCACGGGAAAGTGAACATCGTTGACACGTGATTGCAACAAGTTCACCGGGATTGTCGCCGAACATGAAAGCCTTCGTGGTGAAAACGATTCAATGTGGCTAACTCGTTATAAAAAAATTCTCCAAAATTTGGCGGTTTGCGTTTGTCCACTATAAAGCATGAGATGTCTTGAAAGATCACCACAAATGGCGTGGTGGCAAAGCCGTTGTTCCCGAAAGACGCGTTCGTATGGATGATGAAGTTAAAGAACCGAATGAGCTATTTCGTTATGATCTGCAACCACGTCCTCCCGGTAAGCCAAGGGTTTTCAAGAGTCAAAATTCGGACTCTACGAAATCGGCGGGATCTTCGTCAAGTAAAGAAGCTTTCAAGGAAAAGCTCCAAAAAAAGTTGCGACAAGAATGTGTTAAAAAAAGATGATTATATCGCGACTCAAAAGAAATTTGAGGAATTGAGGTTTCTTGGTACTAGCACCGAGGGGATGACGTAGGAAGATGTGGCTGCTATCAACAAAATCAAAGACGAGATCCGAGCAAAATATTTTTAGTTTTGATGTATTTTTCGTATGGTATTTTTATTTTCGTTGTAATTCGTATTGTATTTTTGATATATTGTATTTGAATTTTAGTTTAAAATGCATTTGTTTAAAGAGGCAAAATATCAAACTATCATAGGTGAAGGACCCACTCTATATTTAAACCGATACCGATTATGATTCATCGTAGTATACCAAACGCACCCTTAGTCTTTCTGATATTATTGAATGTCTACTGAGGTAATACACTAATAACAGTTTCTGGTGCAACATTGCAAGCAGCTGTCTTAGTAGAGTGTTAAATACTTAAATGCATACAAATGTCATCATACTTAGATCACTTCTCATCTGATGAAATATGGATAAGCTCTTCTCTTATTGTGAAGTCGAATTGGATAAGGTAGCTAGCTTTTCAACCATGTACCGTTTGGACCAAATATGTCGTTTTCCATTAGAAGGTTGTAGAAATATTAAATAATTTTCTTAATATAGGGGAAAGTGACATAAACAATAATACTGAAACATAGGGCAATTGCATATATATCATTCCAAAGCATCATAATTGCAAATATATGCAACCAAAACTCATAATTGCATATATATTCTTCCAAAGGTTTAAAATTATCAAATATATCCAAATGATTAATTTAAATATATTTAATAGAAAAAAATGTCTAATAATTATAATTGATATATAAAATGGCGATTATACTCTTATTCTTATTGTAAAAAAAAAATTACAATAACAAAATATCCTTTTATTGGTCTGAATTTTATTATGTCATTTGATCTATATATATAGGAGTTTACATTTAGATGGAACAATGGATGGTGCTGTTGATATTCTTATTTAAGATTCGTCGATACCAAACATGGTTGAGTCGCCGAAAATTGTTGCTCTTTCTTTTCTTACAAAATAGTTAAAGGATATTTTGCAACTGTCAAAAAAATAATAATAAGAATAAAGGTATAATTGTCATTTTATATATCAATTATAATTATTAGACATTTTTTTTATTAAATATGTTTAAAATAATCATTTGGATATATTTAATAATTTTAAGGCTTTGAAATGATATATATGCAATTATGAGTTTTGCTTAGATATATTTGACAATTTTAAAGCATTGGAAGGATATATATGTAATTATGAGTTTTTGTTATATATATATATATATATATATATATATATATATATATGCAATTATGAGACTTTGGAGTGATATATATGCAATTCCTTCCGATTTAAATACATGTTATTCTCAAGTATTTACAAATATTCTACTTTTCCTTGGAGACAAAACTAGGTAAAATGTTCTATTATCATCTAGATGAGTATCTTCATAATTGGACTTGTTCAAGTAACTAAATTTATACCTATAACATTGAAATAGATTATTCATAAATAAGTAAACACTGAATGTGATAATCGAGAGTTTTCGACATATAAATCTCCAAATGTCTGGTTTGGTTGCATTTTACATCAACGGCTTAAATAGTCGATTTTTGGAATAAGGCAAATAAATAAAATGTGGCATAAGTTACACGATTTATATAATTAATGCATGAAATAAGGATTCATTAAAATATTATATCCTTATATTAATCCATCATTCTGTACAACGAATTAACAAACTAGAGAAAAAAAGTTGATTACTATCATTTTAAACGCAACATGACTCGTGTTATATATAAAAGTACCTGTCTTTATTCAAAAAGTCGACCTATTAACAACTCTATATGTATTAAAAGAAACATATAGTACGTCCATTTCATAATAATTGTCCACTTTAACTTTTTTTAGTCTTTTTTATTCAACTTTGATCATAAATTTTTTTATTTGTGTAATATTATACTTGATGAAAAATATATGAATAAATTTGGTTTTAAATATATTTTTATTGATATAATTTCTATCATATATTATAAGGAAAATGATGCCTGCTTCAATGGTAAAAGTTGAATAAGAAATGCTCAAAAAAATCAAAAAGTGGACAATTATTATTGGACGGATGGAGTAATATTTTTTGATTGAAGATTTTAAACGATTAGTTTTAGTCATTACGATCATAATTAACACTTCACTAATGAAACGAAGTCCCGACTCCCGAGCAACAATATGGGCTCAGAAATTTGCAATATTGTAACTAGTCCAAATAAGAAACATTTTAGCAGTTCTTAATTTCTTATGAGCCCATAAAATGCTTTAGTCCAACTTCTCATGTAAATCTAAAATCTCCGTTCCAAATAGTCATGACACTATATTAAACACCCTTCAATAACTATTTCCTTAAGCTATGTGTCAACTTAGATATATCCAAAATGTTCCGCAAAAGAGAAACTAAAATTTCCAGGATATAGTGAAGAACTAAGATCTTCTTGGCTCCTTTCATCCATCGTATATGTATGTATTAAAATATGTCTTATCGCCATTCAAAAAAAAAAAAAAAAAGATATGTCTTATCGATTTACCACCAACAAAAAAAATGAAAGACATCATTGTTGAAACTAAAGGTGTTATAAAAGCCGACCCGACCCGAACCCAAACCCGAATATGGCTATTCGTGTCGGATCAATCGGGTTCAAATTTATATTCGGGTCAATTGGGTTAACCCGAATTGACCCGAGTTCTAAACAAGTTCGGGTTTAATATCTTATTTGGGTTAGGGTCACCCGGAGTGACCCGAGTTTGATTTTTTTTCTTTCTAATTTTCAAGTATTTCAAGTTTGAACACCAAATTTGTATCAATTTTAAATGGCCTAGACCGGAACCCGAGTTGACCCGACTCGATTTGACCCGACCCGAATTGACCCGAACACGAATTGACCCGACCCGAGTGACCAGAGTTCTAAACAAGGTTGGGCTCGGTTATGTTTTTTTGAGTCTTGACCCGAATTGACCCGACCCGATTGACCCGAACCCGACCGGGTCAACCCAAATAACACCCCTAGTTGAAACATCCAAACAACAAGTTTGAAAGCACGTCGGAGATAGCAGAATACCCAATCCAAACAAAGAGTCCATTGTTACAAGACATTGTTTACAGAAATAATGAAAACAATAGGTTAAACTTCATTGATGATAGACCATTTATAAAATACCATACAGATATGAAGCCATAAAAAACACTAATAGACCTAAGGCCAGAGACGGGTTTGGCCCTAATATCCATTATCTAATAAACACTAAATGTTATAATCTGACGAGGACACGATAGAGGAACTCACCGAAGGGTATTTGAAGCAAATGTAGCATGTGAAACTTGGGAAGAATAAGAAGTTTAGGGTGAAAACAAAATGTTAATGAACTAGTTGAAACCCACCTCAATCGGTTCACCTGAGCGATTTTCCAAGTAAAACAAACAAGACAACCGTACGAGACAAGGAGAGCGTCCCGTGGATACGTGGACAAGGATGAAGCGAATAAACTGTAACACCCCCAACTCGGATTATGGCAGCGAAACATAGTTTGTGGTATTACTTTCGGGTAAGACAGTCACAATCATAAAAAACGACCTCATAACAAGCCGTTTTAATAAAAATATATCATTTAAATTATAAATAAACATTGGAGTTCAAAATATTCTCAAACATCATACGCAGCGGAATAAAAGACACAATTCAAAAGGGTTTTTCGAATGATAAAAAATAGTAAAAATATAGTAAAAGTAGATATGTAGTAAAAGCAGATAGCAATCGATAATCTTCATGCCACTCCCAGCCAGTATAGTATGCATCAATTACCTGAGATAAAACATGCTTAAAAAGTCAACACAAAGGTTGAGTTAAATTCATAGGTTTATAGTAAATAGTTGAACACAAGATTTTCAAGTCTGGAAGATATAAGTAACAAATACATATATCAGGTAAGCGTCAAATAGTTGCTAAGCTCATGACACACAAAACGTTAACCGGTATCACGTAACCGCAGAATTTATAATATAATAGTTGCCCTCAAGTAGGTATTTTGTCAGATACCTAGATAACTCGAATATAGTACTACATATGTGACCGGACCCAGTCAACATGGCGGGATGGTCAATTTCTATAGGCCTATAAACTATACACGCGCTCACTCGCAAGTGATTAATGGTTCATGATTGAGGGACTTGCTTTTGGCAAGGACGATACTTAGCAATATCATCTTAGTCAGGAAAAGCATACAGTTAAACAACTGTGTTCATGAAAAGTAAATAGCATGTATCTCCCCCATGGGTTTATAAACAATTTAAAAGTAAAGTGGGGCTATGAATCACACCTTAGTAGTAGACAAACAAGATATCACAATAAGATCAGATGGTACAGCACGGCAAGTGAACCTCAGCACAACCTAATAGGTAAATGGCATGTTTCAGAAATAATCCTCAAAGTGGTTTACAAAACAATACTCGTGTTTGAAATGAAAAGGTTTAGTTTCAATGGCGTTTGTAAGAAATAAACATTTAAGACTCGTGTGGATATGAGAAAGTTAAAATAATAAAGTCGGCAACACAGATGAATACGTAGAAAAGAATAAAGAAAGGAGAGAAGACATAAGAGTAAGAAAGAAAGAATAAAATAAGAAAACGAGAAAGAGAAGATCAATAGGTTGTTTCGGTGTTTTACCAATTTTCCAAATTGTTGATAAAACGTTATGATTTAGGAAGAAAACGTATAAGTTACAAAAGGTTTTAGGAAATTAAATAGTTATAAACGATTAAGTTATAAAAGGTTTTATCGAAATTTAGACATGATGCGTCCGTTTATAAAGCATTTCCAAGTCGTTACGACTCTTGAATAATATAAGTTTTATCGTCACATTTTACAAGTCAAATATATATAATTGGACATTATCATTCGCGTGCATATTAGTTGTCAATTTTATCGACCATTTTGTGTATGTTCGGGTCCAAAAATGTTAAGCTCTTATGAGCCTAACATACTCTTCCGTCTCAAGTACCAAAATCGTCCATAAGCTCCATCGGCTAATACCATAAATCCAATAACGTCCAATCTCATCCAAGCATAGGTTATTACAATATCCAAGTCCAAGTCCAAATCAAATCCCAAGTTATCCGATTATTATCCCGAAACACCAATTGATAAACAAAGACAATAAATAGCAACGAAAAATGAAAATGAAATTAAATACTAGGCCAAATTCATTGGGCTTCGGCCCAATGCTAAACTCACACTACAAACGGACTCACCTTGGGCTTTCGGGCCCAAAGTTAATCATACAAGACACAATATGAGTTTTCTAACCCAACTTGGGACCGGTCAACTTGGGAGTTACAAGGACTCACCCCGAGTCAACTCAACTTGGGAGTTGACTCGGTGAGTCACACGACTCGGACCGAGTTACGGGTCAAACATCACGGATCTACACGTTTTTTATTCAAAACAAAAGGTTTTAAACAAGTTTTAATTATTAAAATCGGTTTATAAATATTTTAGGGTTAGGGTTTTAGTAAATATGAAAAATATAGAGAAAGAGGGCGCGTGAGTATACCAACGAGAGAGAGGAGGTGACGGGGGTGAGGCGGTGGTATACGGTGGTGGATCAAACGTGCTCCAAACACTTCCAAACGCTCCAGAAATGTTGGGGACTTCGAGATCTACATGTGGGTAAATTTTGGGTGGTGGCCGGAAAAGTTGCCAGAGGCGGTGGATGGCGGCCGGTAGGGTTCCAGCGAAGGGGAGGTAAGGGTGGTGGTGTGTGTGTGTTATTATGAGGGGGAGAGAGAAAATGGGAGTTATATATCAAGGGGAGGCGCCAATCATGGACAAAAAAAAGTGGAGGGGGTGTGGCTGAAACTGTTGGGTGGAGGGAGTAAAAGGGACGATTAGGAAAACTTTTGAAATAATCACCGCGGGGCCCATTTGACGTACCAAACGGACACAAAAAATTACGAAACTTGCGCCATTGTTTCCGAAATAATTTTTCTGATAAAAACTAGTATAAACACACATAACTTTCTCGAACATAATTTATTTGGCAAATCGATTCGTTTCGTGCTTTATAGGTTGTGCTGACATAATAAAGGGATAACACTCACGTTCATCAAGATATCTACTGTTTCTCAAGTTCAAACAAGTTCAGGATAGTTTAAATGCAAAGGTGATGCAAAAATAAATATTTGGCTAGTGAAAAAGGCTTTGGAAAATTACCGGGTGTTATAGCACCTACATCATATTTGAAAATCCGTCCCAGATTTCATTTAGCGTTATCAGTTGTGGTTGAGAAAAGGTGAGGGTACTTGTGCTTGAACCCGTCTTCACGCTCCCAGGTGAACTCGGGTCCTCTCTTGGAATTCCAATAAACCTTCACAATGGGAATACAACTCTGCTTCAATTGCTTGACTTCACGGTCTATAATTTTGACTGGTTCCTCAATAAAGTTCAACTGCTCATCAATCTGGATCTCATCGAGTGGGATTACGGCTAACTCATCGGATAAGCACTTCTTCAGATTTGACACGTGAAACGTAGGGTGCACTCTACTTAGCTCGGGTGGTAGTTCAAGTCTGTAGGCTACAGGACCAACTCTGCTCAAAATCTTGAACGGTCCAATGTACCTAGGGTTTAGCTTCCCTCGCTTACCAAACCGTATTACGCCTTTCCATGGCGAGACTTTCAACATAACCTTATCGCCGACCTGAAACTCTAGTGGTTTACGCCTCACATCTGCGTAACTCTTCTGTCAGTCTCTTGCGGCTTGCAATCGGTTCTTAATTTGTACGATCTTCTCGGTTGTCTCACGAACAATATCCGACCCAATAAGCTGAGCTTCCCTTACTTCAGCCCAACAAATGGGTGATCGGCATTTTCGACCATACAATGCTTCAAACGGTGCAGCCTTAATGCTTGTATGATAGCTGTCGTTGTACGAAAACTCGATCAAAGGCAAACGGGTATCCCACCCATTTCCAAAATCAATCACACAAGCTCGAAGCATATCTTCTAAGGTCTGTATAGTCCTTTCACTTTGACTATCGGTCTGCGGATGGTAGGCGGTACTCATATCAAGGTTTGTGCCAAAGGAATCCTGAAGTGATTGCCAAAAGTTAGAAGTGAATCTGCTGTCTCGGTCAGAGATGATAGATATTGGCGCGCCATGCCTTGAGACTACTTCCTTAACGTAAAGTCTAGTCACTTTGTCCATACTGTAGTTCTCTTTGATTTGTAGAAAGTATGCAGATTTAGTTAGTCGATCGACTATTACTCAAATAGCGTCGAAACCGGTTGAAGTCCTTGGAAGTTTGGTGATTAAGTCCATAGTAATCCGTTCCCATTTCCATACGGGAATCTCATGTTGTTGTAGAAGACCAGATGGTTTCTGATGTCCGGCATTAACTTTAGAGCACGTAAGACACTTGCGGACATAGTCGGCAATGTCAGCCTTCATATCCGGCCACCAATATAACTCCTTGAGGTCGTGATACATCTTGTCAGATCCTGGGTGTAGATAGTACTTTGACTTATGAGACTCATGCATAATTAAGTCTCACAGTCCTCCAAAACGTGGTACCCAACTCCTTCCTTGAAAACATAAAGTTCCATATGAACGTTTCTTAAGCTTCTTCTGTATCATGCCGTAGATGTTCTCACTCTTGAGGTCTTCTTGTTTCACGGCTTCTTCTTGTGCCTGAAGAATCTGGGCGAGAAGGTTTGAATTGATAGTCAAAACCAAAGCTCGAACTCGCATCGGCTTCAACCGTTCTTTACGGCTCAAGGCATCAGCCACGACGTTCGCTTTTCCTGGGTGGTATCGGATTTCACAATCATAGTCGCTTAACAGTTCCAACCATTTACGTTGTCTAATATTCAACTCCTTCTGATCCAAAATATGTTGAAGACTCTTGTGATCGGTAAAGACAGTACACTTCGTACCGTATAGATAGTGCCTCCATATCTTAAGTGCAAAAACCACAGCTCCTAACTCCAAATCATGCGTGGTATAGTTCTCCTCATGAGTCTTAAGTTATCGGGAAGCATATGGCATGACCTTCCCTCGTTGCATCAAAACTGCTCCGAACCCTTGGTGTGATGCATCGCAATAGACCACAAAATCTTCGGCTCCATCTGGCAACGCTAAAATTGGTGCACTACAAAGTTTCTACTTCAAGGATTGGAATGCACTTCTTCGTCCTTTCCCTATTCGTACTTCTTATCCTCTTGAGTTAACGTAGTTAAAGGTTTAGCTACTTTGGAGAATCCCTCGATGAATCTCCTATAGTATCCAGCCAATCCCAAAAATTGGCGAATTTCTGTGGCGTTGGTGGGTGTTGGCCAGTTCTCAATAGCTTCAATCTTTGCGGGATCCACATGTAACCCTTTACTGTCAATCACATGACCAAGGAATTGTACCGTGCGAATCCAAAATTCACACTTAGAGGATTTCACGTACAATTTCTCTTCCTTGAGTAACTTAAGAATTATCGTCAGATGTCGCTTGTGTTCTTCTTCACTCTTGGAGTAGATCAAAATATCATCGATAAGACTATAACAAACTTGTCCAGATAGGGTTTACACACTCAGTTCATGAGGTCCATGAATACAGCAGGTGCATTTGTCAAACCAAAGGGCATTACTCGAAACTCATAGTGGCTATATCGAGTTCTGAATGTTGTCTTGGGAATATCCTCTTCTCGGACTCTAAGTTGATGATAACCCGATCGTAAGTCTATCTTGGAGTAGAAACCTGATCTTTGTAACTGGTCGAATAAGTCATCGATTCTGGGTAACGGGTATCAGTTCTTCACTGTTAGCTTATTCAGTTCACGATAGTCAATACACATCCGGAATGATCCATCCTTCTTCTTCACAAATGACACTGGTGCTCCCCAAGGCGAGGAACTTGGTCGAATAAACCCTTTATCCAACAACTCTTGCAGTTGGTTAGACAGTTCTTCCATCTCTGTCGGCGCTAGTTGATATGGTGCACGTGCTACGGGTGCAGCTCCCGGCACTAAGTCGATTTGGAATTCCACTTGTCGAACCGGTGCAAGTCCAGGTAGATCTTCGGGAAAATCATGCACAATTGGAACATCCTCAAGTCGCTTCTTTCCCGACTTTTTCTTAGCCACATGTGCTAGGAATGCATGACATCCCTTCTCGATGTATTTCAAGGTCTTGATACAAGATATGATATTCAAGTGGGTTCCACTACGGTCTCCTCGGATAATCAAGGTTTTACCATTGAAAGGGATATGAACAACTCGCTTACCACAAACAATACTCGCCTGATACTTGGATAGCCAATCCATACCAACCACTACGTCGAAGCTTCCGAGTTCAATGGGCATGAGATCGATACTAAACGGGTGATCTAGGAGGTTCAGGGTACAGTCTCGGATTACGGTGCAGGTGTCAACTATGTTGCCATTAGCTAGTTCAATGCTATAACTAGTGTCTAGGGAGGTAGGGGTGATATCAAGTAGTGGTGAAATCGTAGAAGATACAAAACTCATATCGGCACCAGAATCGAATAAAACTTTAACACGATGATTGTTAAGTAGAAACGTACCGGTAACCACATTCGGATCCTGTTGCGGCTCTCCATTTCCCATCACATATGCTCTCCCACGAGCGCCTTCAGTTCGCTGACCGTTGTTCTTTGGGCAATGACTCCTGTAGTGACCACGTTCTCCACATCCAAAACAAGTCACCACTGGCTGTGTGTTACTCCCAGTAGCCACAGCTCTGTTCTTACAATATTTAGCAATATGTCCAACCTTCTGACATCTCTAACACTTAGCTGTGCATGGTCCAACGTGATGTTGTCTACACTTATCCCAGAATAGGTGCGGCCCAGCATACCCTCCGACTTGTGCTGGTGCAGCCACATAAGCCTTAGCAGTCTCCTGTCTTCTGTTCTGTTGATGGTGATGGTTGTTGTTGTGGTACTGATTGTTGTTATTGTTGTGGTGGTGAGGGTTATTGTTGTTGTTGCGATTGTTATAGTTGTTGTAGTTGGTGTTCCTTTTGTTGTCATCCCATTTTCTTTTGTTGTCATAGTTGTTACTCCTCTGAACAGCACCTTTAATTACTTGATCCAAAAGTCGCTCAGATATGCGAATAGTCTCATCCAGGGTCTGCGAGTTGTAAGACGTCACATGCCCTTCAATACTGGAAGGTAATCCTCCAATGAACTTCTCCAATAGTTTCTCATCATCTGCCACCATGTGAGCACAGAAAACCTTCAATTCTTGAAACCGACGTACATAAGCAGCAAGATCAACACCCTTCACGGTCAAATAGTAAAACTCAGTCTCCAACCTCTTCACATCACTACGAGTACAGTACTTCTTAACCATTTCCTTTTTGAATTCTTCCCACGGAATGTTGTAAGCATTTTCTAGTCCCATGGTTTGAGCAAAAGAATTCCACCAAGACAACGCATGTTCCACTAAGGTACCTGTCGCATACTTCACCTTGCAATCCTCAGAACAGTTACTTCGTAGAAACACAGACTCTGTCTTCTCAAACCACTGAGTCAAACCAACAGCTCCTTCGGTTCCCTTGAAAGTGATAGGCTTGCAATTCATAAAGTCCTTATAAGTACAGAAACGATTCTCATTAGCAACGTACATTCCCGCATGCCCATCATTTGGATTGCCAACACCCGCTTGCCCTGCAAGCGTCGCGGCAATACCGTCATCCACCAGTTTCTGAATCTCAGCTGGTGTCATTCTCCTAGGCGGCATAATTCCGTCAATCATTACAAGTGTACAACACGGTAAGTGTTTGATCAATGTAACATAATCATAACATAAAGTAAACAACACAATGATACATCATAATACAGTGTACATTCAACATCATAAATAGTACATCACCAAAATACATCATAGATTCAATACTTGTCATAAGTCTTACAAGATATGCAAAACGACTACAAGTTTCTTATCAAAATCTACTAACTGAAACTAGTCAGTTTAGTACGTACAAGGTAAACTACTACTACAATACTAAACTACCATAATAAAGATGCTCACTAATCTCTACTGACGGTCTCCTCCATATGTAGCCAAGACATCAACACTATCTTCGAAATGGAATTGCGCCATCCTGTCATAGTACGCCTGCCACTGCATAGCATGGATCTCATCCCTCAACTCCTGAATACTACACTGGTAGTGACGGCTATCAATATCAGTGAAAACAGCCTTAAGATCCAACTTCTCCACAATTTTCTCGACCTTTGACATCCTCTTCTCCAACGACACTAAACGCTCCTGAATCTCTGTCACTGTTTACTCTGTCGAACTCAATCTCGCAGCATGATCATACAAGTCACCCATAGCTCTCCTATCTCCCTTAATCTCCTTCTTCAACCCTAGAACATCAGTCTGTCGCGCACTCAACCGTCGAGACATCAACATGTAGCGACCCATACACCAACCGATATCCTGACGCAAAAGGCTCAGCTCAGCCCTAAGCTCTGAGGGTGACACTCGCGGCACTGCTGAAGACTCCCCAATCTCAAACGTCGATGGTGGCTCAGACGTCACCTTGGTAGCAAGTGCATATCCCAATGCGTCCGACGTATCAGACTCATATGTGGCGTCTGACACTGCTGGTGAAGGTGGTATAGGGAGATACTCCAGCTCCTCCTCCTCCTCCTCCTCGTCATCATCACCCTCATCATCATCATCCTGCATCTCATCACCATCCTCCATCTCATCATCATCCTCCATCTCATCATCATCCTGAATCTCATCATTAATAGGATATGGATCCTCCTCTGGACTAGGTGGTGCAAGTGCGAGATCAAGGGGTGCAACTGATAACTGACCGGATGGGATTGGTGCAGGCATGATACTCTCCAAGGAGTATCGGAAAAATATAAAAATCCTAGCCAAATTTTTATAAAAATATTTTTATATAAAGTAAGATAACAGCGGAAAGTTTAAGTATATAATAGTATGAGAGAATGCATACATAAAAATTCAAATAAAACGATAACAGAGCGAAGTGGCACGGAGGGTTGATGGCTATCGATTGTGAAAACGTTTTGACACAAGAAATAGAAAACGTTTATAGTCGAGTATGACCTCATTCTATATAAACCGTGGCTCTGATACCATTCAGTAACACCCCCAACTCGGATTATGGCAGCGGAACATAGTTTGGGGTATTACTTTCGGGTAAGACAGTCACAATCATTGAAAAAGACCTCATAACAAGCAGTTTTAATAAAAATATATCATTCGAATTATAAATAAACATTGGAGTTCAAAAGATTCTCAAACATCATACGCAGCGGAATAAAAGACACAATTCAAAAGGGTTTTTTCAAATGATAAAAAGTAGTAAAAAGATAGTAAAAGTAGATATGCAGTAAAAGCAGATAGCCATCGATAATCTTCAGGCCACTCCCAGCGAGTATAGTATGCATCAATCACCTGAGATAAAACATGCTTAAAAAGTCAACACAAAGGTTGAGTGAAATTCATAGGTTTATAGTAAATAGTTGAACACAAGATTTTCAAGTCTGGAAGATATAAGTAACAAATACATATATTAGGTAAGCGTCAAACAGTTGCTAAGCTCATGACACACAAAACGTTAACCGGCACCAATAACCTTGGCGTAATTCGACAGTAACCGCGGAATTTATAGTATAATAGTTGCCCTCAAGTAGGTACTTTGCCAGATACCTAGATAACTCGAATATAGTACAACACATGTGATCGGACCCAGTCAACATGGCGGGATGGTCAATTCCTATAGGCCTATAAACTATACAGGCGCTCACTCGCAAGTGATTAATGGTTCATGATTGAGGGACTTGCTTTTGGAAAGGACGGTACTTAGCAATATCATCTTAGTCAGGAAAAGCATACAGTTAAACAATTGTGTTCATGAAAAGTAAATAGCATGTATCTCCCCCGTGGGTTTATAAACAATTTAAAAGTAAAGTGGGGCTATGAATCACACCTTAGTAGTAGAGAAACAAGATATCACAATAAGATCAGATGGTACAGCACGTCAAGTGAACCTCAGCACAACCTAATAGGTAAATGGCATGTTTCAGAAATAATCCTCAAAGTGGTTTATAAAACAATACTCGTGTTTGAAATGAAAAGGTTTATTTTCAATGGCGTTTGTAAGAAATAAACGTTTAAGACTTGTGTGGATATGAGAAAGTTAAAATAATAAAGTCGGCAACACAGATGAATACGCAGGAAAGAATAAAGAAAGGAAAGAAGAAATAAGAATAAGAAAGAAAGAATAAAATAAGAAAACGAGAAAGAGAACATCAATAGGTTGTTTCGGTGTTTTACCCATTTCCCAAATTGTTGATAAAACGTTATGATTTAGGAAGAAAACGTATAAGTTACAAAAGGTTTTAGGATATTAAATAGTTATAAACAATTAAGTCATAAAAGGTTTTATCAAAATTTGGACATGATGCGTCCGTTTATAAAGCATTTCCAAGTCATTACGCCTCTTGAATAATATAAGTTGTCAAGTTTATCGACCATTTTATGTATGTTCGGGTCCAAATGTGTTAAGCTCTTATGAGTCAAACATACTCTTCCGTCTTAAGTACCAAAATCGTCCATAAGGTCCATCGGCTAATACCGTAAATCCAATAACGTCCAATCTTATCCAAGCATAGGTTATTACAATATCCAAGTCCAAGTCCAAATCAAATCCCAAGTTATCCGATTATTATCCCAAAACACCAATTGATAAACAAAGACAATAAATAGCAACAAAAAATGAAAATGGAATTAAATACTAGGCCAAATTCATTGGGCTTCGGCCCAATGCTAAACTCACACTACAAACGGACTCACCTTGGGCTTTCGGGCCCAAAGTTAATCATACAAGACACAATAGAGTTTTCTAACCCATTATACCCATTAAGGACTTATCCAAGTCCAAAACCGACTCGACACTAACTCGAGGTTTTCTAACCTTGAGTATTACACGGCCGAGACTCTAGTGAGTCTCGACTTAACCATAAGACACAAGTGTCATTCTCATGACACTCACAGCAAGTCAAACCTTGGCCGTGACTCCCACGAGTCACAACTCAACACCAGAAAGACACCAAGACCAATCCAAACTCATGGCTACACACCAAACTCAAACAAGACCATGGTCGTGACTCTCACGAGTCACGAATCACCACAATTCACATCCAAATCCAAACACGACATAAACCAAACAAAACAACCCTTGCCGTGACTCCCTTAAGTCACGGCTCAACTCCAAACGAGCCGTAGGGCTCTCGGATAACCTAACGCAACCAAACCAAGTCCAAACAAAAACAAAACAAACGCCCTAAGCTACGCCGTGACTCAAACGAGTCACGGCTCAATGTTACACGAGCCTAAGGCTCTCGGCCGAGGTCTCAAAAAAAAAACTAAATCCAAGTCAAATCCAACAAGCAAGCTACACAAAACAAGAAATAATCTTAGTCAAACAAAATAAATCAAAAATAACAAGGACTCACCCCGAGTCAACTCAACTCGTCGTGAGTTGACTCGGTGAGTCACACGACTCGGACCGAGTTACGGGTCAAACATCACGGATCCACACGTTTTTTATTCAAAACAAAAGGTTTTAAACAAGTTTTAATTATTAAAATCGGTTTATAAATATTTTAGGATTAGGGTTTTAGTAAATATGAAAAATATAGAGAAAGTGGGCACGTGAGTATATCAACGAGAGAGAGGAGGTGACGGGGGTGGTGTACGGTGGTGTGTCAAACGTGCTCCAAACTCTTCCAAACGCTCCAAAAATGATGGGGACTTCGAGATCTACACGTGGGTAAAATTTGGGTGGTGGCCAGAAAAGTTGCCGTCGGCGGTGGGTGGCGGCCGGTAGGGGCGTAGGGAGGTAAGGGTGGTGTGTGTGTGTGTTATTATGAGGGGGAGAGAGAAAATGAGGGGTTATATATCAAGGGGAGGGGCCAATCATGGACAAACAAAATTGGAGGGGGTGTGGATGAAACTGTTAGGCGAAAGGAGTAAAGGGGACGATTAGGAAAACTTTTGAAATAATCACCGCGGGGCCCGTTTGACGTACCAAACGGACACAAAAAATTATGAAACTTGCGCCATTGTTTCCGAAATAATTTTTCTGATAAAAAAGAGTATAAACACACATAACATTCTCGAAGTTAATTTACTTGGCAAATCGATTTGTTTCGTGCTTTCTAGGTTGTGTTGACATAATAAAGGGATAACGCTCACGTTTATCAAGATATCTACTGTTTCTCAAGTTCAAATAAGTTCAGGAAAAGATTAAATGCTAAGGTGATGCAAAAATAAATATTTGGCAAGTGAAAAAGTTTTAGAAAATTACCGGGTGTTACATAAAAAAAGGTAGGTCTATACCCATGGATATTGAACAAATTTTATGTCAACAATATCATAATTGTGTTCAAGGTAAAGGACCATGGCCGAATCTACATGTGATTTTTTAAGATTTCAAGCTCGTCGAAGAAGACCGAGGAACAAATCGCTACTAAATAGATAAGTGGATTGAACTAATCAATTCAAGAAACATTTAAGTTTCTTGTCCGTTTGTTTCGTGTATCAAGCTTAAAACTTGGCTATGAAGGCGGAGAGGATGGTTACTAAATCCAGTTATGGTTCTAGGTGTTCAATCGGAGAAATTTCTCCTACTTTAGCTAACCAAAGGGGGCGGCCCAATCAAAACCAACTTACCCTTCCTACTACTACCATTTCAAGCTCAAAGGCTAATAGAAGTGGAGTAGAGAAGCTAAAGGAGGATCCAGAAACTTCAAACCCTTATGTTAAACCTCTGGGTCCCAAGTGTTTTAGGTGTGGAATACCGGGCCATAGGCCTAATGTATGTCCAAAGAGAGGTACCTTTTATGCGGAACATGAGGATGAAGAGGGGTTGTATCTAGATGAGCCAAGTCATGAAGTGGAGAGTTTGGGTTTGGAATATATCGATGACGTGGAAAGAGAAGCGAAACAAGTAGCTTATGTGATCCAACGAACATTGTGTTTACCAAAGGTTAGTGGTTCTTCGCAACGTAATAGGATCTTTCAAACTAAATACTTAATCAAGGAGAAGGAGTTTTCTATTATTATTCATGCATGAAGTTACGAGAATTTGGTTTCTAAGGCCTTGGTTAAAGCTTTTAAGTTACCAACTAAGCCTCATCCTAATTCTTATCAAATTGGGTTAATTAAGAAGGGACCCGCTATAAAAGTGATCGAAATTTGTAAGATTCCCCTCACGATTGGGAAATATTACAATGAATTGGTTACTCATGTTGTGGTGGATATGGAGGTATATCACATATTGCTTGGACGACCATGGCAACATGATGTGGATGCAACACACCAGGTAAATCTAACATGTATTTATGTAAATAGAGTGGTAAGAATATTGCTATGTTACCTCTAGGTGTCTCTTCTCCAGAGATGAAGTTAGAAAGTAAAACACTGGTAACTTTTGTTAGTTTACAAAGGAGTTTCAAGTATAGAGAAAAGAGATGGGAATTTCTCATTCATTGGTTGTAAAGGAGTTGAAGATGGATTGACGAATTCAATATATGTAGTTTTTAAGCCCGTGATTTAAGAGTTTATCAAGTTTTTTGCGGATTACACTCCTAATTCCTTACCACCATTGAGGAATATTCAACACCAAATCGATCTAGTTCCCAGGGAAAGTTTACCTAATCTTCCTCACTATCGTATGAGCTCTGGAGTCGAATATTTTGCGTGAGGAGATAAATGAGTTTCAGGGTAAATAACACATTCAAGAGAGCATTAGTCCTTATGCGGTCCCTACACTTCTTACTGCAAATAAACATGCAAGTCGGAGGATGTGTGTATTGGAATGTGCTCTTGGCATAATTAATATTTATATGGCTAAGCTCATGTAAGCCTTTAGGGTCACAACATAAACACTTACACACTATATATTATAATGTAATATATTGTATTTACGTTATAAAGTAATATAATTTATCGTATTTATATAATACACTAGTATCGGCTATTTGGGAAATGAGATTTTGGCATTACGTTTATTATTTTAGCAATAATAAATGTTTAATGGACTTAAGATATGGCTAGCCCATATCTTAATCATTAGTCGACCCATATGGGTTGCAAAAGCCTACTTAATGAGTTTGATTACAATTAGGATAGTAATGGAAATATATCTGACAAATATACCATATTCCATTTGATTGTAACCTAACTGAAAAGAAAATTTTCTCCTTCTCTCTCTCCTTAGAAATCGGCCAAACACCCCCAACTCATTAGGTTTTTGGTTTTGATATTTTATCTGCAAGTGTTAAGGTGTTATGATCATAGGTAATATCATACTAGTGACTGGACTAGCATTCGGGTATTGTTGATTGATGTGTTTTGTGGATAACTAAAAAGAAAATCTCCATTCATTGTTTTGTATTCTTATTCGTTCCATCTAGCCTAACAAAGAAAAAAGGTACATGATTTTCTTCTATTTTGATTAGTCATATGATATATTTAGATCCTTGATTGGTGATTAATTAACTTGTTCTTCCGATTAGCATGTTAATTATATATTGCCTGTAACTTGATTTAATTTATCTGCAAGTGTGTACTTAATATGGCAAGAAAGGAATAATAGACTTTTTAGAGGTGAATAGAGGAATTGGGAAGATTGATACAAAATCCTCTATGTAAATGATGATAAAGTTTAGGCAATTAGAGAAGAGTACTTTTCTTACAAGCAAGCTTCTTTTTCTTGGATATATTGTTAGTTCCAAAGGTATTCATGTAAATGATGATAAAGTTTAGGCAATTAGAGATTGGCCTTCACCAAAGACTTTGGCCTAAGTTAGGAGCTTTCATGGATTGAAAACTCTCTTTAAGAGGTTTGTTCGGAATTTTAGTAATGTTGTGGCACTAATCACAATTTGTTTGAAGATTGGTCCGTTCAATTAGACTAATGAGGTGGAAGAAAACTTCACGTTGATTAATGAAAAGTTGACAACCGCACGGTACTTTCTCTCCATAATATTGATAAAGCTTTTGAGTTAGAATGTGATGCTTGCGGGACCGAAATAGGGACTGTTTTGCACAAGAGGTAGGTGTTAGGTCTAAATTGACTAAATTATCCCTTACAGGTATTTGAAACATTAAATCAGCCTAAGTTCAAGATAGCTGATCACGTCAGAGATCCTAACTCTCTCTCTGATAGAGTCTATAGGGTAAATCATACAGCAAAGTTTACCATTGACTGATTGAATAACACAACTGAACATCGTCAGCTATCCAAAATACTCATTGGTAACATACCATGAGCGAACCTAGCAGTCATAGTAGCAAACCACTGAATGGAAGTACAACGATCTAAATGGACTCACTGAGTGTTCACATATCTGATGATAAACACATCAGATGTGTCTTATAACTTCTCACTACTCAACAGGAGTACTTTGCAGAGAAAAAGACTGAAACTAAGAGCTTTGTAAACTGATAACGGAGTCAGCTACAACAAAGAAAAGAGAAGCTACAAAAACCTCAGAGACCTCAAGGACTGACAGATGCCTTTGAGTCTCTTTCATTGACTTATCATCTTGAGCCATGCAGATGTACCAGTTGCACATCAGATACACTCAAAGTATTCGGCCACATACTTGTAAAGTGTATCCTTGGAGCTGACCGGAGTACTCCGCTACGCTTAGGCGAGAGTAATTCAAAGCTAAAGCAAAGCGGGAAATCCCTTGGGAAGATAACACATATTGGTACACAAACTGGATATCGTCACACCCAAAATGTGTGACTATATGCATATAGTCACACACGTTTTTTTGGGTGTGTGTGACAAAAAGTCGCGCCACTATAGGGTCTATATGGTCACATTGTTTAGTTTGTGACTGTTTGCATTAAAAAGAGTGGCCAAAACCCGAATATGTGTGACCAATTAGGCACAAGTTTTGTTAGATTTATCAATATGTGTGACTATTTCCTATCCTATGGCCACATGAATATATAATAAATGTGACGATTGTGATCATTTAGTCACACAACGTGTGTTGTTTTTTTTGAGTTAGTCACATACAATTTAAAAAATAGTTGCCAAAAGTGTGAATAAGTGTGACCATATGCTGTTTAAAGTGAAGAAATGTGTCTTTTGTGTGACTATTGTTCATCCAATGGTCACTTGAATTTTATGTTTATGTGGCCTTTTGTAATATTTAGTCACACAAAATATGTTTGTTTTTGGGTATTTAGTCACATACAATTAAGCATAAAGTGGCCAAAAGTGTTTATAAGTGTGACTATATGCTGTTTGAAGTGAAGAAATGTGTATTTTATGTGACTATTGATTATCCAATGGCCACATGAATTTTTTGTGTGTGTGGCCTTTTGTAATATTTAGTCACACAAAACATGTTTGTTTTGGGTATTTAGTCACATACAATTAAGCATAAAGTGACCAAAAGTGTTAATAAGTGTGACCATATGTTGTTTAAAGTGAAGAAATTTGTATTTTATGTGACTATTGTTCATCCAATTGCCACATGAATTTTTTTTTGTGTGGCCTTTTGTAATATTTAGTCACACAACGAATTAAGCAAACAATAGGTGTTAATAAGTGTGACCTATATACATCTTTTAGTCACATTTAAGAAATCAATATATATCAAAACAAATTCAAATATATATCAAAACAAATTCAAATACAATAAAATTGAAATGTATATAACTGGACCACTAATACTTATCATATAGGCAGTACTAACTATATGAACCAAAAGTACTAACTTATAGCTAACAATTGTAACTAACACAATAGTAGTACTAACAGTTGTAACTAACACACTAGCAGTTTCAACAAGGGCTTCATGTTCTTCATCCAACCTTTTTATCTTTTCTCTGATTCATGAAAGTAACTGAAGTTATTTGAAGAAGTAATCCTCGTCAGAGCTCCTGTCAACTATGACAAACTTTTTATATCTTTTCTCTCATTCATAAGTAACTGCATCACATAAAAGAGTGAAGCAACAGATGGAATTAAAAGCTATTTATTTCTAACCTCAAGTTTTTCTTTCTTTGCATCCGACTCCCAATCTTTTGCTGCAATCCCCGTTCTCCAGTCAATGTTTACACTTAAATCCCCACCTGGGCCCAGAAACACACAAGATACTGCCCTGACTCATATGTAGTGAATGCAAATTGACCGTGAGTTGCATTTTCATTATGGTGAAGCTACTTTTAGATGTCTACCGCAGACTGAGAGGGAAGCTACTTTTCCTCATAAATGCCAACCGGGAAATCAAAACATTTTCTTGTAACGTGAATGAAACTACATATAGACACTAAGCAGTCTTTTAAAAGAATAAGAAAAAGTAGTCTGCAAATGATGTAGAACAGGAAACTAGTGAAATAGCCGTAGACTGTCAAAGTAGAAGCAATAATTTTGACTTATTTAATTGCAAACGGGTTGATTTGGATTGCCTTTATCTTATTTATTACTACATAAATTGTACAGTATATATGAAAATTAAAAGCACAACCCGAACTAAAGGAGAAAAGTTTTAGACCGAACCCGTCTTGACTTATCCAACCTTTTGGACCCAGCCATTTTGCGATAATAGAGAAACAATAAATCATACCTGAAGGGGCCTTTGTCCCCAAAACAGCTCATTCTCACCGAGATCATCAAAAGGACTTAGGAACATATAGATCATCACATGGTAAAGGTCCGCTTGAGAACCGGTGCACCACTTTACGATAATGAGAACTGAAAGATACCCAAAAAGGCTGTTTAAGAATATCATCTGTGGCAAAAACTGATACCTGAAAAAGTTACACCAATGAATTTATGTCAGATATCTATTAGTATCCAGTAAAGTACTAAAGTACCATGAAACAAGATCATATGCTTACCTGATGTCTAATGAGTTGTTGAAGAAAATTGAATTGAAGTAGCTTAACATGATACCAAGATTCATCTGAGCAATACCAAACAAAATAGACATCTTCATTTTAAGAGTTTAAGAAAGGTAGCTCAGAACGACTCCCTCGCCAACTAGGATCTACACCAAATGGGTAGGCATCACGATATTTGATTAAACCAATTGTATGCGCCTCACTGTCAATGAACAAAAAAATGTTTGTTAAGTAACATATGATTATGTTATGTAAAAAAATCATGTATGTAAGATCAGTCATCTGTTGCAAATATAAGAATGTTTTTTCTTTCTCACTTTTTGTGGAGGAAATGTTTTTTCTTTCTCACTTGAATATGGAAGATTTGTGTATACCTGCATGAAGTGTCACGACATCTATAAGCAGATGCACCAAATATGTGATAAGGAACAGAAAAGAACTCGTTGTATATTAGACCACAATAGATTGAAAACAGTGACATCAATAGAAGTACATAACGGCCACCAAATAACATCTCCATGAAGCTCCCAAATTTCCCCTTGTTGCACAAAACAACATTCTCTCGAATAATAATACCTTTGATTTTGGGATAATGCCACTTATAAATCTTAGACCAGACGTATTTGCTGGTCCGGATTGTGTCGCCTGTGTAATAAACAAATTTTGAGTTTATACGTGATAGCACTCCAAAATACAAAAGCACGAAAGATTTTTACCTGCTCAAGTAAAGAGGCTGAATCTGGATAATCACTATGGTACACATTTTCATCTAGTTCTCTCCCTTCTGCAGTCTCATAACTCTTACCTGAGACAAGGAAACCTCCTGCCTGAAGAAAGATAATGACAATCAGAATCTGAGTTTAGGAGACACTAATTGTTCTGGTAATTTGGAATACAAAATCAAAATACAATATAATAGGCAAATAGAGATGTTGACAATTTGTGAATAATAACCCTATTGAACACTATGACCACAAGTGCTCGGTATAACTTGACATGCAAACTGAATTATAAAGCTCAAATAGTCAAACTTATAGAGCAAAATTATGAGTAAGGGAAAGAGAAAAAAAAAACATAAAATAGAGCAAAATAATGATTCTGCACATTTAATCATCTCCAATACTATTCGGTTTGCCAGAGTTTTAATAGTATCCAAGCCTACAAACTATTATAAAGCTAACCCCTTCAAGAGATCTAAATCATAAATCAAAACGACGTACAAATTCTCTTCATGGGATAGAAACAAAGTAAATTTGCTATGTATCTGGGAATGGTTGCTCTCAACTCTCAAGAATAAAATACCTACTATGAGGCATCAGGAACATACACTTTTATTTCTATTATTGGATTATGATAAATAGAAATTGTTCACAGTTTTCTGAGTCAGTATCAGGTTTTGATGAGATATTTAAACTTCTTAGGTCCTTTCAGCTTTTATGCTGCGCATGTACCTTGAGTTGCCTCCCAGTTCAAACCTGAAATTCATGATTCCATCACACACAAACTCATTCTAAGATGCATCCAAAAGTCAAATTTTCTATCTAACCCGTTTAAATCCTCTATTACTGCAGCTAGTGGCACAATATTAGCCAATCCTCATAACCTAGATACAATCATTGCTTTTTTCTGAATAATTAAGTTCTACTTTGACATGCAACATATGAGCAAAGAAGTCTGCGGCTGTGTTTAACAAGCCACTACCAAAAACGAGAGAATTAACAAGTGATTTGAGTTATGTATGATATAATAATTACCTGGTTAACAAAAGTTCTTTGAAATGGGCTTTTATCATCATTTAACTGCCAAAAAGAATAAAAAGGTTTACATTAGCAACTTATATGAATTATAAAATGAAGAGACTACGAATACCAAAATAATAATAATAATAATAATAATAATATTGGGAATTGAACTTGGATCTATAAACACAGACATTAACAGTCCTGGACCAAACAGCCAAGAAGAAGAAACTAGAAATCATTCGAGAGAACTAGCATTTAATAGACACAATTAGAAACTACAAATTCTGTTGCTATATTAACTGAGATACCTGGGCTTTTTTGGTAGGGGCAATTTCCAATTGGGTTTTTCTTCTTCTATCGTCATTATTAAATATTTGGGAATATGGTTGGTTAATGAAATATGATGGTTAATGAAATATTTGGGAATATGGGAAGGAGGGTTTGATTTTTGGGAAAAAATTAGGCGGGATTGTGAAAAGACCAGATCTATGTGTGAAAAGTTAATTTTGGGAATTTGGGAAGAAGAAGAAGAAGAAAGACTAGATTTATCTATGGATGGTTAATGAAATATTTGGGAATATGGGAAGGAGGGCATTTTGATTTTTGGGAAAAATTCAGGCGGGATTGTGAAAAGCTGAGGAGAGTGAAATTTTTATTTCGGGAAAAAGTAAGTACATCACATTTAGCACATTTAGCCACTTTTAAATAATGCGTGACAAATTTGACTATATGGTTTAGTCACTTTTAAATAATGTGTGACAAATTTGAGTATGTGATTTAGCCACATACACAATTACTTCATGTGACCATATATAGATTTTGGTCACACTATTTAATTGTGTGACATATATTTGTCACATATGTATATATATAGAGTGACTAATATTTCAAACTTATTTGTATCCGTCACACGTCCCAAATTATATGTGACTAAATAATCAAAAAAAAAAATTTACAAGATACCTCTAGTCACGAAAATATTCAAATGTGTGACTGTAGCCTCAGTTGAAAAGACAAAATGGTCACACAAGTCGGATCAAGTGTGGCTGTTTCTTTTATTCTGGTACATTTAGTCACATAAAAAAGTTACTGTGTGGCCGTTCGAAAAACAACATGTGTGACTAAATCCCATTTTTGTACTAGTGTAAGGACATATTGAAAGCAGCGAAAGTTGTTCATGTCAGCAACAGTAAAACAACCCTAGCCACACAAAGTGCACGTGTACCTTAACTATCAATTTGCTTCTAGTTTAGATTTAACTACTCTTGTAACTACTAATAGTGTATCTTCATTTGTCTATAAAAGGGAGGTTAGTAGTAGTGATAAGTAACGATTCCACCTCTAGAACACACTTCCTCTTCTAAGTGGAATCCACCTCTTCATAACTTGAAGAGAAGCATTTGTCATTACTAGGGATAGTATTCCGCAACTATCCCTCGTAAAAGCCTTCAACTTCAACCTCTATTGTAAGACTCTTACAGCCATAATGTGCAAATGGGTATTATTAGTCGATCATGGTCAAGATCGTGTAACCATGCTCTTATCAATAATAAACATTAGTTATTTTCATTTGCTCAAACTCTTTTTTATTCAATTCATGGAGTTACACAAGTTTATCGGGGACTAACAAGTGGTATTAGAGCGGGTGGATCACTTCCATGATCTAGATCCGTTCTTGAATGACGACTAATAATACCAAACGGGTTTGAACATTATCATATTTTGTTCAAACCCGATTCTCCTTAAAAGACCAACCAAATCTACTCCTCCCGTTCTTTCACTTCACCTCCTGTCTATGTAAATGAGCACCATCAAACTCCGTCACATAGCAAGAATCTCCAAATGTTTCCTATTCATTCCCACCTAACCTCACTTCAGTGATTATGCCTCTTGTCCAGAGACACTAAAACTGCAAGTGGGGATATGGTTACTCTCAGGAGATACAGAGGGAAGAAAGGAAGCATGGCACTAATGTGCAAAACGAACAGAAAGAAGTGTTGGAACAAGAGGACACTCGAAAATGGGGAGGTGTCTTCAAAAGGTGTGAAACAGGTTCATCAGGGAGTGTCAAATCAAGACACATTCCTGTTACATCTGAAGGTCGTACCTAAAGGCACTAACAACAAAGAATAATAACGCTAGTGTTATTCTTTGTTGTACACAGTCCTAGGCTCTTTCTACACTCAATAAGGAGACTATAAACGAGGAACAACTGACATAGATAAACTAATCCTACATAGGAAAGCCTAAGATTGGGACATCTGAATGCAAAAGACTCTCCTAAACTTGAAACGTTTTGTTTTTCAAGCTTCTAAGAATGTTTTTCTTCAGCAGCATCAGAGAGAACTTTGTAGTTCTTAATGCTTCACTCTCTGATGCATAAACAGGTATGAATAGTAACTTAGGGATATCAAGCGGAAGTGGACCAAGGGTAAAGAAGGCACTAGCAGCATAGCTGAAGACCTCACCCAGAGTCACTGATATATCAGTGATTGACGAGAATCAGAAGCATCAAGAAGATCAGAGGAAGAGTGATATAGATAACACTATCATTTGTGTTTAAATGTAAAGTTATAGTATACTAGTTACTACTATCAGCTGCACACTTTAACATATACTCTTTCTCTGAACCAAATTCCTCAAGGTTGATTCCAAAATCTCCCTTAACCCTGAAGACCTAGTAACGACTACTAGAATCATACCTGACAACCTGATCCTTCCATTGGTCTCATATCAAAGATCAAGAGGACACAACCCTCATATGGAAGATCAGGTTCCAATCAAGAGAAGTGCCTGTCATCCTTTCAAGGAGGAGCTCCAAATACATTTGACAGAGCTCAAGGATAATACCAAGCATCTGAAGAACACTGAAGACATCTAACATTTATTTAATATTTTATGCATATCTAGTTGTAAATCAGAGTGTAAGAATAAACATCTTTGCTCACTTACCTCTGATAAACTTAGACTACTAAGAATAGATATATATATATAAAACTTGATGTAAATCAGAGTGTAAGAAGAAGCCTGTTTGCTCACTTACCTCTGATAAACGTAGACCATCTTAGAATCAGATGTTTAGTTCTTTTCAGCCTTGATTGAAGATCAGAATGTAAGAAGAAGCCGTTACACCCACTTACTTCTGATTGAACTTAGGCTTAATTTATGTTCAAACAGGGGGAGATTGTTAGGTCTAATTTGACTAAATTATCCCTCACAAGTATTTGAAACATTAAATCAGCCTAAGTTCAGGATAGCTGATCACATCAGAGATCTTAAGTCTCTCTCTCTGACAAAGTCCATAGGGTAAATCATAGAGCAAAGTTTACCCTTGACTGATTGAACAACAAATCTGAACATCATCAGCTATCCAAAATACTCATTGGTAACATACCATGAGCGAACCTCAGAGAAGTCAGAGTAACAGACCACTGAATGGAAGTACAATGGTCAAAAGGGACTCACTGAGTGTTCACATATCTGATGATAAACACATCAGATATGTCTTGTAACTTCTCACTACTCAACAGGAGTACTTTGCAGAGACAAAGACTGAAACTAAGAGCTTTGTAAACTGATAACGGAGTCAGCTACAACAAAGAAAAGAGAATCTACAACAACCTCAGAGACCTCAAGGACTGAAAAATGCCTTTGAGTCTCTTTCATTGACTTATCATCTTGAGCCATGCAGATGTACCAGTTGCACATCAGATAGTCTCGTAGTACGGCCACATACTTGTAAAGTGTATCATGGGAGCTTACTGGAGTACTCAGCCGCGCTTAGGCGGGAGTAATTCAAAGCTAAAGCAAAGCAGGAAAACCCTTGGGAAGATAAGGACACATTGAGAGCAGGGAAAGTTCGTGTCAGCAACAATAAAACATCCCTAGCCACACAAAGTGCACGTGTACCTTAACAGTTTGCTTCTAGTTTAGATTTAACTACTCTTGTAACTACTAATAGTGTATCTCCCTTTGTCTATAAAAGGGAGGTTAGTAGTAGTGACAGGTAACGATTCCACCTCTAGAACACACTTCCTCTTCTAAGTGGAGTCCACCTCTTCATAACTTGAAGAGAAGCATTTGTCATTACTAGGGATAATATTCCGCAACTACCCCTTTACGCGTAAAAGCCTTCAACTTCAACCTCTATTGTAAGACTCTTACAGCCGTAATGTAGAAATGGGTATTATTAGTCGATCATGGTCAAGATCGTGTAAGCAAGCTCTTATCAATAATAAACATTAGTTATTTTCATTTGCTCAAACTCTTGTTTATTCAATTCATGGTGTTACACAAGTTTATCGCAGACTAACAATAGGCCCGTGGCATTTCATAGTGAGAAGTTGAATGAAGCTCAAAAAAGTGGTCTACATATGAACAAGAATTTATGGTTATTTATTTAAGGGAAATCCTTTGTGTATCCCTAAGTGTTCTTTTTGGAGTTAATTGATTAAGGAGTTGCATGCGGGAGGTTTAACGCGGTCACTTGGGGGATGATAAGACAATTGCTTCTGTGGCGAAAAGATTTTATTGACCTTAGTTGAAAAGGGATGTTGGTTGTTTCGTGTATAAATGTGTTGTGTGTCAAGAAGGAAAGGGCAACGCATGAAATACAGGTCTTTATATGCCACTTCCAGTTCCCGAGTGTCCATGGGTTGATATTTTTATGGATTTTGTGCTTGGAATTCCGCACTCAACGAGGAGTCGATTCGGTGTTTTTTTGTTGTTGACAAGTTTTCCAAGATGGTGCATTCTGTTCCAAGTAAGAAGATTGTGGACGCGGCTCATATAGCTAGATTGTTTTTTCAAGAGGTGATTCGTTTGCATGGAGTTCCATAGTCTGTTACTTTGGATCATAATAGTAAATTTCTTGCACACTTTTGGTTGACACTTTGGAAGCATTTAGGTACATTATTGAATTTTAGTAGTACCGTTCATCCACAAACAAATAGGCAAAATGAGGTGGTTAATCGTACTTTGGGCAATATGATTCGTTGTTTGTTTGGGGATAATCCGAAATTATGAGACGTGTTATTAGCTCAAGGCGAATTTGCTTATAATAGCGCGGTTCATAGTTCAACGAGTCTTTTTCACCATTTGCTATTGTGTACAAGACCCCACCAAATCAAGTGATGGATTTGGTGGATTTGCCGCGTAAGAAAACTATTCAAGCAAATAGGATGGCGGAAGATGTGCAAACTACTCATGAGGTTGTTCGGGCCAAGATTGCCGAGTCAATTGCTAAGTACAAAGTTGTTGCCGATAAGCATCGTCGGACTAAGTTTTTTAATGTAGGAGATGAAGTGATGGTGATTCTTCATAAAGAGAGTTTCTCGGTTGGTACTTATGGCAAGCTACACTAAAAGAAGTATGGTTCTTACAAGATTTTGCGCAAGATTGATAACAATGCTTATGTGGTTGATTTACCTAGTTTCATGAGCATCTCAAAGACTTTCAATGTTTTGGACATCGATGAGTTTTTACCCGAGGATGGAGTTGAATACGAGAACTCGAGGACGAGTTCTTGTAAACTGGGGGGAATGACAAGGACAAGATAGAGGAACTTGCCGAAGGGTATTTCAAGCAAATGGAGCATGGAAAACGTGGGAAGAATAAGAAGATTATGGGTGAAAACAAAATGTTAAGTGAAACAGTTGAAATCCACCTCAATCGGTTCACCTCAGTGATTTTCCAAACAGACTGTCAAGTGAACCTTTTGAAACTCAGCCCAACCGGTTCCACAGAAGTTGCAACTTCATGATAATCTGGTTGGAGAAAAAGTACGTATACGATAAGATGATAAGATTAGATCCTAGCTATTTGAATCATTTTGATTTTTATATTTCTCATCAGTTAAATTTCTGTTAATTTAGTAATGAGGAATAAAGCTAAGTCAATAATTTAATCCACAGTTACCATAAAAAGGAAGGCAACTTGTCATTAACTTAATCCCTTTGATTTGCTTGTTGGAATCATGCTAGAAAATTACAAAACAATGAAGCATAATAAAATACGACTTAATCCCTTTGATTTGCTTGTTGGAATCATGCTAGAAAATTACAAAACAATGAAGCATAATAAAATACGAAGTTGTTGTCTTCACTTCTTTTTCTCTTTCTCAGACATCTTTTAATGATTAGACAGCCCGTTCATTACAAATAACAAGTTGAAGAACTCCTATGCATTAGTTTCTACAGTATGTACTTGAATTTTGTAACCCGATTGCCAAACTTTAAGTAGCTTTTAACTTGTTGTAATCTTTAAGTTTTTGGAGAGTTCAATGTTGTCATGAGTCATGACAATTTCCCTTATTTAATTAAACTTCTCCTAATACAGTTTGCTTATGAAGAGCTCTTTTTCCAGCTCACCAGACGCGATAGAAATTTCTTGACATCACATGGGCTTCGTAGAGAGTATGAAGCCATTGTGTCCTTCGGGGTCGAGGAAACAACAATTGAATACCCTTTTCCTCTGTTCTTTATTGCCTATAAGATACAAATTTAAATATTAAATACACAGTTACAAACTAAATTTGATACTCAAACAGGTAAACATGTAAAGGGGATGATGTTTTTAGACATAAATATGCTGTGAGAACTGGCTAAAGTTCTTAGTATAGTGCGGGCATTTGGTACAACCTTATTAATAAATTAGTACATTGTACATGACTGCTATGATATGGAGTGATGCTGTTTATTTAATACCTTGAATGCATCCTCGTCTGTTCGATCATCACCAATATAGATAGGAAGAACATCATTTGAATTTTCATATCCAAGTGTCTTTAGTAAATACTCCAATGCATGACCTTTATCCCACTCGATATCAGGCCGAATCTCAAAGACCTAATGAGTGAAGAAAAAAAATAAATTACTTATTAGTCAATCAATTTCTTTTCATTTTTATCTTTTTAGAGTAACACTCTTCACATAAGTGTTACCTTTTTGCCCTTCGACAACCTGAACTCTCCGAAATCATGTACCACAGATTTGACAAGTTCTTGTAGCACCGGAAAATCCTGTTTTTTTAATCAATGTTTATAAGCAAATGGTGAAAAAAAACATTTGTATTATTGTGGCTTAGGCAACGAAACATCCTTATGGTGAAAAAATCCTGTTTTTTTTAATCAATGTTTATAAAAATCCTGTTTTTGTGGCTTAGGCAACGAAACATCCTTATGCAAGAATAGCAAACAACATTTGTATTATTGTATATGTAATGGTTGACAACATACCTTATCAGAAACATGTCTAAAATGTACTGAAACACAAAATTTATTGTTCTCGATCAATACGCCTTTGATACCCAGCGTTTCCTCTTTCAATACATCAAGTATCTACACAAAAATCATACAAGAAAACCTAAGTTTAATTAGTAGCTATATTTGCTATTATTACCCACAATTTATACAGTTATTATAAAAGAAACAGGTACTCCAAAGTATACATATATTGTTTGTTGCCAATAAATAGACCTTTATTGGTAATATTTGTACATAATATCATTTCTATTATGAGAGCTGTTACCATGTTAATTGAAGGCTGATACTTTTGTGCTGGTTGGAAGAGTACAACTTCATCACCCTATGTATTTCACATAAACTAAGTAACATTAGTTTAATATTCATAACAACAAAATAATCATCGTATGTTTAAGTGTAGTTGATTAATGTAAACTTACATTTTTATCAACAAAACCATTTTGGATATTTGGATCTCCAACACACTGAAATGGGGCTGCAATGTCAAGCCCATGGCTCCCAGCATAGTAGAGATCATCTAGTTTTACAAATTCATATACCTATGAAAAAAAATTGGAATATCAAAATTTATGACTCAAATGGTGATTCTATAATTTACTTCAAAAAATTATTTTGCTATAGGAGTGGCATGGTTGAATGAATTGGTAATAGTACCTTATCGCGACTTCTTCCGCTTATAATCGCCGTAGGAAAACAACGTGCGACTTCACTTACGACCTTTCTCATCTGCATGTGAGTTTTTTATGTAACTTAAACTCTTAGCATAAGTGTAAAAGTAGATTGAACTTTCGAACATCATACTTTATTTATAAACTAAATATTGTTCTTGTTGAAAAATAGAAAAAATATATCTTATAAATATATATAGTGCAATGATAATTTTTTTTTTAAGAAACATATGATCTAGCTAGTCTGTTACCTTGTTGGTCATGAAAGCTTCATCTGGATTTGGTACAATGTTAGAGAGTGTTCCATCATAGTCCAAGAACACAACAATCTTTTTTTCTTCGGCTGTCACTATAATGTCATCAAATGTATCCACTGCAGATGGATGTTTTTTCTGTCATTATAACAAACTCATGTTATCATCTTTAACAAATCTCGCAACATGGTTAATTTGTTAAATGATTGATACTTCTTAGCATAATGTGCTCTAATGTGCTTTTTCGTATCACACATACAACATTATTCATAAAGAGCAAAAAGTTGTCATTTTCACGTTCCAAAAATAAATATACAAAAGCAACTGATCGAGAGAGAGCTTTACCAGCCATGAACGATACCCGTTTTCATTAATCGATATATCTGGCAATCCCATTTTTTCAGTGGGATATGTATTTTTGTATGCCTGAAAATAGGTATAAGAATAAAGAAATAGAGGAAACAACAAATTAACTTGAGTGATAGAAAAGATGCATAGAGTAAAGAATGAAGTTGGACACTTGGAACAATGGATTGAAGTTGGTTATATATAGATTATTCAAGTATAAATAACCTTTTTTTTGTGTTTGGGAGATGATATTACACATAGCAAATTTGATTCATACACATAAAATTCAAATGATTTACACATATAGGAGGCATAACTGTCAATTCACAAACAAATTATGTGTATGAATCAATTTGCTATGTGTAAATATCATCTCCTTTTTTGTGTTTGTGTGATGGTCCAACAAAGATTCTTAAAACAAACAATTATAGGACTCCGTGTGTCTCAAATTTATAGTCCCTTTTTTCATTTTGTGTTATTTCAAAATTATTGTTCCTTTTTCAAATATAGTTGTAAATAATGTAGCAAGTTTACCATATTACACCTAATAATACTAAAAATTACAAACATCATTCAAAGATTTAATTAATTACATAAGGGTAAAACTGTCATTTTGCAAAAAAATAAAAAAAAATACAGTAATAATTATGTTTTTTAAAACTGTGTGTTTTTTGTTTGGGACAATTATTTTAAGACTTAGAGAGTAACAAACAACTCATCCTCGAAAATATCCAAGAAATTGTAACATACAGTAAAAGATACAGTACATAGTGCGAGTAATAGAATAGGATTTCCATGGTTGTGTTCTAGTCATTATTTCTATGATTTAATTATTGAATATTTCTATGATTTAATTATTGAATAATGTCAGCATGTCAAAAAATGTTACTGTAGCTTTCAATCACTATATATCGTAGTACGTTTTGTCCTAAATGATGAGTTCTAATAATTAAAGGGAAGTACTTCAATTGACAAACATCACCAGAAGTACGTATTTACTGTTGTATGTTGTCGTGACATGTATTGTTTGTAAGGCGAGTAGTAGTGGTGCAACATGAGGCTGCGTGAGGAGTACACGACTACACCCCACTGTGGCTCACGCGTGAAGACATGCAAAAAACGAAGATGGACATTGAGACCAGTAGTTATTCGAAAGGTTGTCAGGATCGGGATCCTACTTAGGATCGTTTTCGGTTTTTCCTTTACAAGATCGGGATCGTAGGATCGTAGGATCGATCTTACCTAGGATCGTTTTAGGCTTTTCCTTTACATATGTATACAAACCATTTTTAAAAACCTTCATCTAAAAAAAGTCAAAAAAAAGACGGATCGTTCAAACAATCACGAGATCCAGATCGTCTCACGATCCAACGATCGATCTTCACGATCCTACGATCCTACGAGCGATCCCACGATCCTGTAACGATCCTACCTGAATTACGATCCCGTAACGATCCTGCTCGTTTTGTGTGTGTAGGATCGGAGGATCGTACGATCCTACGAGCAGGATCGCGATCCTGACAACCTTGGTTATTCGGTTTGTGTGTAAAAGTAGGGCGTCCTTTCAAACATCTATATCAAGTTTTATTAAAAATGAAAAAAAAAATAAAAGCATGTACTACTCTTTCCGTCTTAAAATTATAGCTCATATTTCTTTTTGAGATATCTCAAAATAATTTTCCGTATATATTTTTATTTTTTTTTGTGTGCGCGCGTGCGCAAAAAGTGAACTTATATATTAATAATCAATGACATTTTACATCTATCAAGTAGAGGAATAGACATACCTGTCCCTCTTTTCAAACTACTAACTGAGTATACAATGAACAAAATAGAATATATCTGACAGTGCATCCATCCTTTCTCGGATGCAAGGAGAGTGTTATCTCAGACAAACCTAGATAGCACAAGTCTGATACTTAATCCAAATAAGCTGAACAGATCAGACAACAAATGCTCATTCCTTTATTCACCTTAGAAGCACCAAAAGACCATATCATCTTGACTACATTTCCAAACTCAATTCATCCTCAAACCATTCAACCCACATCCACAATGATTTGAGATGAAATTGAGCAGGCATCATCAAGTAGGATATAGCCCCCATTCACACTAATGAGGGGCTATACCTGTCATAGCTACATTTACTAACCATTAACCTCTATAGTCAACCAGTAGCTATACCCTCACTAGATTGATAAGAAAGCAAGGAGGGTTAGGCATCACTAGACAGAGAACACATACCCTTATTTAGATCCATCCTATCCTCATTTGACAGTGTATTGGGTGGACCAAGAAGGTCCATCTTTCATACACTCTCTATTCCACCCAACATACATTGTTCACCCAGACCATATACCTTTCTCAATTGATATCCCTACTTTATGGTACATTCATTTGAATTAGACCTCTCACTATCCAAACATAACTTACCAGTTCACTTACGACGCCAAATTAGTAAAGCTATGAGGCTCAAGTAAGTACAGTCACACCAGATAAACTCCAAGATACTAGTAACTAACCATTGTATGGTCTGCAAAATACTCTGACCTCAAGGAGAAAAAAGTCATAGTATATTCCTGTATCCAAACACCCATGTATGAAGGTAATGACCTTTATTCAGTAGATTAAAACCAAGCAAGCAATGCACCCATGACCCAAATACAGCAACAGCGGATCAAGACTGAATGAATACATTGGCCCTTTTACAAGAAATTCTCCATTTGCTTTCCATCTTCCTTACTGCATAACTTTCTTTAACTGTGAGTCCAATCAATCTTCTTTTCACAATTTCCACTATATTTTTGAAAACTTCATCACTACTTCTTTTGGCATCTCTAAAGATTCTTCCATTTCTTTCTTTCCAAATGTTGTAGACACTAGCAGCTAGTACAAGTCTTCTAACTACACTATTGATATTATTTCCATTACCAGCATGAATAATCTCTTGAATGATATCTTGCCATTCGGTACTATTCCCCCTTATTTATGCCAAATCTTTTGCTCTACTCCATACTTCATTAGAAAAAGGGCATTGGAAAAACAAGTGCTTTAACTCTTCTAAGTCATTGATGCATAAACTGCATCTATTAACTACATGATTCCCCTATTTTATTAGCTTGTCTTGAGTAGTCATTATATCTTGAAGTGCTAGCCAGAGAATGAATGTATGTTTTGGGATTCATTGAGAATACCATATTAATTTCCACGATTCCACACTTGGATTTTGCCTACTAAGATCATGGTTGACTTCCCTTACAGAAAAATCTAATTCTTTTCCGTTGTTAGTTCTCCAGACAATCTTATCTTCAATTTCATCAGTAATCATTGGAACTTCCAAGCTGGTGACATTAGGAAACTTCTCGTACCACTCAGTAGGCCACACCCATTTTCCATTTGCTATCATATCACTAACCTTTAACTCCCCATTCAGTATAGCATCATAAAGGTCTATGTGAGTAATAAATTGAGAAAGTGGTCCAATATTACTCCATTTAGCATACCACAAAGAAGCCCCCTTACCATTACCAATTTGGTAAAACTCATTGTTCTTGATTTGATCTTTTATACCAAGAAGACTTTTCCACCCCCAGCTATCACTGTTCTCAGCTGTGATTTCCCATATACTCTTCCCTCTTAACTTTAGTGAGTGTACCCATTTAACCCATAGAGTATCATCCTTGACTGCAATATTCTAAATATGTTTAGCTAACATAGCCTGATTCCAAACTTGCAAGTCTTTCAAGCCCAAACCTCCTTGATCCTTAGGCCTGCAAATAGTAGTCCAAGCAACTTTTTCCTTTCCTTTTGCAGTCTCACCCTGATTCTATAAAAACATTTCAATAATTTTTTGATCTCTTTAATGATTGTTACAGGGAGAAGGAAAACTGATACCCAATAAACATGTATAGATTCCAACACAGTAGCAATTAATTGAAGTCTCCTTGCATAGGGCAGACATTTATTCTTCCAATTCTTGACTCTGCTATTAATTTTTTCCAACAGACATCCACAATCCTTCACACTCAATCTTTTAGCAATCAGTGGCACACCTACGTATTTAACAGGCAATTTCCCAACTGTAAAAGGAAGCACATCACTAATAGCATTCCTTTCTTCCTCATTCATACTTCCAAAAAACACAATGCTCTTAGGATTATTTGTTAACAGCCCATAGTAGGCACTAAAATTGTCCAATTCCTTCTTGATAACTTTCACATATGTTGTATCTCCATGACACATGACTAACAAGTCATCTGCAAAATAAACATGGGATAACTTGACAGCCTTATACCCAAAATGATACCGAAAGTTTTTGTTGATATAAATAATGCCTAAACACGTTATCAATATTTTTCGATGTCTCTAAGTTTTGATAATCACAAAATGTAAAATCATTAAACGAAAAATTATGACGTAAACAAGTATTTAGTTGTAAATATCTATTTTAACAACTCAAATCACTTAAGGTATGAATAAACAAATGCTTAATGCATTATATGATCAAAGGAACATTTTCTTAATCACTAGATTTTTTAAAATGCCACAAACATTTTATATCTTTTAGAAAAATATTTTTGGTATTAAATAAAAAGGTTTAATCCATTATAAATTTATGAATTCAAATTTTCAACCAAAAATGGCAAAAATGTTTCAGAAAAACCTTCCCCACAAAAAGACAAATTTGAGCAACGTTCAGGAAGGGCGGCCCCCTTAATTATACTAGGCGGTCCCCTTAATTTTAAGGGGGCCGGCCACCTATTTAAGGGGACCGCCCCGCTCCTCTAGCCCCTCAGATTTGCCTATAAATACTGGTTCATCTCTGGACTTTTTCCTTACCTTTTGCACCCCAAACCTTCTGTTCCAAATCTTCTCTAATCCTTGTAAATCCTTTCTAAAATCCTTTGATCATATTCTCTTAAGCATTGGTTTCCAAGTGATCCAAGCTTTCATCATCCAAGTGCAAAAGAAGAATACTCCTTCAACTAGAGAAGAAGTATTGTAGTTCAATTCATATCATTTTGTAGTTGTGTAAAGTAAAGTGTTGTATAGTTGTGATAAGTAGATCTAAGTGTAAGTAAGTAGTTGTGTTGTAAAGAAGTAGTGTAGAAGTTGTGAAGTCGTAGTCTAGAAGTTGTGAAGCCATCGTGTAGAAGTTGTGAAGCCGTCGTGTAGAAGGTGTGAAGCCGTCATGAAGAAGTCGTGAAGCCGTCGTGAAGAAGTTGTGAATAAGTCGTGTAGAAGTTGTGAGAATTGGTTCTAGCTACGATTAGAACCCGACATCTAGCTTTTTGTCGTTAAGCCGGTGTAAGCTAAAGTTGTGTAAGGTTTTCTCCGCCATAAGGGAGTTTGTTGACATTGTGAAGAGAACTCTCGAGTAGGTGACTCGGGGAGTGGAGTAGGGCAAGGAAGGTGTCCTTGTAGCCGAACCACTATAAATCCTTGTGTTGTAGTTTGATCTTTCCATCCCTATCTTTCATTTCATTTCATTTACTTTACTTGCATTACTTATTTACATTTGTCTATATTTGTTCATATTGTTTAAGAGTTGAAGTCACATAAGATCGAATCGAAGATTTTAAAAGTAAACAAAAGTTTTCACAATAAAATTTAAAAGATGTAAAACTATTCAACCCCCCCTTCTAGTTTTCCACAATTGATATCAAGAGCCAGGTCAAACAAGATTTTTAAAATAAACTGTATTTTAAAACTTGAAACGATCTATGGAATCTGAAAAATATTTAGAAGGGCAATCTATGCAAAGACCACCACTATTTGAAAGTGATGGATTTCTTTATTGGAAAAATCGATTCGAAACTTATGTGAAATCAAAAGATCTAGATCTTCGGCATGTCATTACTAATGGTGATTTTTTACCTATTCAAAATAATCCGGAAACTAAAAAGGATGAAATAGTACCTTTTGAAAAACAAAATGATGATTTAAAAAGAAAACTTGCTAAAAATAATGAAGCTAAAATGGTTATTTACAATGCGTTACCACGTAAAGAATACGAAAGAATCTTTATGTGTGAAACCGCAAAAGAAATTTGGAATTCTCTACTAATAACTCACCAAGGTAATAGTCAAGTCAAAGATAACAAAATAGATCTTCTTGTTCAACAATATGAACAATTTATGATTCCGGAAGAGGAATCAATTGATAATGCTTTTGCTAGGTTTAACACAATCATCACAAGTTTAAAAGCACTTGATGAGAGTTTTTCTAGTAAGAATTTTGTTAGGAAATTTCTTAGGGCTCTTCATCCAAAATGGCGAGCTAAAGTTACGGCGATTGAAGAATCGAAGAACTTGTCAACTCTTCAACTTGACGAGTTGATCGGCAACTTGAAAGTCTACGAAGCAATAATAAAGAAAGACTCCGAGATGGTCAAAGGAAGAAGAGAGCAAAGCAAGTCAATTGCGTTGAAAGCTAGGAAAGAATCTTGGACGAGGATAGCTCAACCTCCGAAAGTGATGACGAAGAATATGCCATGGCCGTAAGAGACTTCAAGAAGTTTTTCAAAAGACGAGGAAGATTCGTTAGACAACCACATGACGAAAGAAAGGCATTCCAAAGAAAGAAAGACGACAAAGGTAGCAAGAGCGAGAGGAAGTGTTTTAAATGTGGTGATCCAAATCATCTCATCGGAAGATGTCCAATGATGTCAAGGGAGCAAAATCAAAAGGCATTTGTTGGAGGAGCATGGAGTGATAGTGACGAAGACGAGAAAGAAACCACAAAGGAGGAGAAGTGTCTTGTGGCTAAGACATCAAGCGAGGTACATTCCGAAACCGAATACTTTAGTGATGAGCATTTATCATTAGATGAAAAAGACCTAGATAGTGAATATAGTAGATTATGCAAACTAGGTCAAAAAGTAATAACTAAAAATAAATCACTAAAACATATAAATAACAAATTAGAAAATGAAATACTTGAATTAAAACATAAACTACATAACTTAGAAAAAGGCAAAGAAATTTTTGCAGAATGTAAAACATGTCAAGAAACTAAAAATGAAAACGAAAAACTTAAGGAAGAAATTTGCAAACTTGACAAATTCAAAAATAGTAGTAATTCACTTAGGAAAATAATAAGTGTTCAAAGAATATCAGGAGATAAAACCGGCTTAGGATTTAATTTAGCTGAGGCCTCAACTAGTGAAACTAAAAATGTAAAGTTTGAAAGTGAATCTAGTAAGTAAAAATCCTTAGAGTCAACACCTAAATACATACTTATAAAAGATAGAAAAATACCCATTGCTAGTAATGATGAAATAAAAACTTTTTACAAACCATCTTTAAAAACCAAAGAAGAATCACCTAAACCGAAATTAAGATAAAAAACACCTCCCCTAAGAAGACCAAATAATCCTCACCCTCGGTCTAAAACTCCTCAACCTAGAAGAAATCAAAATCGACAAAACCTCCATAATAATAATAATTATCCAACGTGGAATTATTCAAATCCACCAAGCTTCAATCCTTGGGGAATACTTCCACCTTATATGCATCCTAGTCAACTGCAAACCATGTTTGGATCAAACAACTTTGGACCAATTAGACAATGGGGACCAAGTGGCTAAATTGCTAACTTATTGGGAAATCGGCATCTCTTCTATGATTGGCTTCTATAAGTCAATATAAACACTTTGAAGTGCTTGAAGAATACTTATTGAAGACTAAAAGGTACGCATCTCTTTCATGCTCTCTACTATGTTATATGCTTAGCTAATTGCATGCCCCCGTTAGTTTAATGTGCCTAGTTTAGTTAATACTTATGTGTTTGTTAGTATGTAATTTCTTTATACATATACTTATACTATTATACATATACATAAGAACTAGTCTATATACTTATATATATTTTTATACATATATATATATATATATATATATATATATATATATATATATATATATATATATATATATATATATATAACCTAGATACGTCATTAGTTGACTATCTAGAACTAAAAGAAATTGTTCGTTCTCGAACCTTTTCTTCCCCCTTGCTCTCTTGGACTATAACGTTCAACATGAAAATCTTCTATGTCCACTCTCACAAGACTCATGGTGATGAAGAGAAGTGAGTTGAGTGGATCAACATAGAAGTAGAATTCGAACCTTCGCGCAAAGAAAACTATGGATGAAACAAACTCCCGACGCCGTCAGCACTCATCTCCGTCTCTACCTCATCATCTCTCGACACCATTCAACATCCAAATTTCCCATGTAATATACATATATATAAATATACACATTCCTTCTCATTCCTCAAAATCATTGTCGACTTGACGTCTTGATTATTTTATCCAAAATTCTCAAGATATTTTTTAACGAAATGTTAATAAAATGTGTCAAGTATTCCTTCCTCGTGCATATACAAACCAACGTATTTTTGATATATTATAAATCTATCTATATACATATAAATATTTTGCCGTCAGAAACAAAATTCGAAAAACTCCATTTTTGGTAGGCGGCCCCCTTAAAATTAAGGGGACCGGCCATCTGCTGCTACCAAAAACGATTTTCCTCTTAAAACTTTTGCCAAACACTCCATTTCTCACACACCCTTCCTTTGCTACCTGCTGTGAACGAACTAAACCACCCAAAAACCATCAAAACCACTTACCAAATCACCAATTCGGGCTAAATTCGCAAGGGGCAAACACTTATATCTCGATTAGCAACATATATTGTAAGTTTTCCAAAACACATTTCATCTAATTTCATCAAATTTCGAGTCTAATCACAATTTGATATTTTAGTTAAAATTTTTAAATTCGAACTTATGTTGAAATTAAGTCTAGGATACTCATTGCCAAATGCTTCCCATAGGATTAGAGTACTTAATTAACCTAGAATCTGAGTAATCTAAAACCCTCATGCCAAAATTTTGAAAAACCAAACACTCTCATTCAAAATTTGTTATACATTGTTGAATTATGCCATAAACACTTATTATAACTAACCACATTATAATATCACAACTTTTAAATCCTAAAAATATATTTTTCAAATCATGAAAAATGATTTTATAAACATAAGAGGGTGTTTTGGATTGAGTCATAAAATTGTCAAGATTAAGTCAAAATGAATTTCACAACTAATGGACAAGTTTATAAACATGTAACTAATAATTTTGAGTCATCAAAATAAATAATTCATATGTATATTGAAATATTAGTCATTATTTTTCTAGGAAAGGAAGCGTTTGGCATAACAAATTAAAAGACATTTTTGAGTCAAAATCTACGTTTTTACCTTTTCAATGAGTTACTTAACATAAATACTCGTAAGAAATAGCTAGACATACAATCTAATGTTTGTCTAGTCACATTTCAAAGTGGCTTATGATGTATAAAGGAGCTTTGGATGTTCTTGGTCCTTTACCATAATATCTCTATAACTACTCCTTAACATCATATAATACACTTTAAGCGAGTTAAAAATTAAAAATAAGGAACATTGCAAACTACTTCTTAGGATTAAAATTTTAGAGTCGAAGTATGTTTGCGTTCCACATGAGTAGTATATGTCACATATGCATTTTTTTTAAATCTTACTTTCTTGTTGTTATCTTGTTTAGGTGAAAATGCCTAAAGTCACGGTTGGTGATGTTTCCAAAACCAAGGAATATATTCCAAAAGTCTCCGCTACTCCCGGCATATCTCCCGCCATTGCATGTCTCTATCGTCCCATCGAAGATAGAAACATTCATGAAGGGAGAGTTGTCGATCCATCCTTCTATCAATCCGACCATATCGAACGAATGTTCTCCAATGTTCATCTCGATTGTCTTTTCAAAATCAATGAACCCATCATTCCTCGTTTCATTCTTGACTTCTATAGCCAAGTTACGGTGCAAACCGATGACTATGGTTATATCCTCATCTCTTTCATGATCCAAAACGAATTCATCACTCTCACTCTCGCTCAGTTTGGTCAAATCCTCCAAATTCCCTTCAACGGTCAAGCCGTTTTCTCAAATGAATGGGATCTCTCATCTCTTGAGAAAAATCGGCCTCAGGGTGGTCCATACTATTCTGAGATTCCAACTCCTGACGACATTCGTCGACTACTCGAGCTAGAACGTGTACGACTAGCCGAAGAATCAAGTCGAAAAATGTCGACATTCATGCAAACCAAGTCCTTCTCAAAGAACTAAGCCCCGACATGAAGCATTGGGGAGAACTCATTCGCGAGAATGCTTTTGGTACCTGCGGACACCGTGACCACCTCACGGCTAGCATCGCTCACATGTTGTATTGTGTTGTTGCGGAAGAACAATACAATTTGGCTTATTTCTTTGTCCATCGTATCATCTCCGCCAAAAATACTCCACATGCCAATCTTCCTTATGGTATGTTCCTCACTAGACTTTATCGTTTTGTCATGGAACATTACCCACATCTTGAGAGTGATATCTATCAATTCGTTCGTCCCGTCTTACGTCCTCTCACTCGTAGCCAACTTCGTCAATCTCAAAGTGACAAGGGCAAATCTCGTCGCCCTAATCTCTTCGCACCTCGTAGTTCCACATATCATCGGAGAGATGATGATGAGGAGGAGGAAGGCACCTCACGTGTTAGTACTCCATCTCCAACGACGTTCGTGAACAATCTCCCGGAACTTAATTATTCCGATTATCAAGTTCCTCTTCTTCCGAACAAACCGATCAAATCCTATTTGAACTACAAACCGCATTACTCAACACAACTCAACAGATGCATGAAGAGGTTAGAGGTGGTTTCAAGTCAATAGGAAAAGCTTTCAAGAAGATTTTCGGAAAGAAGAGATAGAGACGTGGATGTTGGCTTATTTGAACAATATTGTTATTAGACAATTTTTTTATTTGACAATTATTTGTTTCTTGTACCTTATAGTATGTTAGTATTTTAACCATTCTCTTGATTAGAACTTTGATACTATGCTTACATTGACATACTTGCTATTTAATGATTATTGACATGCTTGCTCTATAATATGCTTATATTAGTTTAAATGTATACATGATTATTTAATATGTTTATGCCACTATTTAATCATTCCTGATGTACATGGTTCAAATAGAGCTTGCTGCAAACACACCCCAAAAATTGACCCTTTTCTGGAAATTTTTCAATTTTGGTCGCCTGGGAAAACACCAGATGGGCGGCCCCCTTAATTTTGCTAGGTGGTCCCCTTAATTTTAAGGGGGCCGGCCTATAATTAAGGGGACCGGCCATCTGGACAGTGAATTTCACTGTTTTCTTTTGCATTTTGTGACCCCTTTTCTCTAGTCTCAGCTACCCTTTCTCTTAATAACCCAGCTGAGTTTGGAATATTACTACTAAACCTCAAAACCTTACCCAAACCAACCACACTTTCATATTATAAATTCCCTCCAAATGATAAACCCTCATTTCATCAATCCTCATCTCCTTCAAACATCAACCTACAACACCATGCTATCACCAAAATCCTCCATCTCCAAGACCTATAAGAAACAAAAATTGGTCATCATACCACCCAAACAACTTTTCATTGATCTTACTAAAGAAGACAACACCACTCCATCACCACCACCTAAATGCTCATCTCCAAATGCACCTAATGCACCATCCAAAACACCTTCCACCCATGGTACATCCTCTTCTTCCATTCCTTCAACCTCATCCATCAATGACTACATAAACTCCCACCTATCATCACCACCATCAAGAGCATCACCACCACCTCCCACTCAAGAACCTCCATCCACCGAGCTTGCCATTTCCCTATCACCCATCACACTTCTTGATGTTCACTTTTCATCCTCACCAATTCCACCACCTCTCCTTGTTAATCCCATACCTTGGAGTCTCCTTGAAGCTCATGGAGACACTTGCCTTTGTTGCATTCATAACCGAACCATCATCTTTGGTCTTCGGGATGAGATGCAATACATGTTCTCATGCATTGAGCACATGTTAACCAACCCACCTCCACCTCCACCTCCACCATCTTCACCTATTTCACCACCACCTCCTCCATTCTCTCCAAACTAGATGAAATGTTTCACCAACAATAATTTTATCCATCCTTTTTGGTTGCAAGCTCTATGCCGGATTATGTACTCTTGGGATGATTATGTAGTATCATTAGTTGCCTTATTTGTTAAATGTTGTATGCTTTTTCTATGATGTATTGGTTGTGTATTTATACACAACATCTTTAATTAATGAATTTCTTTCTTTTATATGCTTGCTTATTTTTGCTATATATATGCTTGTGCTTCTAATATTTTTCTTGCAAGTATTCCATATCTCGTTTCCATTATGCTCTCAAACAAGGGGGAGCACACATCAAGGGGGAGTTCTCATCCCGACAAATTTCATATCTAAAACTTGTCGGCATAACCTTTTTGATTCTACAAAAAGGGGGAGAAGTAGATATAAACTCACTAAATACTTGTCTAAAAATTAATTTTTCAATTTAATGAGTTTAGATTTTGTAATAATCAAAAAGGGGGAGATTGTTGATATAAATAATGCCTAAACACGTTATCAATATTTTTCGATATCTCTAAGTTTTGATAATCACAAAATGTAAAATCATTAAACGAAAAATTATGACGTAAACAAGTATTTAGTTGTAAATATCTATTTTAACAACTCAAATCACTTAAGGTATGAATAAACAAATGCTTAATGCATTATATGATCAAAGGAACATTTTCTTAATCACTAGATTTTTTAAAATGTCACAAACATTTTATATCTTTTAGAAAAACATTTTTGGTATTAAATAAAAAGGTTTAATCCATTATAAATTTATGAATTCAAATTTTCAACCAAAAATGGCAAAAATGTTTCAGAAAAACATTCCCCACAAAAAGACAAATCTGAGCAACGTTCAGGAAGGGCGGCCCCCTTAGATTATACTACGGCGTCCCCTTAATTTTTAAGGGGGCCGGCCACCTATTTAAGGGGACCGCCCCGCTCCTCTAGCCCCTCAGATTTGCCTATAAATACTGGTTAATCTCTGGACTTTTTCCTTACCTTTTGCACCCCAAACCTTCTGTTCCAAATCTTCTCTAATCCTTGTAAATCCTTTCTAAAATCCTTTGATCATATTCTTTTAAGCATTGGTTTCCAAGTGATCCAAGCTTTCATCATCCAAGTGCAAAAGAAGAATACTCCTTCAACTAGAGAAGAAGTATTGTAGTTCAATTCATATCATTTTGTAGTTGTGTAAAGTAAAGTGTTGTATAGTTGTGATAAGTAGATCTAAGTGTAAGTAAGTAGTTGTGTTGTAAAGAAGTAGTGTAGAAGTTGTGAAGTCGTCGTGTAGAAGTTGTGAAGCCGTCGTGTAGAAGGTGTGAAGCCGTCGTGAGAAGTAGGACCGTCTGTGAAGAAGTTGTGAATAAGTCGTGAAGAAGTCGTGTAGAAGTTGTGAGATTGGTTCTAGCTACGATTAGAACCTGACATCTAGCTTTGTGTCGTTAAGCCGGTGTAAGCTAAAATTGTGTAAGGTTTTCTCCGCCATAAGGGAGTTTGTTGACATAGTGAAGAGAACTCTCGAGTAGGTAACTCGGGGAGTGGAGTAGGGCAAGGAAGGTGTCCTTGTAGCCGAACCACTATAAATCCTTGTGTTGTGGTTTGATCTTTCCATCCCTATCTTTCATTTCATTTCATTTACTTTGCTTGCATTACTTATTTACATTTGTCTATATTTGTTCATATTGTTTAAGAGTTGAAGTCACATAAGATCGAATCGAAGATTTTAAAAGTAAACAAAAGTTTTCACAATAAAATTTAAAAGACGTAAAACTATTCAACCCCCCTTCTAGTTTTCCACAGTTTTGTTCTTGCTCAATTTCTCTTTGGAGGATAATGGATAAAACTTCCATAATTAAGGTAAATAGATAAGGAGATATAGGATCTCCTTGTCTAAGTTCTATTCCACCTTTGAAGTAACCAACTCTTTCTCCATTAACATTAAGGGTAAAAGTTGTTGTAGTTACACATTCCATGATCCAATGCATCATCCTATTATGAAATCCAAAACCTTCAAGTGTCCTTCTTAGAAAATTCCAATTAACTATGTCATATGATTTTTTGATGTCTATTTTAAAAGCCACTCTTTTTGGACCTCCCTATCTATTGTACCCTCTCATAATTTCCTGAGTAAGCATAATGTTATCTTCGATGTGCCTACCAGGAATGAAAGCACTTTGGTTGTAACTAAGCAGACTCCCATGGGCAGGCTTGATTATGTTAGTAAGTACTTTACTAATACATTTGTAAAGTACATAACAACAGGTAATGGATCTAAAATCAGTTACCATATTAGGAGTTTGAACATTAGGGATCAGAGAAACTAGAGTAGCATTCAGTTCCCCCAACATTTTTCCAGAAGCAAAGAATTCCTTTACAACTTTACAAATATTAACTCCAATAACATTACAGGCTTTCTTGAAGAATGCTGAAGTGAAACCATCAGGTCGAGGTGCCTTTGTATCCTCAATATCAAAAAGAGCGCACTTGATTTCCTCATCAGAGATCTCACCAACCATCATATCAGCCACTTCATTACTTAGTCTCTTCTGAAACAAATTCTCACTAGAGTAAATCTCTTGTACATGGTAATTTGTTCCTGAGAAACTTTCAAAATGCTTCAAAAACAATTGAGGAATTTGATCTCCTTTATATCTATTCCAAGATTCATCATTTAAAGAGTGTACTTTACATCTGTTATTTCTTCCTTTCAGAACTTTGTGGAAATATTTGTTGTTCTTATCACCATCATTCAGCCACTTAATACTAGCCTGCTGATACAAAAACTTTTCCTCATCAGCTTCTACTTCACAAAATTCTTCCACAAGTTTGGCCTCATTAAGTCTCAACAGGTGATTATGAGGATCAACATCAATTGCCACTTTTACATCCTTTAGTTGCTTTCTCAAACCTTCAACTCTTTTAAACAAATTCCTTTTACTCCATCCCAACTTATTAAGAGGAGATTTCATACTTTTCAATTTTTTCACAACTTGATACATATAAAAACCATTGACTTCTTGACTCCATTTTTCCTTAACAATAGGGATGAATTCCTGCTTATCAGTAAGGTAATTATAGAATCTAAAAGGTTTAATTTTCTTTTTAACACTTGTTGGAATGCATAAAACATAAGGAGTGTGATAAGACATAATGTAGGGAAGGAACTTAGCATTAGCTTGAGGATACTGAATGATGAACTCTTCATTGGTCATAACTCTATCCAACTTTTTAAGAACACCAGTCATGACTCCAGTTTTGGCTTTATGCATATTCTTGCAAATGTCTTCCACTTTAATCTTATTAAGGCAATCATGAAACTCCACCATATCAGAAGTCACATAAGACACCCCACATGAATGTTCATTAGGATGCAGTATAACATTCATGTCCCCAACAATACACTAAGGCTTACCATTCACATATTTGCTATTATTAACCAATTCTCTCCATAACTTCCTTTTTTCATTGCCCTCATTAGCAGCATATATAAAAGAGTAGAAGCATTTGAACTAAAATTTTTGTGCACTAATAACACAGAAGATGGTTTGACTAGTATTGAGTTGAATCTGAATATGAGTATCATTATCATCCCATCCAACTACTATTCTACATCCCTTAACACATTCTTGCATATTAGATACCTATTCCCACCCTTGAAAGATTTTATCACAGGTCTTCTAAAGTTTTTTACTTTTAAGCATGGTTTCCAAAACTACACATACTTGATGCGTGGTTTTGCGACCTTACAACAGGTTTTACCTCTCGAGGGATCTCAAGAGGCTTACAACCCCACCAGGCAGTGTACCTGACCGATGTAGTATAGTGTAGTGGTAAGTACGGGGGATTGATCGTTCTCCACAGGGAATAGTGTCGTTAGGATTGAAAAACTACTCTAATAGGTCTAAGGGTGAGAGAAGATTCTTTTTGTATTTTTATATTTTTATGAAAGCAAGTAAAATCTCGGGTTTGAAGGAGTAGGCGGAATTAGTTGCTAGTCAACTAACCCAAATAACTACAATTGCAAATAAGATAAAATAACTGAAAATAAAAAGGTTTGTGAAACTTATGTGGAGAGAAATGTGTTTACTTAGATTTCCTTACTCCCTAACTATCTTTTACCGGTTGATTAGTGTGTATTAATTGCGTGGATGACGGGTGTATTCCTTAATACCAATCGTGGGGTGGCGTACGTACTTCCCCAACTCTACAAGCTCCTACTTCACTCCTATGTCGAGCCGGCTAAGAAGCTCCTAACATGGGATCACTAGAATTCGCTCATGCATTAAATACAACCATAAAAACCTAGTACGCATTGGTTCATGTTTCTTAAGACGTTCAAGCAAGTTACCGTATAGGAAGTTAGCCAGTTTTCTTAAGCCTAACATCGATAAACAATCATCCAATACAATTAATAACACACTAATAACCAATAATCAATAGTTAGGTTTCATTAGATCTAAGCAAACACAAGATAAATCTAGCCTAGCATGTTAATCAAAATACAAGAACAAGATATAATCAAACAAACACACATAGACATATTGATTGATTAAATGATAACTTATCTTCAATTAAACATGGGAGATCCAAGGGTATGAAAACCCTTAAAAATGGCAGAAATTCGTCTTAGGGTTTCTCCTCACAAAGTTGCACACTAATGAAAAAAAATTGCAAAACTATATATAGAGTTTAAGGGCTGACGGCGTCACGTTGTAGATCTTGACGCCGTCACCTTGCCGTGTCTAGGGTTCCCGGATGGCCTTCTTGATGCCGTCCCTCTTTAATGCTCCAAAATCCGCTCTGGCTTATCAAGGCTTGACGCCGTCAGAAATAAGCTTGACGCCGTCTCGCTTTAACTTAAACCGTGATGGCCTTGATCACTTCAAAGGGTGACGCCGTCAGATTTTTTATTGCAAAATTCTCTGGCTTATCATGTGTATTTTTCATATCCACCTCTTTTGCCAAGCCATGACGCCGTCAGGAGCAATCCCTGACGCCGTCAAAGGTACTTTTCCAGCCGATTTTGAGACTTTGTCGTTTTCTTCACTTTTATGCTCCAAAAACGTCCAAAATGCTTCCTTTTCCAGATTTCTTCTCCAAAGTACCTAAAATGACAAAAGGAACGATTTAGGGCAATATTTGATCAAATAAATACGATTTAGGGCTTAAATGACCCCCTAAAAGCGGTACACTTTTCGCTTCATCAAATACCCTTACACTTGAGATTTGCTTGTCCTCAAGCAAATGCGCTTTTATTCTAATCAAAATACAAGTTAGGGGTCATTTAACACTAATATAAAAGTAATTACAACAAATAGTCGTTCCACTTTAATCATAATAAGCACGGAGATTACAAACTAGCACCTCACAAGTAGTGTTTAGATACTCACATCTCTCAGGTGTCATCAAAATAAATCTCATAAATGAAAACGGATAATATCTCTCACTACCTGTCATAGCAAATAGATTACCATAGGCTTGGGAAAGGATCGAAAACCTTCTCCACTAGGCGTAAGCACCTAAGATAAACTATCAAAGAGGGCTTTTACATGGGTTACAACGTGAGGTGTAGGGATATGATAAACACGGTTTTGTTGGATAAGGGATATTTTACTGGTGGCGAGTTAAAGATCTTGATTAATTACATGTACAAAATGGCGTTGCTAAGCCAAGACTAGACTCGACTTAAGCTAATGAAAGAAAATAACAAAAAGATAAAATAAACATAAAATGAACGGGATGGTAGTCCGTATGTTTTTTTTTTCTACTTTTTTTTCTCTTTTTTTTGTATTTTTCTTGATTTTTTCGATTTTTTTTTTTTTTTTTTTTTTTTTGCATACACTTTTGCCCTACCATCCAAAATAATACATCATAGGGCGTTGCATTCCCCTTACACTTGAACTTTTACATAACTTTACAAATAATTATTCTAATGACTCGAATTAAGATAATCGAAACACTTGGAGTACTTTAAAAATATTAAGCACATATGGGGGTAATAATGTTATTCTTCCCCATTACTCCATTACACTAGTACTTTACCCATGAGTCCCAATCGTCCCAAAACAATATGTACAAGGATATGACTCGACTTAGCAACCATGTAATCAATTAGATAATTAACTTGGGGTTTAAACAAATGTTGTAACAATAATGCACTAAAAATGAGTGCATACAAGGTAGGCTAAGACGATTTGGGTGTACATTTAAGTGGGGTGTAAACAAATTCTTCCTTTAAGTAAAATGCTTAAAGGTCGAAACGAAAAGATAGGCTCTGAGGGGTGTACTAGGGGTATCGTGTACTAAAAATGAGTACAACGCAAAGGGTGTGGGAGAATTACTTGACCAATGTAGCCAATGTAATTATAACAAAAACACAGGTGTAAAATAATAGGTTAATCCTAATGCCTCTTATCATGTAGTAAATCTAACTACACGAATGTAGTCTCACTTGTGGCCTCGGAATGGTCCTAACGCAAGTTCTAGAATCTAAGTGCTACCGGTACACACATCATAGCATAAATGCTTTTCCTACCAATTCTAGGGGCGAACCTCACATATTTGGGGTGGAAAATTTTTTTAGTGGTACGGTTTTTGTGCTAGTCAAATAACTCCTATCCGTGAGACGCTCATTAAGACCAAAGTTTTACTCCTAAATGTTGTAAAAAATTTTAAATTTGGCACTAAAATTGCCCTAACAGGTATTTATCTTAGTTTTATTACACATCTACCATTAAACAAACAAAAATCAAGCGTAATAGCATTCTCTAAAGTATCGTATTTTACCCCCCTTACACTTAAGATGAACATTGTCCCCAATGTTCAAATAACAAGATGTAAAAGTAAATAAGGTAAAAGAATGAAATCAAATACTCCCCTGATTCGCTCGGTGGATAATGTGGTAACATGGTTAGATCTTCTTCCAAGAGAATGTAGAAGCTCCAAGACTAATGCATCGCCAAAAGCTTGATTCCACATACATTTCCTTGTCCAAAATAACCTGTTAAACCTGAGAAAACAAACACGAAAACCTGCATAACATCGGCGGGATAAATCTATATATAAGGATATAATGCTTGTGGAATGATTATTTTGCAGATTCCTGGAGATTATAAGTTAGAGATTTAATAAAAACTTTTTATGAAAACAAAACGTTCAAAAATTTCAGAAAATTAACACCTGACGCCGTCAGGTTGTAAGCCCTGACGCCGTCAGAAATAATCTGACAGAATTCTCATGTTAAGTTTCCGGAAAATTTCTGGAAAAACCTATACCTTACTTCCTGGAAGTCCTGCAAAAACATCATTATGACTCGATACAAGCATTTGACTCAAACAAATACTAATATGTATGTTAATTTAATATCATTACGATTCATGTTCATTTGTGTTCTAATAAACCGATTTGGATTTCCCTTACACTTATTTTTTGCAAAATACCTTTATATGTAGTTAAGACGAAGTTAAAAACAAGATAAAGCATTTTCACAATTTAGTTTTGAACATGAATCAATAATAATAAAAATTAAACATACATACGGAAACAAATAAAATCAAACAAACAAACAAATAAACACACAAAGCAAATAAAGCTTGGGTTGCCTCCCAAGAAGCGCTTGTTTTTGTTCGAGTCACGAGCCTGACTCTACCCTTATTTAACGGAAATAGGGGAGGTTTTCCCTACACTTTGGATTAAGTGCGGGTGGAAGTAGCGATACACACCGACTCGGTATGAGTATGCCACGTGAGGAAAGAGTGGTGGATGAATTATATGCTCAAAGATGTGGGATCCAATCATCATAACCTTACTTAGTTCAATTGGGTCAATGGGTGAATTGAAGTTTTCTCCTAGAAAGGGATCATCTTCTATCAACTTCGAGAGACTCCTAGTTGGGAATCCATCTTGACCTAATAAACCCGGTTTAAACCCATAGTGTTTCTTGTGATTAATCATGAATGGGTGATGTAAGTATGAAAGGTTATGGTTCACTCCTATGTCAGCTTCCTCTCTACAAGGCTTAGAGTCTACTACCTTCAACATAAAACTATCCGGACTATATGGTTTGATGGGTGGGTCGGGACCTAATTCAATTCCTAAGTTCACATCTAAGGATGGAAGATTAGGTAACGGTTTTGGTTTAGGCTCCGGTTCATCAAAACTAGGAACTTCCATAGAACTAAAAGAAAGGTTATGACTACAAGTATTCAAACCTATTTCTTCTAGTTTTGTTTCTTCCAAAGGTTCTACTTCAATTGGGGTTCCTATAGTCCCTTCTACTTCTTCCGGGTAAGTCACGGGCGGTGTGTATGCCTCGAATGATGGTAGGACTTGTGGGGTACTTTGTAGGTTTGTGTTATTTACCTCATCCTTCCTTGTCTCTATATCAATTATATCCACATCATGTGTTTTAGTAGAATCTAACCCAAACATGTTCTTAAGTATCTCAAATCCTTCTCTAGCCATTTCAAGTTCTAAGTCCGATTCATAAGAATCTTCCCCGATAACATGATTACTATGTTCAATTTGCCTAAAGGATTCATCATGTGTTCCTTGAGATTCAAAGTCATTGATCATAAAACCTAGGTCTTTTTGCTCAATATGCTCATGTTCGGCTAAATCCTCCTCAATTGTTTTCTCAAGTTGTGATGTATACGAACCCATTAATTCATTAAACTTATGGTTCACGGTTAGGAGGCTTTCCTCAAAATTTTTCCAAAGGGTCTTATTAAAAGGAGTTGATCCTAACAATGATTGTTTAATAGAAGCCACACATGCACATAATTCATCAAACCTATCAAACTTTATACCCATCTCCTCTTGTATATATCTAAGATCACTTAAAAATTCATTGGAACAACAGGAAGCAAATCTATCCGTGTAAAGTAATTGTTCCTCTATTGTTAATGATCTAAATGGAATTTCATCCGCCATGGTGACAAATGAAAATGGTTTTACAAACAAAGGGCACAAAGAAAAAGATAGACTAAAGAAATCTAATAAAAAGAAAAATAAAAATCTCACTAGAAAGGAATCTAGTGAGTAGACCTAATAAAATAAAAATTCAACCTAAACAATAACTATTCCCCGGCAGCGGCGCCAAAAACTTGATGCGTGGTTTTGCGACCTTACAACAGGTTTTACCTCTCGAGGGATCTCAAGAGGCTTACAACCCCACCAGGCAGTGTACCTGACCGATGTAGTATAGTGTAGTGGTAAGTACGGGGGATTGATCTTCTCCACAGGGAATAGTGTCGTTAGGATTGAAAAACTACTCTAATAGGTCTAAGGGTGAGAGAAGATTCTTTTTGTATTTTTATATTTTTATGAAAGCAAGTAAAATCTCGGGTTTGAAGGAGTGGGCGGAATTAGTTGCTAGTCAACTAACCCAAATAACTACAATTGCAAATAAGATAAAATAACTGAAAATAAAAAGGTTTGTGAAACTTATGTGGAGAGAAATGTGTTTACTTAGATTTCCTTACTCCCTAACTATCTTTTACCGGTTGATTAGTGTGTATTAATTGCGTGGATGACGGGTGTATTCCTTAATACCAATCGTGGGGTGGCGTACGTACTTCCCCAACTCTACAAGCTCCTACTTCACTCCTATGTCGAGCCGGCTAAGAAGCTCCTAACATGGGATCACTAGAATTCGCTCATGCATTAAATACAACCATAAAAACCTAGTACGCATTGGTTCATGTTTCTTAAGACGTTCAAGCAAGTTACCGTATAGGAAGTTAGCCAGTTTTCTTAAGCCTAACATCGATAAACAATCATCCAATACAATCAATAACACACTAATAACCAATAATCAATAGTTAGGTTTCATTAGATCTAAGCAAACACAAGATAAATCTAGCCTAGCATGTTAATCAAAAGACAAGAACAAGATATAATCAAACAACACATAGACATATTGATTGATTAAATGATAACTTATCTTCAATTAAACATGGGAGATCCAAGGGTATGAAAACCCTTAAAAATGGCAGAAATTCGTCTTAGGGTTTCTCCTCACAAAGTTGCACACTAATGACAAAAAATTGCAAAACTATATATAGAGTTTAAGGGCTGACGGCGTCACGTTGTAGATCTTGACGCCGTCACCTGCCGTGTCTAGGGTTCCCGGATGGCCTTCTTGACGCCGTCCCTCTTTAATGCTCCAAAATCCGCTCTGGCTTATCAAGGCTTGACGCCGTCAGAAATAAGCTTGACGCTGTCTCGCTTTAACTTAAACCGTGATGGCCTTGATCACTTCAAAGGGTGACGCCGTCAGATTTTTCATTGCAAAATTCTCTGGCTTATCATGTGTATTTTTCATATCCACCTCTTTTGCCAAGCCATGACGCCGTCAGGAGCAATCCCTGACGTCGTAAAGGTACTTTTCCAGCCGATTTTGAGATCTTTGTCGTTTTCTTCACTTTTATGCTCCAAAAACGTCCAAAATGCTTCCTTTTCCAGATTTCTTCTCCAAAGTACCTAAAATGACAAAAGGAACGATTTAGGGCAATATTTGATCAAATAAATACGATTTAGGGCTTAAATGACCCCCTAAAAGCGGTACACTTTTCGCTTCATCATGGTTTCCAAAACTACACATACTTTAAGATGCTCACAGCTTACCAAATTCATAACCTCTTTTTGTTTGTCAAGAGTATTCATTCCTCTTATATTCGTAACCCCTATTTTATACCCCATAAAAATCTTCATTAAGAACATTACCCTTCATACCATTTACCACATTCTTACCCATTACTTTTGCTATCCCATTTTCAAGTTTAAAACATCTTCAAAAATTGTTTCCTTGTCTCCTATATTCTTTTCCTTCTACCTATCCTCTACCCTATTTTTCTTGAAATAGTTAATCATGTCCTTAGACTAAGACATTAATTCTGCAAGATTGGGCTGCAACTTCGTATCCAGAAACTTGTCTACAATCATTCTTTCTTTTAACATTCTTAGTTCTTGATCATTATATTTAGGTAGAGAGTCAATGATTGAGTATTTGTTTGCAGTTTTTCTTAACTCATCAACCTCTTTATCTTTCACATTCCACTTATTATTCTTCAAAGTGTTTGCATCCTTATGCTTATCAGTGCCCTCTGCATCCACTTGTTTTCTTCTATTCTTCTGCCATCTAATTTCAGAAACATTCCTTCTCATATCACCATTATTTATTCTTTGATTATTGGGATTTGTTAATACAAATATCGTCCTAAAAACGTTATTTATATTTTACGATCTTTGCTTAATTTTGTTAACGACAATTACAAAGTTTATCTTTAAATAAAGCATAAATATAAAGTCTTTTACATTTATAGTAACAAGTCTTTTAAAACATATTTACACATTGCATGATCACTAGGAATCACATTGCATATATACATTTTACATTTACATGTTTTACTTTTATTTCTTAAATTAGAAATATTAAACATGACATCATGGCATACCTCATTTTGATATCTTTAGGATATCTTGAGGATTTAGGTGATATCTTGTATAGATCTTCAAGCTAAAGAGTTGACCTTGGAAGATATGGAAAGATTGTGCAAGATATGGAAAGATATGAGAATATCTTAGCTGGCCTGGTCCCCGCGGAACCAAACCAGTACAAAGGCGGATCCAATTTTTGGGATCCGCCAAATCCGTGCCCTGTTGATCAGCTTTGCCTATAAATAGCAAGCTGATCATTCAGGCACAACCATCACTCATATAGCCTAAAGTAGATATTCATTCATTTGTACATTACTAACCCATATCATTCTTTCATTTCATTGATCTCACTTTCGTAGCAAAGAAGATCGAGCATACAAGCTTCAACATACATACTATTGCAAGTTTTACTAGTTAGATACTGTGTGATTTGTTAGTGTTCACACATCATTGTTTATACATTTCATTCAGTAGTGTTTGGTTAGTGTTTTAGTCCTTAAAACACAAAGAGTGTCGGGAGTGGTTGTACCCTTGTGAAAGAACCAACGGGAGTGGTTGTACCCTTGTTAAAGAACCAACGGGAGTGGTTGTACCCTTGTTAAAGAACCAACGGGAGTGGTTGCACCCTTGTAAAGAACCTGGTGTTTAGCTTAGTACCGGATAAAGTGTAAGCGACGTGTATAAAGGTTTTCTCCGCCGAGAAGGGAGTTTGTTTCTTAGTGAAGAAAAACTCTCGAGTTAGAGGCTCGAGGAGTGGAGTAGGGCAAGGAAGAGAGTCCTTGTAGCCGAACCACTATAAATCTCCGTGTTGTGGTTTGATTGTTCCTATCCTTACTTACTTTACTTATATTGTTTGTTTGTGAGTATTTACTTTGAAATCACGTTAAGTCACAAAGCGAATTAATTTTAAAACGGTAAAAACTATTCAACCCCCCTTCTAGTTTTCCACAATTGGCATCAGAGCTACGTTACTCAAGATTTTCAAAATATATTGTATTTTAAAAACTTGAAACGATCAATGGATTTTGAAAACTTTAAAGAAGGACATAGATCTATGGTATATTATAGTAGAAGGTGATTATAAACCTATATCAAATGTATTAGGTGGTCGGGATGAAGGTACTTCTCTTACTCGTCACAGTGATGAGCAAAAGAAGTTGATTGCCAAAAATAATGAAGCCAAAATGATGCTTTATAATGCCTTACCTAAGAAAGAATATGAAAGAGTTTTTATGTGTAAAACGGCTAAGGATATTTGGCAATCATTGATTATCACTCATCAAGGGAACTCACAAGTCAAAGATAACAAAATTGATCTTCTTGTTCAACAATATGAACAATTTGTTATCTCTGAAGATGAGACCATTGATAGTGCTTTTGCTAGGTTTAATACTATAATTACTTCTCTTAAAGCACTTGATGAATATTTTTCTAGCAAGAACTTTTTCAGGAAATTTCTTAGAGCACTTCATCCGAAGTGGAGAGCAAAGGTGATGGCTATTGAAGAATCCAAGGATCTCTCAAGCATGACACTTGACGAGCTCATCGGAAATCTCAAAGTTCACGAAATGGTAATGGAAAAAGACTCAGAAATAGTTAAAGGCAAAAAGGAGAAGATGAAGTCCATTGCCTTAAAAGCTAAAGTAGAATCAAGTGATGAAGAGTCTAGTTCGGGTAGTGAAGATGAAGAATATGCCATGGCCGTTAGAGATTTCAAAAAGTTCTTTAGGAGACGAGGAAGGTTCGTAAAACAATCTCGTGAAGAAAAGAAATCCTTCCGGAAAGACCGTGATAATAGGAAAGGAAAAATAGATAGGAAGTGTTTTAGGTGCGGGGATTCCAGTCACCTAATAGGAGATTGTCCAAAGCCTCCAAAGAACATGTCTTAGAAAGCATTTGTTAGTGGAGCTTGGAGTAACAGTGATGGTGATGACGACAAGCCAAAGAACGACGAAGTTGCTCTCATGGCTCATAACTCAGAAGAGGTACATTCTGACTCATCATACTCTTCTATTGATGATGAAACCTTAGAAATAGAATATAACAAACTATGTGATATTACTCTAAAAATCATAAACAAAAATAAGTTCTTAAAAACCAAAATGACACTTTTAGAAAACGAAGTCTATTGGTTAAAAGAAAAAGAGACACGATCAGATAAGAGTAAAAGTGTTAAAGAAACATGTGTCTTATGTCAGGAACTTAAACAAGAAATAGAAAAACTTAAAGTCACGCAGGAAGATCTTATCAAACAAAACTCTAAGTTTAAGAGGTTTGATAAAAACATTTGTTTAGCAGATGAGTTAATGCAAATTCAAAAGTTGCCTCATGATAAAATTGGACTAGGATTTATGAAATCAGGAAACTTAAATGACTTTACGAAACAAACAGTGAAAGTACAAGAACCTGTTCCAACTGAGTCAGATACCCACGGATCTGGCGGATCCAAAAATTTGGTTCCGCCAGTTGTACTAAAAGGATCCGCAGGTACAGTTGATGAACAGAAGGTTTGTAATTCGGATCGTACTGAATTCGTTAAGGTCACTAGAAAACCTAGCACAGTACAACCATTAACAAACAAAAACCATCAGTGTCTATAGGAAAAGGTCAAGTTAAAAATGAGTTTATGACTAAGACGGTTCAACAGAGACCTAAAATCAGTTTTCTCAAACACCCCTTTCCAAGGAGTAACTTCAACTCACAGAATCATTATCAAAGTAATTGGAACCAAAACATGTCTAGGAACTTTCAAGGTCCAAACCACATGCCATGGAACACCTGTACACCATTTTCGTACATGAACCATGATAATGTTATGTTTAACCCAAACGGACCCATGAGATATTGGGGACCAAACGCTTGAGTTTTTCTTGAACTTAGGTGTGCTTAAAGGTAGAGTTAGAACCTGACGAGTGGATCAAAGATAGTGGATGTTCTTGTTAGACCCGTATCCCGGTTTTGAGTAGGCCCCACCCTAGATGAAATATGCTAAGGTTGGATGTAATTGGTTGGTCAACAAAGTTACGTGGAAGTCAAACCCGATGGTCAAATTAATAGTTAAAGTATGACTAATGTAGTAATATGGAATGTGATGTATAAACTAGAAGGACCTAAGTTGCCAAGTGATTAATTATGTGTTATAAGTTAGTTGTGGTTAAAATAGAAGGAATGAAACTTGAGGGACTAATTATGTCAAAGGGCCAAAGTCCACACCTAACTAGTTATATATAGTTATTTCTAGATGAGTCTTCAATTATTGAGGGTATGAAGACCGGATTTTAGAGGAAGAAATAGAGAGGGAAAAGCTAGATGGTGGATTGGGAAGAAGATGAAGAAGATGAAGATTTGATGCTTGTAGCCTTCATTAGTAATGATTCTTCAAGTAAGTATGTATGTTCTTAATGTTAATGAAGTGATAGATTATGAGTTAAGTGGGATTTCACCATATGATCAAGATATGATCATATGATGATGTAGGAAGGTAGATGAGTATGTTTGATGGGTTATGTTAACCCTTGTTTATGTTATTGATTGTTATGTTGTTAGGTTTTGGTTAATTGTAGAAGATGATGATTATGATGATGATGATGTTTAGAAGATGTTGTTGGTGGGATTTATGTTAGTAGCCTAGCTTGGATTGAAGGTAAGTAACTCTCCCTAAAACATGTGTTATGTATGTATTTATCATGTATGTATTGTGGTTGTGTAAGAGCATAGGAGTTGGGTTAGTATGGTTGTAAGCTAAGGATGGATGGCTAGTGACCTTGGATAAGAGTATGTTAGTTATCGGCTTTGGACTAGTTAAGGTATGTTGTGATTATGGTTATGATGAATGGATGTGATTACGTTATGAAGTCGGATATGATATGAGTGGTATGTGGTAGTTTAGAGGTTTTTATGTGATTATGATGCTTATGTGAAAGTATGTGTATGATATATGTTTTATGATGGGTTACTTACTAAGCGTAAGCTTATTCTTTTAGTTGTTAATGTTTTTGTAGGTTTATGTGCGGCGAAATGTAAGGACTTGGATTGTAACTTAAGGATTTGGAAGCGGATTGGATGATAAATTGTAATTAGGAGCTTAGTATAGAACACCGAGCTCAAGTGACAAGGTTGTACCCCCGAGAGTCTCTTTTATGAGTTGTATAATGTGTGTCAAAGTCGTGTAACGGTTTGGTGGTCTAATGATGTGTCAAGTGTGTTTAAGTGTTTTTAGTAAAAGTTAAGGGGATGTTTGGCAAAAGTGTAAAAGTACCCATTTTGGGTGGTTAACGGGTCAAGTGATCTTTGAACATGTTTATTATGTTAATATAATGATTTCTGGAAAGTTTGATGTAATTCGGAAGTGGTATAAGTGGTTGTTGTGAAAATGGGTCAAAAGTGGTTTATGCATAACCCGTCAGTTCTAGGATCCCCTTTTAGGTTCCAAAGTATGGACCTAAGTGTGGATCCATAGTTTTCAGTTTAGGATCCCCCTTTAGGTTCCAAAGTATGGACCTAAGTGTGGATCCATAGTTTTCAGTCTAGGATCCCCTTTTAGGTTCCAAAGTATGGACCTAAGTGTGGATCCATAGTTTTCAGTTTAGGATCCCCTTTAGGTTCCAAAGTATGGACCTAAGTGTGGATCCAGAAATGGTCATCTTGGTTATGAGTTAAATGTTCATCTTGGTTATGAATGTAGATTCTTATAAAGGGTCAATAGAGTAACGGAATGTCAAGTAAAGTCAAGCGTTTCCCGTCAAATCCTAAAGTATAATTTCAGTCCTGGACCTTAGTGTGGATCTTCCAGATCTACTTTTAGGTTCCATAAATCTGGACCTTAGAGTGGATCTTTCAGGATCTACTTTTAGGTTTCCAATCTAAACCTTAGTGTGGGTCAGTTTGGGAATGTTACTTTTTGCGAAAATTTTCACGTTTTTGGGTCAAAGTGGTCAAGGGGCGTTACAGTTCTATACATATGACTGGAAACAAAAGCCTTTTCTCAACCTACAAGTGTACGACGGAGGTAATGTCACATTCGGTAGCAAGCTTAAAAGTAAAATCATCGGAAAAGGTACGGATTTCTCATGACTCTCTCACTATTGATGATGTTGCTCATATAGACAACTTAGGATTTAACTTACTTAGTATTAGTCAATTATGCCGCAAAAAGTATAACGTCCTTTTCAGTAAAAATGGAAGTAAAATACTTAAGGATGGCATGGCCGTAGGAAAAGGTGTTTTGAAGAATAACGTTTACGTTATGAAATTAGACAAAACACCTAAAGACAAACTTTGTCTCACCTCTCTGGACGAAAACTCAACACTATGGAATCGACGCTTAGGTTACGCCAATATGAGGTTAATTCAATCCTTATCATCTAAGGAACTCGTTAGGAACCTGCCCAAGTTGAAATATGACCAACACTTTTGTGTTGCTTGCAAAATAGGAAAACAAGTTCATAATAGCCATAAGGCTAAAAACATGGTGTCTACATCTAGGTGTATAGAATTGTTACATATGGATTTGTTTGGTCCATCCGCTATACAAAGTTACGGGGGAAACTTCTATACTTTGGTAATAGTAGATGATTACTCTAGGTATACATGGACTAAGTTTTTGAAAACTAAAAACGAAGCATTTTATAAATTTGAAATCTTAAGTAAGAAAATTCTAAATCAAATAGGAAGTAACATAGTGTCAATAAGAACCGACCATGGTCGTGAATTTGACAACGAAATCCAATTCGGAGCTTTTTGTGATGCTAATGGCATAACACATAATTTCTCAGCTCCTCGAACTCCTCAATCTAACGGTGTAGTAGAACACAAAAATAGGACAATTCAAGAAATGAGTAGAACTATGTTAAATGAACAAAACATACCTCAAAAGTTTTGGTGTCACGCTGTAGATACATCCACATATATCCTAAATCGAGTTCTAATTAGACCATTCTTGAAAAAGACTCCATATGAGTTATACAGAGGCAAAAAGCCTACTTTAGGATATTTTAAAGTATTTGGAAGCAAGTGCTTCATTTTAAACACAAAGGATTATCTCACCAAGTTCGACCCAAAGTCGTATGAAGATGTATTTCTAGGATATTCACAAAATAGCAAATCATATATAGTTTTGAACAAAGAAACCTCAAAGAGTCGAGGAATCATTGAACGTAACATTCGATGAAAGTCCACCTCCCTCTAAGACATCACCTTTGGTAGATGATGACTTAGTTGAAAGTCAAATGGTTAAAAATCAGGAAAATATTGAAAGTGACAAAGAAGATGAACCGGTAAAAAGAGAAATAGTTAATATCAAAGAAACCAAAAGTCATCCATTAGAAAACGTCATAGGAAAAATCAATGAAAGAACATTAAGGTCTAAAGCTCAAAACGAAAGTAATTTCTTTTGTTTTGTTTCAACAATTGAACCTAAAAATGTTAATGAAGCCATAAAAGATGAATCTTGGGTCATTGCGATGCAAGAGGAATTAAATTAATTTGTTAGGAATGACGTTTGGACATTAGTCCCACAACCTAAAAATCAAACCATAATAGGTACAAAATGGGTTTTTAGAAACAAAATGGATGAAAATGGCATAGTATCTAGAAACAAAGCTAGGCTAGTAGCACAAGGCTACAGTCAACAAGAAGGTATAGATTACGATGAAACATTTGCACCCGTGGCAAGACTTGAGTCAATTAGGATACTACTTGCATATGCATGTGCACATGACTTTAAACTATTTCAAATGGATGTCAAAAGTGCATTTCTAAATGGTTTTATAGACGAGGAAGTGTATGTAGCACAACCTCCCGGCTTTGCCGATTTTGAAAAACCTAATCACGTCTATAAACTTAAGAAAGCATTATACGGACTTAAGCAAGCACCAAAAGCTTGGTATGATTGACTTAAGACTTTCCTAGTTGACTATAAGTATACCATGGGCCTAGTAGACAATACTCTTTTCACCAAGAAAAAGGGATCACATATTATCATAGTCCAGATATATGTGGATGACATTATATTCGGTTCAACTTGCCAAGAGTTATGCGATGAATTCTCAAAAATCATGCATGATGAGTTTGAAATGAGTATGATGGGGGAACTAAACTTTTTCTTAGGTCTCCAAATCAAACAATTAGAAGATGAGATATTCTTCAACCAATCTAAGTATATCAAGGATATGCTTAAGAAATTTGGTCTTGAAGATTCAAAACCTATTAAAACACCAATGTCCTCGGAAACTAAACTCACTAAAGATGAAGAAAGTGAATCCGTAGATGGCACTAAATATAGGGGAATGATTGGTAGTTTACTTTACCTAACGGCTAGTAGACCAGACATTATGTTTAGTGTTTGTCTATGTGCACGCTTTCAAGAAGATCCCAAAATATCCCATCTTGAAGCCGTTAAATGGATCTTTAGGTACATAAAAGGCACTACACATTTAGGATTATGGTATCCCAAAGGAACGGGAATGGAAACCATAGTGTATGCCAACTCAGACCATGCCAGTGATTATGTTGATAGAAAAAGTACAAGCGGTATTTGTACTTTTGTAGGACATTGTCTCACCTCATGGTTTGCTAAGAAACAAACAGCCCTCGCAATATCAACAACTGAAGCCGAGTACGTGTCAGCAGGAAAAGCTTGCCAACAAGCACTGTGAATGAAACAAGCTCTCGTCGACTATGGAATTGAACTCAACGACATTCCCATTCTTTGCGACAACAAAGGAGCTATCGACCTTAGCAAAAATCTAGTTCAACACGCTAGAACTAAACACATAGAAATACGACACCACTTACTACGCGACAATGTTCAGAAGGGAAACATCTCAATAGAGAAAGTATCCTCAGAGGACAACATTGCCGACATCCTCACAAAACCCCTTAAGAGAGAACCTTTCAACTATCTTAGACTAGGTTTAGGATTAATGGAACCTAGTGAGTAGATAAAACATTAGCTCAAACCTTAGATTAACCAAACACGACAATAACCCAATTTTATGTTCTGATCCTGCGGATCTAAACGACAACAAGGGCGGATCCCTTGTTTTGGATCCGCCGGATCCGTGGCCTGCTAAGCCAATTTTCTGCATATTAAATAAACTTCCTGTACTATTCATCACACTTCCCAAAAACATACTAGCTACTGGAACTCGACCATTATCACACCAAATTCACAATTTAGGCCATCTTTCACAACCAATTTGTACTCTAATCATCACTGTAAGTATCCTTATCATGTCTACATTCTTGATCTGTGTCTAGGATTTCCATTTCATGCACAAAATCAAAACTTGGGGTTTATGCATAATTCTTGTAAAATCATGAAGCATATTTACTGAATTGCATAGCAAATCATGTTGTTCATAGTTAGGAATTGCACATCATAAGGCATTATCATAATTCATCAAAAACCCCATGAGAAATTTTTGCTAAAATCTTCTCACGACTAGGAAAAACGGTTTTTGGACATTGTTCATACAAATACAAAAACGTTGTGTTTTGAACATCACTTGCATAATGTCTCTTGAATGCTAAAGAGAATACATAACTAATATATATTTTCGGGTACATTCAATCGAAGCTACATTGAAGTAGGAGCGTTTGGGTTATCTCTTGTTTTATCATAAAACTTGCATAAACAAAATTTTCATGCATCGAAAGAAGTCGAGATAACCGTACCTCCACATTGTCTCCATATAGGCACACACTAGAAATATATATATGCAAATTTTTTTAATTGTTAAACTAAACTATATATTTTCGCGTCTAGGATAAACATGCCTCCCACAAATTTTTATGATCACAAAGATACCGTTAAATACCTACCTAAACATCACAAAACCAAAGGACTTAGTGAGGAACAAGTTGAAATATTCAAAGCCTTAGAAAAACGGTACGTACACGAGGGTAGAACCGTAGAACCCTCATTCTATGAAGGTACCATTCTCCGAGAACAATTAGCCGCGATTTAATTTGATAACCTTCTAGAAATCGATGAGCCCATCATCCCTAGGTTCATTCTCGAGTTTTATGCTAGTGTAGGACTTAGTTCAAATGACTATGGATACATGAATGTCCATTTCAAAGTCAACGGGTTTCAATTCAACATTCCTTTAGATCAATTTGGAGATGTTTTAGGAGTTCCAAATCAAGGAACTTGTTTCTATTCGGACAAGTGGTCGTTAACCATTCTAGAGTCCAACCTTGATCGTACGACACCATATGCCACACCATTAATCGCAAAAGAAACCATTCGCGAGCATCTCTTTGTGACTAGGAACAACCAAACTAGGTTAAGTCGAGGTCGTCAAGTGAATAGGGATCCATTTGCTATGGAGCTAAATGAACTTAGGCCCTAATTTAAGAAACTAGAAGAAGTTCTAAGGGCTAATGTCATAAGCACCATAGGGAATAGAGATCATGTTAACGCAAGTCTTTGCTATATGATGTATTGCGTGTCAAACCATCAACCCTTCAACCTCGCTTATTATATCGCCAAAAGAATGGACGATATTCCAGTTCAAGGTACCACCGCAATGCCTTACAGGATGCTTTTAACCCGTCTCTATAGAGCCTTTGAGCCCATTCCTAGAAACGCTTTAGGATTCGTTCCCGACTACACCGAGATTAAGCACACTTTTGTTCCACTTAGTGATCATCGGGTAGCCGTAGGAAAGGGAAAACGAGCTCATCCTCCTACATCATCATCATCATCATCATCATCCATGAGTGAAGAGGATGGTTTGCCAAACTCTAGGATCTCACCACCCGAGTACTTGAGTCAACTTCCTCCAATCCCGAACGAATCAGCGGAGTTTAAACAAACCAAAGGAATGGTGAAGAATTTGGGCCGTTAGATCATGAAGCTTGACAAGAAAATGAGCAAGAAGTGAAGTGTTGGGAGTGTTTGGTATTAGATATTTTCAAACAATGATGTGTTGAACTTGTGTGTTTCTTAGGATATTATGCTTGTACTTAACTTGTATATGAACTAACTCAACATTGCAAGATGATAACATCTATTGTTATCGATTTTCGAAAATTAAGCCACCGTTTGGCTTAACCACTTTTATGGTAAGTTATTATCATCGAATTAATCTATGTGCAAACGTGTGTTAGAACCCGTGTTTTTAGTTTTATTCTATCACATATTAGTAGTAACATATGTTTTAGGAGAATTTTCGGGATTTTAACGAGAAACGCAAAATATGACATGCTCTCTGTTAGAATTAGCATTTCTGATCGGCGGTTTGGCAGAACCCAAATTTTGGTTCCGCCTGTTATGCACTTTGGCTCCGCCATCTCTCAGCCTGTGGATTCGGCGGAACCCAAATAAGGGATCCGCACTTGTTATCGACTGGATCCGCCGAATCCAACAGTAACTTTTTCAAAAACTTTCGACTAATCCCGATCCATAGATTATTGATTCTAGTTTTTAGAATTCTTCTACTGATCGTTAAGCTTGTTAGGATCATTTAGGCACACTTAGAATCATAAGAAATCCATTTCCCACCTAAATTTGAAAATTCAAATTTTCTATGTGAGTTACCTTTCTGTAACAAGCAAGGAACCCTCAAAATAGTTCCTTGAAATCCGTGGGAACATCACATCAACAGAATTTCCACTCACTCCTTGCATTTACTGCAAATCTTCTAAAATTCACTCAACTTAAGGTCTATGGTTTGACTTAAATGATGTGACTAGCACAAATTTTTGTTCCAAATTATTAGGAACCAACATTCTTCATTGGATTCACATCAAATCCAAACACAAAGATCAACACACCTTCTGTCTATAAATTAGAACTTCAGGATCATCATAAATCACACAACAACCATCACTAACTAACTATCATTCTTGTACCTTAGAGCAACTATTCTCACATTTCAAATGACAAAATCAAGTAACTCATCCACAAGCAGACCCGCAAGAAGGACAGCTCGAATAAGTGTCCGTCCTTGTTGCTTTGTGAACTTAGCTAACTCATCATCAGAGGAGTCATCTCCACTTAACATATCCTCACCAATAGCCAATGAGAATTTTCTCAATCTTGCTACTCCAACACCATCCAACACCATCATCAACACACCACCTCCAACAATCACTCCTATAGCAACCACACCACCACCCGCTCCATCACAACCCAATAGATCACCTTCACCACAACATTCACCACAACTTCAGCCCCTAGAGTTGTTTAGAACTCCACCTTCATCACCTCATCCATACTTGGATGATTTGGAAGACCTTCCACCAAGGTCAACCAATCCCCTCCCATGACCTTTGAACAAATACCTATGCTCTTCCATCCCATTTATCGGGATATCCATGGTCCACTTTACCATGATGCACCACCACCACAACCACAAACTTAACAACTATAACCAAGATCCACCCTCCAAGCCATAGATGAGGAAATGTGGATAAATCAACCTCAATCCCAACAAGAGATCAATGAGGAGCTAGATCGTCTCTATGCTTTCTCAAATATGGTGGATTCCCACCTTAGTGAAGCCATGGATCTTCAATCCATTTTGCTTGCCTCCATCACAACTCCACAAACAACTACCACCCAACAACCAACCTACATTCCACCACCTCCACCATCAAACAACCAACCACCACCACCACCACAAGCCGTTGAGCCCACCCTTCCTCCCAACTTTCCAAGACATGATTGCTCACAATGCGAGAGGACCGCTCACTTGGCCCAAAGGACCAATATCTTGGTCCATGAGCTTCAAAACGAGATGAGGTTCATTTTGAACCATATTATCAAACGCCTAAATGCAATCTCTCATCCCTCGCAATAGGCACTTTTTAGTTTCTTTCTAGTCTCCTTTTATAGGATTTCGTAAGATTGTTTTAGGAATTTTCTATTTTTAGGAACTTTTTATTTTTTCTTTTTATTGTAACATCATGTTTTGTGACTTATGTCACAAACAAAATTTCAAGTAATGGATGTTATATTTATGCTTATGGGTGATCACTATTTGGCATAATATCTTAGTTTGATTAATTTACTAACTTGATTGTATGGTTGGACCACTTCTACTTAGGTGCATTTTTTATCAGACACATATTTTTGACTTTTTAAAGTCAAATGGGTTGAAATCTTATGTTTGTTTGACTTATACATATGCATTATGCTACTTGGTTGGATTGATTCACAACTAACCTTTGTTTTTTAGCTTTTCTCAACTTTGAATCATATACGATGGTACCCTAGCAACGGAGAGTATAGATTAAGGGGGAGTATATCATGTACTAACTCATCATTTTATAGCATTTCTCATCCTTGAAAAGTATACGTTGGTACCCTAGCAATGGGGAGTATACATCGAGGGGGAGCATATCATATTCTAACCATTTGTTTTGTAGGATCATGCATCATGACCTTGGTACTCCATTTAGGGGGAGTATAATCCAAGGGGGAGCTTTAAAATTCTCAAAATCATTGAAACACTCTTGGTACTCCAATTTAGGGGGAGTAATAACAAAGAAATGTTCATCACATTCCGCTACGCATATCTTCTTTTTGTTTCGACAAAAAGGGGGAGATAATATTAAGTTTACATCACTGTGAAACATCACAGTACATACTTTTATGCTTAAAATAGTTTTTAAAACTTGCATAAAACCAACTTAATCTATATTTTTAAAAGACTCATACTTTATTTAGTTCTTTGCTTAAAAATAAACTTTATGTTTTGTCATCAACAAAAAGGGGGAGATTGTTAATACAAATATCGTCCTAAAAACGTTATTTATATTTTACGATCTTTGCTTAATTTTGTTAATGACAATTATAAAGTTTATCTTTAAGTAAAGCATAAATATAAAGTCTTTTACATTTATAGTAACAAGTCTTTTAAAATATATTTACACATTGCATGATCACTAGGAATCACATTGCATATATACATTTTACATTTAGATGTTTTACTTTTATTTCTTAAATTAGAAATATTAAACATGACATCATGGCATACCTCATTTTGATATCTTTAGGATATCTTGAGGATTTAGGTGATATCTTGTATAGATCTTCAAGTTAAAGAGTTGACCTTGGAAGATATGGAAAGATTGTGCAAGATATGAAAAGATATGAGAATATCTTAGCTGGCCTGGTCCCCGCGGAACCAAACCAGTACAAAGGCGGATCCAATTTCTGGGATCCGCTAAATCCGTGCCCTGTTGATCAGCTTTGCCTATAAATAGCAAGCTGATCATTCAGGCACAACCATCACTCATATAGCCTAAATTAGATATTCATTCATTTGTACATTACTAACCCATATCATTCTTTCATTTCATTGATCTCACGTTTCCCGGGAACCTTTTGGTTCCCGGTAACAGGCGGCTACATTCTCCTCTACCGTATGCATTGATGGGATTTCTTCTTGACTGGACTGTTGCACATAAAGGCCGACAGAAGCAACCTTTCTTAGTGCCAACAATTGAAAGAAAGTTGCGAACACTTTTGTAGCAAAGAAGATCGAGTATACAAGCTTCAACATACATACTGTTGCAAGTTTTACTAGTTAGATACTGTGTGATTTGTTAGTGTTCACACATCATTGTTTATACATTTCATTCAGTAGTGTTTGGTTAGTGTTTTAGTCCTTAAAACACAAAGAGTGTCGGGAGTGGTTGTACCCTTGTAAAAGAACCAATGGGAGTGGTTGTACTCTTGTAAAAGAACCAATGGGAGTGGTTGTACCCTTGTTAAAGAACCAACGGGAGTGGTTGTACCCTTGTAAAGAACCCGGTGTTTAGCTTAGTACCGGATAAAGTGTAAGCGACGTGTATAAAGGTTTTCTCCGCCGAGAATGGAGTTTGTTTCTTAGTGAAGAAAACCTCTCGAGTTGGAGGCTCGAGGAGTAGAGTAGGGCAAGGAAGAGAGCCCTTGTAGCCGAACCACTATAAGTCTCCGTTTTGTGGTTTGATTGTTCCTATCCTTACTTACTTTACTTATATTGTTTGTTTGTGAGTATTTACTTTGAAATCACGTTAAGTCACAAATTGAATTAAATTTAAAACGGTAAAAACTATTGAACCCCCTTTCTAGTTTTCCACATGATTGATTTTAGTTGCAGGAAATTTTGCATTGTTGTTCCCATTATAAAAGGCTTCCTATTCCCCTGCATTACTCCAGTAGTATTCCTCTCCTGACTACTATTTCCATATTCTTCGACATTCACACTAGCATCTTCAAGCCTCTGTGGTCCCTCCTTTCAATTTTCAGAAGCTAAAAATTTCTTGCACTGCCTCATGGCATGCCCAAAAACTTTGCAATGAACACAAACTGGATGTTTCCAATCATCTAGAACTTGTACCTTTTTGCTACCTTTAACACTATTGCACTGATCTCTATACTGAATCTCTATTTCCTTCTTAAATTCCTTTTCTTCTTCCATTTCTATGAGCACTCTTTCATATTCAAGGTTACCTATTCCTTTATGACACATATTAGCAGTCATGGTATCCATCATCATAGGCTTGCCTAAACTGCTAGTCAAAGCACTAATTACATCCGCATACCATGCTTCAAGAGGTACATTGACAATTTTGACCCAAACAGTCAGTTTCTTAGGTTTCATTTTTTCCATTCCTAACTCCGGATTCCATTTTTGAACAAACAAAGGCTTATTTTGTACCATCCAAGGTCCCTTTTCTAACACAGCATTCAACCCCTTATTGTCTCTAAACTTGAAAACATAGTGACCATTCTTGTTTGCATCTATTTTAGTTACCCCATACTTTCCCCACATTCTTCTTATATTGTATCTAAGTTCATTAATGTTAATTGCAAATCCAACAAATTGCCCACAGATAGTAAGATACCACCTTTCACTTCCCTTAGAAACCATCACTTCATCAAAAATCACAACCTCATTATCAGATTCAGTAATCACAGTAGTTATGTAGTTTAGGCTCTTAGGTACTTCATATATTTTCACCATATTTGCATATGACACATTATTATCATAAGTTTCAGCAGATTTACCGACATGACTATCATTCAGCTTATTTGTATTAACTACACAATCATCAATATCAATTTGTATAGGCTTTTCAATCTATTCACAGTTATTCATAACATTACTATCATGACTTACAATGGGAGTGGTTAGATCAGCACCAGTGTTATCCCCATTACCAAACACCCCATCCTTAGGTTCATTCACAGAATAACTCACTTCCACAGTGTTATTCAGCTCATCCCCTTCCTTACATCCATCACCAATCTTATCACAACCTACATCTTTTCCAAACTTATTTTCCCCAATTTTTCCTTCTTCAAGAACCCTAGATTCCTTAGTTTCAGCCTCAACATTCTCTACACTGCTTTTCTGACTCAAATTGTCCGTTACATGATCAGTAAACCTCCATGGAACCTTTATTTGCCTTTTCAATGATCGTTTCTTATTAGACATTCCTATTTTTTTTAAGAGAAAATTGAATTTTGGCGCCAAAATTCAAAAAACATCAAAAGAACAAAATCCACAAAATTGCTGGGTAAAAACGGCTAAAAACATGATCATGATATGCCGTATGAAAACAAGAATCGATTGTGCGGTTTAGAAATGTAAAGGTGTACTAATGAAGCTTTTTAGTGGTTTTTTAATTCTTGTAGGGAGAAAAAAGGCGGGAGAATTAGTTGGGGTGGTTAGAGGAGAGAGAATTAGTTGGGGTGGTTTTTAGTGTATGTTACTGACCTTTTGTTCACTTTCTTTGAGTGGTTGAAAATTATAGTTGTCCTGTTTTTATTAAACTGTGTGATTTTTATCTCTTGACAATAATTTTGAGACGGAGGGAATATTATTTTATTACCTATTATAACAAATCTCATTTTTCAGATCATTATTTAATCTATTACTTTTACTTATTATTTTACTTTCGAGGAAATTAACTTTTATGAGTAACCGGGTAGGTTCACTTGCGTACGTCGGTGCACATACATTTAACTTGAACCGAATATATACTATGCTTAGTCTGCATATTTTCTGTATTTTGGTTTCCTTCCATCCACATTTTATATGTCATATTTTACTTTTTCCATTTTTAAACCTTGCACCTTTTTGCGTTTTACCCATTTATAACTTATGTATTTAAGTTTAACATATGTTTGAACACCCCGATAAACTTGTGTCTTATCTAATATACTAAATTAGTTATGTTCACAAGTAACAACATTTTTATATGTAAACGGAATACGGGCCTAACAATTCTACCCCCTTATTTAGATTTCGTCCCCGAAATTTCTCGTTTATTACTAGCCAAAACTTAGTTCCATCTTACTCCCATTATTAGCACTTTCAAATCCTTGGTCCATTATTTGCGACGATCTAGATGATCGTGCAACTCTAACCATAGTATAACACAATCCAAATCCTTAATCCATTCGACTACTCGATTAATTTCTATAACCACACGACTCTTACTATAGTCATTACGTCATCCGAGACATATCTACAATAACCAATATGTAACACCCCCAAATCTGGTATTGCGGAAGCATTCGGGTCATGGGGTGCTACTGAATTGGAAATCATAACACAAGGTAATAAAGAATGGAATAAATATTCCGTTAAATTACATTCATTAGAATTTAAATTGAGTTTACAACAAAGTTTTAAATGCGATAAATAAGCCCAATAATCTAGTTGTCTCATAAAACAAGTCATAGCAACGTGTAAAAATACTTCGGAAAATAGTTTATGACCATCGCCTTGCCACACCTTGCCAAAAATAAGTTCCTTAAATACCTGAGAAAAACATGCTAAAAGTCAGCAAAAAGTTGGTGAGTTCATAGGTTTACAGATAAGCAGTAAAATCAATAGTTTTGGACCATGAGTTTAGTGTATGAACATTTCAACGAAAATAATGTCATACACAAATAGTCTATTACGCTAGCACTAATTTCATGCAACCGAAGCTATAACAGTGTGCATGCTCAAGATCATGTAAAATATATATAGGGCCCGGCAGGTGTTTATCCCAGACACTTGAGTTTCGACATGGTATACGTTCGTTTGCCTATCCGGTCAATCCGAACGGGGGAGTTACCCCCAATACATCTATTTATAACAATCGCGCTTCCCACCAGGAATTGATGGTCCATGAGTTGGGCATAATGGGACATAATAGGGCTTGGCCTAATCCACGTAATAGCATAAATAACAGTTTTTGGTCCATAAATAGTTTTCCATGTTTCTCACCCCAATTGTAAAACAAGTATAAATAGAGTGAGGCTATAAACTCACCTCAGCAAAAGAAGTCAGAAAGTGAAGTAAATCAGATAGAGTGTGGCACCAACACGTGACCTAGGTTAGTAAGGCATATTTTAGTTCACAGTTTTTCAAAAGTTTTAAAGTGTTGTGTTATTGTGGCTTGTGTGGTAGTATTTGAATTTGAAAACAGTTTTTCAAATGTTTGTGTGTATTGGCTCTTGGAAGTGTGTAAGTATACAACGAATAAGATATCGAGGACGAGTAGTCTTTGGTTTGAAAATAACCAAAAGACGAGATGTGGAAAATAGTAACTATTATGAGTTGGACGTTGACGGATCATATAAACCTCGTGGTTAAAAGAATTTATACTATTATGTGTGTATAAGATGTCTAAAAAGTTAAGTATCAACTTTATCTTCTCATTTATAAGTCGTGATCAAACGTTACTATTGAAGTTTATAAAAAAAATAAACGTAAGTTTATATTTCTTTCCTTGGTAAAAATGGTCATGACCCGTGTATACGTGCTTGTGTTCCACTTAAAAATTATAGAAATGTTTGTCTTAGTAGTAGTTGTTTTATAAGTTTATAAAACTTAAGTTAGTTTTTATAAAATTACCGTTTCAAGTATTCATAATTTAGATAGATTATAAAAGTACGTTAAATGTTTATAAAGTTTTTATAGTTTTGGAATTCGTTTCGAGTGCATTATGTCGTAAGGTACGTTTTATAATTTGATTTAAGACGTGACGTGAATATATTGTCGATAAAAGTAGAACGAGTCGAAACGAACGGTAACACCCCAACTAAACAAATGCGCCCTAAGTTGACGTCTCGTGGGCTTCGGTCCAAGGACTACCAGGCCCACACCCTCATTTTTTTTTTGGTTACGATTGGGCTTTGGCCCAACGACGAATCAAATACAAATACTTAGTGTGAACGGGCTTTGGCCCACTGACATTTAAACAGGCAAATATTTTTGTGTGATTGGGCTTTGGCCCAATTTGAAGATTAACAAAAGAAAATGGAGCGGACCTAATTTTTCTGCACAAGCAGTGTTAAAATTTTTGACTCGATCAAAACAAGTTTAGACTACTTTTCGGTTTAACCGAACTGAGTATGCCTTAAGGCTACTACAAGTTAACAAGTGGCACAACAAGTAAGGAAAAATCAATCGACTCACGCTGAGGTCTTAGTTGCAACGAGCTTTACATCATTTATTTGTAACACCCCCTAATTTATTATGTGGCAGCGGAAAAGTAATTAGGGTGTTACGGTGTGGATCGAAGTCATAATTACAGAAAATGACTCAAAAGAGGCGTTTTGAAAGTTATATGTCATTCAAAATAATACTTTTGATGCAAAGGTGAAATATTTGATTTGAAAATCCCATGAAAAGATGTGATACTTTGGAAAGAATGAAATATTTGATTTTACACCACTTAATTTATCAGAATATATAAAATGCCCGCTCCGTGTCTTGTCCTGCTCCGTTAATTATCTGAGATACACATGCTTAAAAGTGTCAACACAAAGGTTGGTGAGTTCGTAGAGTTTAATGGGAACACAATTTATTTCAATAAATTCAAGTGTATACATTGATAGTTGAGATAAGTATAAGTACGAGTAATAAGTCAGTTTTCCAACAATTTTTGGATGTGAAGTAACTTTTGAAAATAGTGTTAATGATATTGCAGCAAGTAAAGAGTTGTTCATAGAAGTCACAACTAAGTCACAAATTATAACAATTAAGTTCCAAGTACAGGATCCATAATCCTATCACAAAGTGAAAACAATAGTGTAGTGTCTGAAATTTATCAGTGTGGAGTGGTGGTTTACTAAATACAGCTGTATCCTAATATATATATGAAACATTCATATAATTATATTGCCCTAAGCCTCATGATACGCAAAACGTTAACAATGTACCGTAAAACGGCGGAGTCCACATCAGGTTACTGATGGGTGTTAGCCCTCATGTAATAGGTGATTTTGCCAACTTCCTATTTTTCTCAAATATAGTGCATCGCGACTAAATACGACTAACCACATAGGCATTCCGTCAAAGTATTTAGTGGGATAGGTCGTCAGCCTCTAACAGGTTTCGAAGCTGTTCACTATATTCGCGCTCACCGCAGTGATTAATGGCTCATGATCGAGGGACTTTATGGCAATATAGTAAACTTAGGCAATATAGGTTTCAGAGGTTCATAGAATATGCGTACTTTAGTCTTGGCAATTATTTCCAGTGAAATGTAGAAATATCATAGTAAAGTTAACTGTACACTCAATTGCTATATGAATGTATATGATGAGTTTCAGTATCATGTTACAACAAGTAGTTTGAAAATGTTATTTTTCAATACAGTGTTTAAGCTAAGCAAGCAATTTGCAAGTATAACGAGCATATATTCCTTCCAAAGGGTGATTCAAAACATGTAAAGAAGAGTGAATGATTTTGAGTAAATCATTTGAGTTTTCAGAGTATAAAAGTAAACTTAAAACAGTTGAAGCATGTATCTCCCCAAAAAGAGTTATTAAAAACAAGTATTAAAAGAGTAGGGGCCACGACTCACCTCGGGCGTATCTGACAAGGTGGAATTAAGAGATCGAGTAAGATTATGGAAACGATCACGGAAACGTCTTCAATACGAGACCTGAATATGAGGGATGTCTAAGTATTCGACTAACTAACAATGAGTGTGAAAGTGAGAAATCGTATAACGATTTGATGATGTGAGTGTGATATGCTTAAAATGCCTCAAGTTTAATAATATTATATATAATATTACCTTGATTTTTATGTCAATTGACTCAAAATATTATCTCTTCGAAATATGATGAAATAATATGCAAAGTGAAATCGTTAAATTTCTAATAAATAATGAAAATTAAATAATGCATAACTATAATGTATAAAAATGCATATGAAGTGATGGGGTGACGAAAAATGGAAAACGAAATAAGAATGTCAAGTAAAATTAGTTGGTCCTCGTTCTTTTCCAGTTTTTACACTTCTTACCCTAACTGCGTTGCGTTACACCGTTAGTCCTTCGTTAAGTCCAATGTCCAATAATAGTCCATAACTTGTCCAAAATTACAAATAAGGCTTGGCATTCAATAATATGTCCATTTATACCCTAATCATTCTGTTTTCACAGTCTCAGTCCTTGTATTTCTTGGATTGGCAGTTTCAGTCCTTCTAGGTGATTTGCGTTACGTTTTTAGTCCAAAAGTGTAAATAATGGTGGGAAAGAGGTGGCGAGTTTTTCTATTGCTTATTTAAGTCAAATGCAACTTATTTTAACTGTTTATTATGTTTTTAGCTTACTTTCACACTAACTGGACCCTTAACGAGCCATGTTACTAAGCCCGATAATATTTTTAATCCGTGGGTTCTTGAGCAAGTTGGGTATATCGAAAAGTTTACTGTTAACATCTTATTTTCAGATTGAAAAGTGCCAAAAATCAGCTTATCTCATCAGCTTATAAACAGCTTAATGGGCTTTAAAGCCCATTTCGTGGTTTTTAGTTATTTTCCAAAAATGATTTATGCGATTTGCTTTGGTCATTTTTAAAGGTCAAATTGTGGTTATTACTTCGAGTTGTCTAAGTAAAAAGGGTAGCTAGCTAGGTCGTTTAATAGGTCTTGTAAAGAAAATACGAGGTTGTGTGGTGATTTTATGAGATACGCCTTTGTTTTCTAGGCGATATAGCACGTTTTCAAGTTAAAAGACTTAGTTAGATTTTTACACATTTCATACAAATATTGAACATGTGACTTTAAAGCGTTCGTGGTCTTTATGTAATGTGTTTGATGGTCTGTGAGGTTGAGAGGTGAAAGTGTAATGATCATTATGAGTTCATTTGCTATTATACATGTTCTATACGTAACATATAAATGTTATGCGTTCGAAAAGTAAATGCAATGCATGAGTGTGTTAACATGATTATGTGATCCACTGTGGTTCTATATGTGGGTTGATCTTCACATGGAACTTCTTATCTCATTTTAACGTGGCAATGTTGTAAATGAAAACATGATACGTTCGAATATATGTGTATGTCATGTATGAACGAAATGATTTAACGTGTAAGAGATATAGAAAGGGTATATAGACACGTACCACACCTTTCAAAGGTGGTGAAGGATCTGAGGAAGTTGAACGGAGCACAAGAGCAAAACAGTCCGCTCGCTAGGATTCGAATATACGTTTTCACGTATTGATTTCTTACTCGTATTATTTCCTAACTGAGAGGCATGAGAACTTCTGAGTTCTCAAGGTTTATTGAGGGTGAAAGGTGAGTAAGAGGAGTAGTGTAGGCTGCCAAATGTATGGTAGTATATATAGAGATAGATTTACACACGTTTCTTTGACTATTCTTGACTTTCACATCAATCATTGATGGCTACTGTGGATGGGAGGACACATAAGCTGGTTTACTGACAATATAAGATTTTGGGAAGATCTCATAAGGGAGATAAATCTTATCTTTAGTTGTTGGAGTATATATATACACGTTTTCCTTTCTAGCGAGTGCAAAAATGAAAATAGCGAACCTCAACTTTTCCTGCAGTCCTAACCTCCTTTTAAACATCATATTATGTTAAGTGTGTTATTAGAAGAGCGTAGGAAAACGCGTGGTTCGAATTGGTTATGTTTTATGATTTTTCTTCATGCGATTTGGGTAATAATGGGACAAACAAATGGGTCTTGAAAATCTTAGTAATTCGTGACCTTTAAATCTGGAACTTGGCTCGTGTAAAGTCTAGTGGGTGGCGATCATTATGGTGTAAAAATATCCCTATGTCATGTTTACTAATTTGGAGCAAGAGTCGTGTTTTGGAGAAGGTGTGAAATTGAGTAGTACATGAAATATCAAAAGGGTGGAAAGGGCTTGGGTTGGTGTAGCGTGAGGTGGTGATGGGCTGTGTTGTGTTGATGGGCTGAGATAGATTGGGCAGCCCGTTTGGTTTGTAACTTAGGTAATATTTAGTGGAAGTAATTAGTGAAAATTTAGTGTATTAATTTAAGATAAGTTGAAAGTAGTAACACTTATAATTTGTGAAATATTAGATCTCGTGAAATAGTTATGTTTCGTAATACACGTTGTGAACCGGTGTCGTTATTCTGTAAATGTTGTGATGATATGACTTGGTGAGAATATGATAATAAGAAAATTTTAAATTTTCCCGTAAAAATGGGTTTTATTAAACGGTAATACTAGATTACTATTAATCATTGAGATTTATTATAATGGATTTTTACAGTATCTTACATTATTTCCAAATCGATTCGTCAAGTTTAACACTCAAAACAAGCTGTTTACCCCCTCTTATCCTAAACGATTCAAGCCACATGTTAACACCTCAATTAGGGTACTTAAGCAAATCCAAGCACAACCAAATTTTCGACTACTTAAATTATACTCACAAAACGTTTATCAGTGGTTGACCCAAGCCAACCCATACGCGACTTTTGAATTTTAGACAGGTTTTACTATAACCAAAAAGCCACAAACGTAATATGCTACCAATCCTAACACTAACGAATCAAACGAGCAAAAACAAACAAAGAAAACCGAAACCACACTTCCAATACCTAGCCATATTAAATCCAGTTTCAGTCCGACAACTTTGTTTTACCACACAAGAATTATAACACATAAGTTTTATCACCAATACCACATAATCGGTTTTATATAAGAAAAAAAAATGAACACTAATCAATAACCAAACAATCGACAACATCTCAACTAAGATGATATAAGTCAAACCGCAAGTTTTATTAACAAAATAACATCAAGAAATTACAAAGTAAAAGAAACTTGAGAAAACCCTTACGATGCGCAACCGATTGAGAGAGATGGATTACAAAGACATTCGAATTCAAATCACCCAAACCCGATCCAAGCAAGCAAATCCCACCACAGCTCCTCTTGAGTTTTTGAGTGTTGTTTTGATTTGTGGTTTGCTTGTGGATCAGTGGTGCTATAATAAAGAGTTATAAACAAGGAAGGTTGACCCTTCTTTCTTCGCTATCAGACGAGCCATGGCCAAAAGGAGTTAAGGTCGCCTTCAATCTTCATCAATAACTTGTTTTGATGTGTTGACCTTGAGTTTTGACAGAGATCCCTTTGGACATAAGGAGGATGGCGATGTTTATGGTCTTCATTTGTTGCCATTAGCGTAGTGAGTCAGATCTGGCCATCTCAGTTGTGGGGATGAAGATGACGATATAAATGAAGGAGAGAGAGAGAGAGAATCGCGGTGTGTGTGTGGGGGGGGGGGGATAAGAAACGTCTACCCCTTTTTATTATTATTATTATTTTCTTTTTTTTTCGTTTATACGTTTTATAAATAAAAAGTGAGGATAGGTTTAATTAAAGAAAAGTAAGTATTAAATATATAAGGTAAGGATTTTTAGTTAAGGTTAATTACTTTTGTGGGTGTTCAGTGTACCCCGAGTCCCGTTGAGTTCCGGTGTAATTTAGTGTTTTCCCGGTTATCGTGAGCACGAAAGATACTATTTTTGAGGACGTTGTTTATAGAAGTCATATAAAAACAAAATTTGGCTTCCGGATACAATTGTTAGGTTTTTGCCGTTACTAAGTTTGTGTCGGTACGCGTGTGGTGTTTCATGCGAGATATTTCTCATTTTAATACGTGAATACTCAATAATAGTCAGAAAACGAAATGCTCACATTTTCTGATAAAATAAACAATGTAATGAGTTACTGTAAGCCACAGTGTGCGGGTTTGCTTCCCGATTTAGTTATGTAAGCTCATGAATGCTTAATCAGACAGTTAGGTAATAATAAATTAATATTTATTATTAAAATATTGGTTGAAAAATTACCGTTTGTCACATCCTCCCCGCCTTAGAAGGAAAACCGTCCTCGGTTTTCACTTAGATTTACCTGATGGATTTGAGAAAAGGTGTAGGTATTTACGCTTGATCTCGTCTTCGCGCTCCCACGTGTATTCGGGGCCTCTTTGAGACTTCCAGCGCACTTTAACAATAGGAATGTGGCTTTGCTTAAGCCGTTTGATTTCTCAGTCCATTATTTCAACATGTTCTTCAATGAAGTCTAGTCTTTCGACAATCTGGATCTCCTCCAGAGGGATGGCAAGAGTTTCGTTTGAGAGACATTTCTTCAGGTTGCACACGTGAAACACGATGTGCACCGAACTAAGCTCTTGTGGTAATTCGAGTCGGTAGGCTACCGACCTGATTCTGGCGAGAATTTTAAAAGGTCCAATGTATCGGGGATTTAACTTCCCGCGCTTTCCAAAGCGAATCACGTCTTTCCATGGCAAAACTTTCAACATAACCCGATCTCCAACTTGGAACTCTATTGGTTTTTCGTCTCTTTTCAGCGTAGCTTTTCTGACGGTCTCGACCCGCTTGCATTCGAATCTTGATTTGTACAATCTTTTTAGTAGTCTCTTGCACTAGTTCAGGACTAGGGAGCTGACTTTCTCCGAATTCAGCCCAACATATTGGTGATCTGCACTTTCGACCATAAAGTGCCTCATAAGGTGCAACTTTGATGCGTGTGTGATAGCTGCCATTGTAAGAGAATTTGGCTAATGACAGGTGCCTATCCCAACCATTTCCAAAGTCTATCACACATGCTTGCAACATGTCTTCCAAAGTTTGAATGGTCCTTTCGCTTTGTCCATCAGTCTGGGGATGGTAGGTGGTGCTCATATCAAGATCGGTTCCCAAAGCATCTTGTAGTGATCTCTAAAAGTTCGACGTGAAACGACTTTCTCTACCGGAGATAGTAGAGATCAGAACTCCATGTCATGCCACGATCTCCTTTAAGCATAGTCGTGCAAGTTTTTTCATGCTGTCATTCTCCATGATTGGTAGGAAGTGGGCGGACTTGGTGAGACGGTCGATGATTACCCAAATAGTGTTATAACCACTAGAAGTTCATGGTAGTTTTGGTATGAAGTCCATAGTTATACGTTTCCGAATTTCCATTCTGGAATTTCAGGTTACACTAGTAAGCCTAACGGTTTCTGTTGTTCAGCGTTAACTTCGTGATGATTTACATCTTCATTTGGATGGGCACCATTAAATTTTCTTGGCCTTAAACCATCCCTTTGGTCTAAATCCTGGTAGTGTAAAGTTCAATCCTATTCTGATATATGGTGATATGATGGCTGGTCCTTAAGGTTTTTTCAGGAATTGGATGTCTTCCTTCTTAGAGGCATGGGTAAAATTTTATTCGAAAACTTTATTTCAGTAATTGCTTATACGAATTTGACCAAAACAGTGTTTCAAGTAATGGACATTTCTTTGTTGAAATTAATAGTTATGTAAAGTGATACGACCTCGAAGGATTTATCATTTAGTAAAATAGTTTTTAAACATGTTGTAGATAAAACGATTTCATAAAAGTTGACATTTAGTCATTCCTTAATATGTAAAAATCTTGATAAAGTTCGCCCACAATTTTTTTTACCCATCAAAATGTCTGTTCCAGAAAAGTATCACTACGATTTTTATGATTGATATAAACGCATTTTAAAGAACGGTCCTTAAAGGAAGAATATCGAAGAAGAAGGTGTAGTCGGGTATGTACATCTACATATGTTTCAAGTGTCTAAAGACAGAGTCTAGTTGTCAAGGCTGAGTAGGGCTTGATGTTTAATATTAGGAAAAGCTCGTAGATATAAGTATTCGACTTACTTAAGCCGTGCTAAGAGGTGTCATGAGTTAAATTGCCGCACCAGTGGTTGGAAATGAATGAATCAGTCGGATACTATGTAGAGAGATTTCTTACTGTTTTACAAGTGAGGATTGTGTATGAATGATTGTTCGGTATGTTAAGACTTCTGGGCATCTCGGTGTGAAAATGAGGTCTAAAAGAAAATGACGAGGCCGAGTAATCTAGACTCCTAGAGTGTACAATGCCATAAGGGTAACTGTATATTGATAATATGATGCGCGTGATGTGTCGTTGCGGTTTAGCAGTATTAATGCCTACTCAAGTTTTAAATTTATATTTAGCCGACTTATCAATAACACACACACTTAACGAGCAGTGTACCCGGTCAGTATGAATATAATGGTAAGTAGAGTGTCGATCACTAAGAGTGGAACGTATTATCTAGTTATTCTAATCAGTATTTTAATATTCTAAGTTAGCTATACAACCTAATCTAACGCAAGGGGGGGGTCAGCCTGAGAGACTGGCACGTTTTTGTTGCAATTAAATAATAAACTAAACTAATGAGCACGAATCAGAGATAGGCATGCACGTACACAGATAAATTCTCGAGACAATAAGAAGACCTGTCCTGATGATTAAGTAGATTGTCACTTGTTTTATTGATAGTTTTATATGAAGTGTATGTAATTAACCCTTTCTCGTTGGCCCTAATCTTATCGGCGAGTAAACCCTTAATGATTACTTATGTCTAAAAGTTATTCCTAAGTGATCAATTTAGTAACAACCGTGGGAGCCACATTCTCTTCCGTAGTCAAATGCGCAGGCCACTAATAAACACAGAGGTTATCAATGCACTAATAAGTAGTAACCAAAGACATCAACATATAAACTTTAATTGATGGGAAAGCAGTTTTAAGGGAGTGCAATCTTTCTCGTCACATTACACAAGCCACCAATCCTGATGAATTAAAGTTTACTAACACAATAAAACAAAACTACTTAATGAATTAAATACATGCAGGACCTTCTTACAGCTCTTGTATCTTCGTTCGGTTGTGTCTTGTGCTGCCTAATTGTCTGAATTCGGCCTTAGGTTTCTGTGGTCTTCGTACTTCGTATATATTATGTCTCCCGAAATTCGTCTGGTCTTGGGGTATTTATAGTTTCAGTCTGAGGGAAAGATGCGGCGCATCTAATAAGTAGATGCGGCGCATTGACTTAACTTCGCGTGGGGTCCAAGATTAATATATTCAGGAATATTCGTACACCGCCAGAAGATGCGGCGTAACTCCATTCTCAGATGCGGCGCATGTCCTTGCCGTCTTGGATCGTATCTTGTGAAATCTTGATAGTGATGCACCGTATGTAATAAGCAAGATGCGGCGTATCTGGAGCAGAATGTCTTGATCTTGTACATTTCAGTAAACTCTTAACTTCTTGCTTGTTTTGCTCCATAATTAGTCCAAAATCGCCAAGTTTCACCAAATGCTTGTTTTTAACTGAGAATTACAAAAGTAAACGATTAAGTATCAATTCTCACAGATAATATAATAAAACAAGTCAAATAAATAGGATAAATGATGGTAATAAAATGTACTTATTTGAGTTCATCAAATATCCCCCCACTTGAACTTTACTTGTCCCCAAGTAAACCTTAGAATTAATCTTATGAAAATGTATCCTAAAAGATATTAGGATTTATTTTTATATTTAAGCATGTATTCATTTTTGTCGTAGTCACACAACCAAACACTTAACGAATTAGAAGTAAAATAAAATAATTTGATAAAAGCAAATCTAATCGTTTAACTGTCCAGTCGTGACGAATATTCTATCATAAGCTTGGCAAGTATACACATCTCCCCCACTAAAGCCAAGGAATAACAAGTCTAAAGCGGTAAAAAGGGTTTGTAGGCTTAAGGGTTAATCATTCTCCTTAATCTCTATCGATCTCAGGTTCCAGAAAAGGCGACAAAATCACAAATACATGATCGAATCCACGAACACGATACTTGCAATTGCTCAAATCCTTAACTCGAATAGGCTAAAGATAGGACCAAGTAATCTTCACCAATAATATTATATCAAAAAGGGCGACAAAATCATAAATACATAGCCGAATCCACGACTACGATACCTAAGATTGCTCAAATCCCTAATCTCAATAAATCAAAGGTTTGGATCAAGAATAATATAGGGTATGGATAATATTTGGGATACAAATTGGTGTAAAATGAAAAATAAACAAGACAAATAAATTAAAATCCTAAGTGTGGTTAATCACTATCCCAACCATCCTATGAATAAGACTCATATCATAGAATAACTCACGCTTTAACACTTGAAACACACGCTTTAGGTAGACACGAATTATACTCAACAAGATCTTAATCAAAGAATAACCTTAAGTTGGCGTTCCCATAACTGCCAACTCCCATTCAATACATAGATATAATATACAACAAATAGTGGTGATATCGACCACTTAATACAAAACTTTACATAAGTTGGTCAAATCAAACATCCAACTTTTCCTTTTTTCTTTTTCTTTTCTATATATATATATATATATATTTTTTTTTTTTTTTTTTTTTTTTTTTTTTTTGAAACATAAACAAAGATGTGTAAAATTTCACCACATCACTATAATGATAATTCTGGATAATTTTTCCATACTTTTCATAACTTCAGAAATAACAGTAATAGTGAAAGTAGTAAACACACGAAAAATAAACTCAAAGATATACAATATTTACTTTCACTCCAATTGCATTGTGCAATTTCCTGACCTAACCAAAGATAATGAATTACGCACGCGAACACAGGTAATGTAAGGAAACACACTTTGCCTAAAGCAATTAACCAACCACGGATTTTAATCTATAGGGTAGGCTAAGGTGTAAGGGTGTAACGAAACATTTTAAACATTGGTGTAAGAAACGAAAGGAATGGCTCTGAGTGTTTTTCTAGGGGTATCTTACTCTAAAAGTGAGAGTAACAAAAGGTTTTATACGGGGGTTAACTAAACAGTGTAGTTAGCTAATAACATATAACATATAAAGGCTATTTGGGTGTAATCCTAGAATTTTACTAATTTAGACAAGTCATTCCAATTATATAAATAATACTTATTATGGTGGTCTCGAATAGTATACAAGCCAAGTTCTAAAGTTTACAAGTCACCGGCACACTCATAGATTTGTGAATTTTGAAAAATCACAATTTTTGAAAATAACGTCATGTGTGCAGCTATGTAACTTAGATCTTAAACAAAAACATGCTAAAAAGTTTAAATTTTGATATATTAAGCACATTTTAAGCATATTTTGAAAAGTTTAGGACAAGTAAGTGTTCTAATTCTCCAATCCCCCCACTTAAGTTAAACAACATCCTCGTTGTTTGTATAAAAGGTTAAAAACTGGAAAATAAAAGAATTAGAACAGAAAAACTCCCCTGAGATTTGCTCGGTATGATCCTCCATTTGTATAAGAGCAAAAATCATCTTTCTTGTGGATGAGAACGTTTAAGCTTCATAATAGATGTATCCACAGGAAATGCAGGAATCTATAATACCACCAAGACTTTAAACACACCTAAGTTAAGAAAGGTTCAAACTTGCATAATACATTAGTAGTTAGTAAAAATAAAACTTAAAAATTAAAATGAAAATCATCAGGTTAATCGATGCGCCGTATCTTATGAAAGAAGATACGCCGTATCGAGCCTGGAATAAATACGGATCAGAATAGAAGATGCGTCGCATCCTTAACCAGGGATGCGCCGCATTAAAATAAATTGATAAAAAGTTTTAAAGTCGAAAATAAAAAATGCAGAAAAATAAAGTAAGATATGACCAGTGCAGGAGATGCGTCGCATCTCAGGATTGAGATGCGCCGTATCTGCTGCGGGCCTGACTGACTCGACACATAACAGAATAATAAAAATTTTCCGGGTTGTCTCCCGGTCAGCACTTGTCTTTATTCCAGAGTCTTCAAGTTAGACTCACGTTCAGCTCTTTATTTAGTTCTTGTCACGGTCCATCCTTCTCCCTTCATCCGAAAGATGTTCCCGTATAGCTTTGCAACGTTTTCTTCCGTTTGACTTAATCTAGTATAACTCTTGGTCTTCGTCGCAACATATTCCTCATCTGGTCCCAAAGAGTATTTGATGATTTTAAATTTTTCAGAAATAATCATGGGTGGCTCATTATAAGGGATCCCAAGTAGTTGACATTTTCTTTTGATGAATTATTCTTCGTCTTTATCAACAAACTTAAAATAAGGATCCTTAATCAAATAGTCATCAAGTTCATCAATTAATGACTTATTGTTATCATCATCTTGAATTGCCTCCCACTCTCTTTCTAATTCCCATTGTAACCGTCGACTAAGCTTCGTGTAATCATCAAATTGTTCATGCACCCATTCCCAGAAAGTAGTATTCGATGTTCCCTTTAGCTCTTTCAAGTATTCAATTCTACCCTTTTCTTGCAAAGCCTCCGCTTTTTGTGGGCAGTCTTCAACATTATCATACCACTCATAGTCTTCAAAGGTTACATTGTTTCCAACCCGTTTCATCCCAATTATACTTCCCCCATTACAGGTTCCGTCACTCTTATAATCACAGGTCGGCCAAACACTACTCCCATCCTTGAAAAGGAAAGGTGTACAGGTGTGATTAATGTGCTCAAATTCCCATGGTTTATCCCAAACCCATGGTATTTGGTCATTCCATTCGTAGTACCAGGTGTTTTTGAAATCATCATAAGTCTTGAATCCTGGTAGATCTCCAGTTAGCACATCATCGTCGACTTGAAGAAGGTAATTAAATTCTTTGAATTGTTTGCACAAGGGTGTCTCATAATCGAACACGTCAATGTCTATTCTGAATAATTCTTCAATGCCCTCATTGATTGTTGAATCATGAAGTGACGACCCATAGTCGCTCTCTACTTCTTCATCTTCTCCTCTCATCCAATATACCCATAACGCATCTTTAGTAGCTCGATCCATGCTCTTATGGTTATTGAACTTACTAGCCAACCAATCTGAAAATTCAACATTGTCAGGATCGTGGTCAACGTCAAAGCAAGCTTTTCCAATCATTTTCCTCCTTAATTCCATGAACTCGTTAAATTGTTCCCTAAAACTCCGTGTCAACCATGAAGTCATAATCCACTTGACTTAATTCGCAGGGGCAAATTTCGGACTACCGTATTTAAGTTCAAGCCATTCTTCAAGGGAGATGTCCATCAACCTTACCAACCTGCCATGAAATAGTAACTCCGCCACCGCATAAATTCTTTCATCATCCAGATAGTTCTCATTTAATCCCCAGTACTGTTCGGAATAAGGCATGTAAGAGGTTTGTATAGGTTGGGTATTGCCTCCACCACAGCTTTTATTGCTTGAGTTCATGTATTCAATTTGGAATTTCCCATCATTCTCTTCGATAATAGTCCAAGTCAATCCTTTAGATTCAATGATGGGCCATAAGAGTAGTAATTCATCTTCAGTGTAGCTCATTAGTAAATCATAAGAGAATATCCCATCTTCAATATTGCATAAGCGTTTGAATTCCTTATAAGTAGCTTCAAGAGGGGTTTCCCAAGAAAATAAATCGGCACCAATCATGAGCACATTGAAGTTGACATCATCAAAAACTTTCACCTCGAATGAATCCGAAAGCATGAGTTCCTTAGCAAGATTTCCGTTCACTGAAATGTCTTCCATAGCGAAACCTGTCATCATAGGTAAAATCTTCAGTAGGATTTGTTCGCTAGAAGAGGAATTAATGAATATAGAAACGGATATAATAATAACTGATATCTGCAGACGATGCGCCGTATCCAAAAAGTTGGATACGCCGTATCTTATAATCGTTAAAATTTAATCAGACTTTATTCAGAAAATAGATACGCCGCTTATAAATTAGAATGCGCCGTATCAATTTTAATTATCAAAAATCGATATTTATTTAAAATTAAATGCGTCGTATTAACAAAAGTTAATGCGCCGTATTTTCGTTACGTTTCAAAATATAAGATTTTTGATTCAGAAAAATGTGCCGTATCGACAGAGATCGATGCGTCGTATCTGTTTAATAATTCGAAAACTGTTTTTAATTAAAATAATAGATACGCCGTATCTGCTAAAACAGATGCGTCGTATCGCGTTATCGCTTGAAAAAAATTTCTTATTAAAAACAGATACGCCGTATCTTGGGGAAAGATGCGTCGTATCGAATTAATTAAACGCGTTGTATTTTATAAAAATTAAACGCAATACGCCGTATCTGAGAAATCAGATGCGCCGTATCGTTTGAATAAGCTCAGTACAACGATAGCAGAACACAGAAAATACGAAAAATAAAAACTAATAAAAACAAACCAAAATAAACACAAATAAAAACACACAAAAACAGAAAATATGCAAAATAATACAATGAATGCAATTTAACTAATATACAACAGAGTTAGCGGTTAGATTGAAAATTAAAACGAAAAACCTAATTAAAATACTAATCAAATTAACAGATAATAACAATTCACTCCCCGGAAGCGACGCCAAAAACTTGATGCGCGTGATGTGTCGTTGCGGTTTAGCAGTATTAATGCCTACTCAAGTTTTAAATTTATATTTAGCCGACTTATCAATAACACACACACTTAACGAGCAGTGTACCCGGTCAGTATGAATATAATGGTAAGTAGAGTGTCGATCACTAAGAGTGGAACGTATTATCTAGTTATTCTAATCAGTATTTTAATATTCTAAGTTAGCTATACAACCTAATCTAACGCAAGGGGGGTCAGCCTGAGAGACTGGCACGTTTTTGTTGCAATTAAATAATAAACTAAACTAATGAGCACGAATCAGCGATAGGCATGCACGTACACAGATAAATTCTCGAGACAATAAGAAGACCTGTCCTGATGATTAAGTAGATTGTCACTTGTTTTATTGATAGTTTTATATGAAGTGTATGTAATTAACCCTTTCTCGTTGGCCCTAATCTTATCGGCGAGTAAACCCTTAATGATTACTTATGTCTAAAAGTTATTCCTAAGTGATCAATTTAGTAACAACCGTGGGAGCCACATTCTCTTCCGTAGTCAAATGCGCAGGCCACTAATAAACACAAAGGTTATCAATGCACTAATAAGTAGTAACCAAAGACATCAACATATAAACTTTAATTGATGGGAAAGCAGTTTTAAGGGAGTGCAATCTTTCTCGTCACATTACACAAGCCACCAATCCTGATGAATTAAAGTTTACTAACACAATAAAACAAAACTACTTAATGAATTAAATACATGCAGGACCTTCTTACAGCTCTTGTATCTTCGTTCGGGTGTGTCTTGTGCTGCCTAATCATCTGAATTCGGCCTTAGGTTTCTGTGGTCTTCGTACTTCGTATATATTATGTCTCCCGAAATTCGTCTGGTCTTGGGGTATTTATAGTTTCTGTCTGAGGGTAAGATGCGGCGCATCTAATAAGTAGATGCGGCGCATTGACTTAACTTCGCGTGGGGTCCAAGATTAATATATTAGGAATATCGTACACCGCCAGAAGATGCGGCGTAACTCCATTCTCAATGCGGCGCATGTCCTTGCTGTCTTGGATCGTATCTTGTGAAATCTTTATAGTGATGCGCCGCATGTATAAGCAAGATGCGGCGTATCTGGAGCAGAATATCTTGATCTTGTACATTTCAGTAGACTCTTAACTTCTTGCTTGTTTTGCTCCATAATTAGTCCAAAATCGCCAAGTTTCACCAAATGCTTGTTTTTAACTGAGAATTACAAAAGTAAACGATTAAGTATCAATTCTCACAGATAATATAATAAAACAAGTCAAATAAATAGGATAAATGATGGTAATAAAATGTACTTATTTGAGTTCATCAATATTGATAATATGTCTCAGCGTATCCACTGCCTATAAGGAAACCTCATTATAAGGAATGAAGATGATAAATTGCACTTTGACAGAGCAATGTCAAAGCATAGTACATCGCCATCTATAGTCTGAGACGGAGGTGCTTGATTTACATCTAAGGTTTAGTGAGCAGCGGTGTTCCAATAAATTTTATGTCTTAGATCAGCTAGTATTCCCAAGGAATTAGTGAAGGGTTAGGCATCTGTTCCAATGATAGTGGTTTGGGTTACTTCGTAAGGTCTTAAGGCTTCTGTTGGGTTACTAGTCAACTTCTGGTCAGTCTCTAGACCCTTAAAAGTTTAGTGACTCACTAATTGTTTATTACTGTTGAGGGGTCCCTCTTGTGTTACTAGGATCCTATTAACATAAGGTACGCGAACAAGTTCCCCATCGTTGGTGATTACGATGTGGTACTTCGATATCCAGTCTACACTGGGGACGACTTCGGATTCCCCAGGTTTTGGGGGCATAGGGTCACCCGAGCCAGTACGGGGAGTTTTGTAGGTCTAGCATACGACCTTGAAGGATGGTGTTGATTGCTACTAGCAGTCAGTTGGTTGGCTCAGTAGTGTACTTAGTACTTAACGCGGAGAGTATAACCCTGTAGAACGGTGTTGATTGCTACTAGCAATCGATCAGTCAAAATGTTTAAGCACTTAGTGTTCTACGCAGAAGATAAAATTTCGATTAAGGATCTGAATATAACCGTTGCAGCTATTTGACCCAATTGCTATAAAGCAAGAATATGTTTCAGCCACATACAAGGTTATGAGTCATCCGGTAGCTATCAAACTTAAAGATTTTTCTGATTGATGATGAAGTATCTCTGAATCGGAAGGGGTAGTGTAAAATGAGATGCTAATCGGTGGGGTCGTCCTATGATGGCGGTGGTGTAACATATCCTCTCGGATTAGAACGTGACGTGAGTCAAGGCTGATTTTTATGTAGTAAGATTGTGTCGAAGTCTATTTGGTTACTGTGCTTCTAGCACAGATGCCCAAGTCTTGCACTACTTTTATGTACCACACACGCGAGTTTTTGATTTCTTGAAATGGAAACAGAAAATTTGTCTTTTCGTAAAAATTTTAAGGCAACCATTCCTGGCATAATATGGTTCTACCTGAATTATACATAGGTGATCGGGCTTTGTATAATTAAGGTTCAATGATGCAATGTTGGGTTTGGTTTAAAAGGAAATTTCGGTTATCTTGTTTATGAGGTAGTAGTAAGAAATACTTTTTAGAGAAGTAATCAGTTCACCAGGTGATAACAAGATAGTTTGTAGAGCGGTATGCAAAACAGTTTATAGGGTAATAGGAAAAACACTGTATCATTTGCAAGATAGTAGAAGAGTTGTAGTTTGGTTTGTGATTAAATAACGAAGTAGTTTCGTAGGATAATAACAAAATGGTTTGTGAGGTAACCGCAAAATAGTTTGTAGTGTAATAGCAAAATAGTTTATTGTTTCATGTGATAATGACTAAAGTAGCTCACATGGGAGCAAAATAGTTTATGATACGATAGTAAAACTGGTAGGATGATTGTAACATAGTTTACAAGGTGTTAGAGAAACCGTTTGATGGTTTATGAAATAATGGTAAGGTAGCAAATTGGTTTCTGTTAGACCCGTATCCCGGTTACGAGTAGGCCCCACCTTAGATGGAATATGCTAAGGTTTAATGTGATTGGTTGGTCAACAAAGTTACGTGGAAAGTCAAACCCGATAGTCAAGTGTTAGTCAAAATATATGTTATAAAGTTATGGGAAGTATTGTGTGCCTCAAATAGATAGGAAAGGGACTTCAAGGGCTTAAGTTGTCATATTCCAATTTTGTTATAAGTTAGTTGTGGCTAAAATAGGAGGAAAGATACTTGAGGGGCCACTTTTGCCAAAGGACCAAAGTTGTGTGTAGATATGATTATCTAGGGATTTCTAGAGAAATCCATAATTATTATTGAGTGTGTTGGAGGTCTGGTTTTATGGAGGAGGAAAAAAGAGGGAAAAAAGTGAGATGATGATCTAAGAAGAAATAGATGAAGATCAAGTACTAGTAGCCTTCCTTAGTAATAATCATCACATGTTTTGGTTATTGTAGAGGATGATGATGATGATGGAAGATTGTGATGATGATGATGATGTTCTTGATGTTATGTAGCTTGGATTGAGGTAAGTAAAATGATGATGGCATGTGTTATATGGATGTCTAACATGTATGTGTTATGTATGCTTTGTGGTTAGTGATAAGAGACTTGAGATGTCCTATGTGCTATGATGATTATGATCTAAGTGATGGATTTGGTTGTGAGAGTAAGTTGATGCTAGGTGTTTATGCAAGAATTAGGAAGTGGAGTCACTAAGTAAGTGTGTGGATATATATATGATGCTTATGTGTTTGATTGAAGTATGATGTAATGTGATTATCGTTTTACTTACTAAGCGTAAGCTTATTCTTTTAGTTGTCAATGTTTTGTAGGCTTATGCGCGGCGGAAGGAAGTTTCATGGATTATAGCATAAGAATTTGGAAGTGAATTCGGAAGATAATAAGTAGTAGGAGCTAGGTAGAATACCGAGCTCGAGACAAGGTTGTACCCCCGTGAGTCTTTCTTTTGGTTTGTATAATGTGTGTCGAGGTCGTCATAAAGTTTGGGAGTCTAACTATGAGTCAAAGTGTAGTTTATGTGTTTATGTATAAAGTTTAAGGGGCGTTTGGTTTAAGCGTAAACATACCTATTTTTGGTTGTAAACGGGTCAAGTGCCCTTGGAACATGTTTGTTATGTTAATCTAATGCTTTTGGTAAAGTTGGGTGGTCAACGGTGTGTCCAAGTGTGTTAAATGGTTTATGGTCAATGTTTAAGGGGGGGTGTTTGGCAGAAGGGTAAATGTACCCATTCTGATGTGTAAACGGGTCAAGTGTTGTTGGAACGTGTTTGATATGTTAAATAAATGAAGTTAGTCAAGTTTGGTGTAAAATGGAAGTCGTATGGGTTGTTTGTAGTGAAAATGGGTCAAACGGGTTATTTGCATAACCCGTCTATTTTGTAAGTACCCTTTCGGGAAGTCAAATGGTAAATGTTTTTATATGGGAATGAGCCCATTGGCATACTAATGAAATCTAGAAAGTTTCGTTAATCATCGGGTCATAGAAGTGGTCTTTTCGAGAAATGGGTCAAAAGATGTATAAAAGGGGTTATGTAGTTAAAGGGGTGTTTGGGTTAAGTGTATTTCTACCCATTTTGGGTAGCAAACGGGTTGATTGATTATGTAATCGTTCTAATATGAGATGTTAATTGCTTTGAGTGAGTTTGGGGTGAAATTTTGGTTTGGGACATGAAATTTCAGTTTGGAACACCAAATTTCGGTTTGATTTGGACAGATTTTGGTAAACTTTGAAAAATCATATCTTTTGATCCGTAAGTCGTTACGGGTCGTGCCACCTATCGTTTTGAAGGTAATTGAGTTTAGTTTCATTTAAAATTAGTCTCATGGTCTGAAAGTTTATAGATATTTTTCAGTTGTCAAAAGAGTAATTAGATGTCCGTAAAAGTCAATCCTTTTTGCGTAAAAACTTTTAGTTTTTGGTCTAATCGGGCACGGGGTGTAACAACTTGGTATCAGAGCTTCGGTTTAAGTGAATTAGGTTTTCTTTAGGATTGCCTAGACTTAAACCACTCGTAGACGCGTTAAGTTTAAGTTTAAGAAATGCGGGCGAATATTATGTAAGTTATAGGATGTGAATGTTGAGTTTTGAAATAAATTATGTGATTGCTATATGAGTAGAATGATGAGGACTTATGGATGTGTTTTATGTGATATATGACTTGATGTGTGAGTGATATGATTACCGTGCACCTCGGGTTGTGTCGGTAATTATTACGTGATGTAGATGTAGTTGAATATAGAAGTAATGAGTTAGAAATGGGTTATGGATTGTTTAGATTATGAGACGAAATACATGTTATGTATATGTATGCTACGTAAGTGAATGATAGTTTTGCATAGTATAGACTCAAGATTTAGTTATGTGCTTGCGTACTATAGGAAGATAATAATGGTATGGTTTGAAAGGGACTAATGAGGTATTAGAGATGGGTTAGTGGAAAGTCAAAGTATTAGGAGCATAATTATGAACGTGTGGTAATGTTGAATGAGTGTTATAGCATAGTGTGGTGAAGAATGATATAAATATATACATAATGAGTCCGTGATGAACTTAGTAAAGTTACAAAATGAAAAAAAGGGCATAGGGATTGAGTAAATGATGAAATAGAGCGAATTTCTTAAGTACTAATGGCTATAATGAGATGAGCATGTATGAGGTTAATTTACTGCCATGAAATAATTATATTACGGCTAAGTCGATTAGCTGTAATTATTAATAATGAATGAATGTGTTATAGTTGACGATCTATGTAAGGTCTACATGTAAAGGAAGCGATTGAGACTAATAGAAGAGAGATAAGATACAAAAATAAGAATGAGGTGGATTAAAGACTCAAGAAAGAATGATAGGAGTGTGTATGAGATAAAGGCGATGTCCTGAAATTATCATATTACGGCTAAGGCGATTAGCGGTAATTACTATAATAAATGCATGAGTTACGGTTGGCAATATGTGCAAAGTCGGGATGTAAATGAGTTGAGTAGACTAAAATGAAATGTAAGAATGTGAAGATGATTAATGAAGGCTAAGAATGCAAGAGGTAAAGTAAAGATGTGAAAATAACTAACGTGGATTAAGAATGTAGGATGGAAAAACACATAGAAGTGTGTATTTATAATGAGCAAGTTCATATGCACTATGAGCTTGCGCTCACTAAATAAAAAGTATAGGATAAGGGGTGTGTGTGTTAAAATGTTAATAGCTTGGATCCAATGCTATAATGTGAAAGTGATGAAGTGTGAATGTTAATGATCCTTCGGGATGAATGTTAAAGGTGGTATCCTTCGGGATGACCTAGTCAATGAATAATAAAGAATCCTTCGGGATGTGTTAAAGATCCTTCGGGATAAAATGTATTGCCTTCACCGGCAAAGATTGCCTACATCCTTGGCATGTGTGAAAGTCCTTTCGAGGAAAATGTTAAAGTAAAGTGGATCCAAGCTAGAAAATGGAAGAGTTTAAATAACGAGTGAAATGTAAAATGAAAATAAAATAATAAAAGTTAGATTGGGAAATAGGAGTAGTAGTGTTATGTCGGGAGTACATAACCATGAGTTTATATTTCTTGATTTACATCGATTGGGATGCCTCTCCATGTAAATGAGGAATTATAAATGAGTGGGCTTATGTGTTGCCGACGCGGCACGAGTAGGGTTAGAGAAGTAGGAAGCGGAAGTTTAGAATTGGTTAGAAATTATAAGACTAAGATAGGAGGGTTAGAATGTGACCATGACTTTTAGTTGAGACTTAGGAGAAATTTTGATGGGATGGAAGAATTGTAATGATGATATAATGTGCTTTGCGGCGTGGTGCGAAATATGATGGGTGAAAATAATAGAATGTGAACGTATTAGTCGAGTGTAATTATGCAAGGTCAAATAGTATGAGTTTCTTAAGTATCAAATAGTCAAGAATGAGAGTGAAGGATAAAGCAAGTGAGACGGTGATGTAACGGTAATAGAGCGAATTAGAAAGATGACTAGTGGTAATAAGTATGTCTTGTATTACGTAAAATCTAAGCAAGAATTGGATGGGATAGAATTAAACGGGAAGTAGTAGGGATTAAGGATGTGTGATATGTTATAGTATGCATAGAGTTGCAAGATCACTTAGATCGTTGCACTAATTAAACTAGGAGTTAAGGTGCTAGGAATGAGACGAGTTATGTGACTAAGTGCAGGATAGTAAAGAATGACAGATTTCGGGGACGAAATCTAAATAAGGGGGTAGAATTGTTAGACCCGTATCCCGGTTACGAGTAGGCCCCACCTTAGATGGAATATGCTAAGGTTTAATGTGATTGGTTGGTCAACAAAGTTACGTGGAAAGTCAAACCCGATAGTCAAGTGTTAGTCAAAATATATGTTATAAAGTTATGGGAAGTATTGTGTGCCTCAAATAGATAGGAAAGGGACTTCAAGGGCTTAAGTTGTCATATGCCAATTATGTTATAAGTTAGTTGTGGCTAAAATAGGAGGAAAGAGACTTGAGGGGCCACTTTTGCCAAAGGACCAAAGTTGTGTCTAGATAAGATTATCTAGGGATTTCTAGAGAAATCCATAATTATTATTGAGTGTGTTGGAGGTCCGGTTTTATGGAGGAGGAAAAAAGAGGGAAAAAAGTGAGATGATGATCTAAGAAGAAATAGATGAAGATCAAGTACTAGTAGCCTTCCTTAGTAATAATCATCACATGTTTTGGTTATTGTAGAGGATGATGATGATGATGGAAGATTGTGATGATGATGATGATGTTCTTGATGTTATGTAGCTTGGATTGAGGTAAGTAAAATGATGATGGCATGTGTTATATGGATGTCTAACATGTATGTGTTATGTATGCTTTGTGGTTAGTGATAAGAGACTTGAGATGTGCTATGTGCTATGATGATTATGATCTAAGTGATGGATTTGGTTGTGAGAGTAAGTTGATGCTAGGTGTTTATGCAAGAATTAGGAAGTGGAGTCGCTAAGTAAGTGTGTGGATATATATGTGATGCTTATGTGTTTGATTGAAGTATGATGATATGTGATTATCGTTTTACTTACTAAGCGTAAGCTTATTCTTTTAGTTGTCAATGTTTTGTAGGCTTATGCGCGACGGAAGGAAGTTTCATGGACTATAGCATAAGAATTTGGAAGTGAATTCGGAAGATAATAAGTAGTAGGAGCTAGGTAGAATACCGAGCTCGAGACAAGGTTGTACCCCTGAGAGTCTTTCTTTTGGTTTGTATAATGTGTGTCGAGGTCGACGTAAAGTTTGGGAGTCTAACTATGAGTCAAAGTGTAGTTTATGTGTTTATGTATAAAGTTTAAGGGGCGTTTGGTTTAAGCGTAAACATACCCATTTTGGGTTGTAAACGGGTCAAGTGCCCTTGGAACATGTTTGTTATGTTAATCTAATGCTTTTGGTAAAGTTGGGTGGTCAACGGTGTGTCCAAGTGTGTTAAATGGTTTATGGTCAATGTTTAAGGGGGGTGTTTGGCAGAAGGGTAAATGTACCCATTCTGATGTGTAAACGGGTCAAGTGTTGTTGGAACGTGTTTGATATGTTAAATAAATGAAGTTAGTCAAGTTTGGTGTAAAATGGAAGTCGTATGGGTTGTTTGTAGTGAAAATGGGTCAAACAGGTTATTTGCATAACCCGTCTATTTTGTAAGTACCCTTTCGGGAAGTCAAATGGTAAATGTTTTTATATGGGAATGAGCCCATTGGCATACTAATGAAATCTGGAAAGTTTCGTTAATCATCGGGTCATAGAAGTGGTCTTTTCGAGAAATGGGTCAAAAGATATATAAAAGGGGTTATGTAGTTAAAGGGGTGTTTGGGTTAAGTGTATTTCTACCCATTTTGGGTAGCAAACGGGTTGATTGATTATGTAATCGATCTAGTATGAGATGTTAATTGCTTTGAGTGAGTTTGGGGTGAAATTTCGGTTTGGGACATGAAATTTCGGTTTGATTTGGACAGATTTTGGTAAACTTTGAAAAATTATATCTTTTGATCCGTAAGTCATTTCGGGTCGTGCCACCTATCATTTTAAAGGTACACCAAATTTCGATTGAGTCTAGTTTCATTTAAAATTAGTCTCATGGTCTGAAAGTTTATAGATATTTGTCAGTTGTCAAAAGAGTAATCAGATGTCCGTAAAAGTCAATCCTTTTCGCGTAAAAAGTTTTAGTTTTTGGTCTAATCGGGCACGGGGTGTAACAGTTTATTACACAGGAATCAAAATAGTTTGCAAAATGTAACAAAATGGTTTATTAGATGGTAGTAAAATTTGTAGTGCATCGGGCGACGTTTAATGCATTCAGTTGATATAAGATTGTAGATTTTCGTGAGTCAATTAAGCTTACAACTTAAAACAACCAATCATAAAATCCATACAATACAACAAGTTTCACATAAAGGTCCTAATGAAGTCTTAAAGGAACACAAATTAAGAGAGTCTAAACTTAGGTTTCATTATATAAGGTAGTCGACCTCTTGACATCGCGTTCAAGTCCTGTTTTCCTCCTGCTCCACGATTTTCTGGTTCTTTGGTTCCTGGCACTCATTTCTGTAGTGCCCCTTCTTCCCACACCCATAGTAGGTCACATCATCCTTCCGATTGTTCCCGGGCACTGTCTTTGCTTTTGTAGAGGTTCTAGACCTACAACCTGTAGCTAGGTGTCCAACCTTCTGGCATTTGTGGCACTTCACAGTGCAAGACCCGTTGTGGTGTAGTTTGCAACGACTACACATTGGTAACTTCCCAGCATAAGCCTTTCTGTTACTAGGTCCAGCAGTGTAAGTTTCGGCCGACTTTGGCTTTCTAAGGGGTTGCGGAACCCCTTTGTTTCCTTGGTTGTTCTCTCGTTTCCTCTTGCTGTTGTTGTTGCGATTGTGGTTGTCGTTATTGATACCTTGAGCAATCCTAGTTCGCACAACTTGGCCCATTACATTATGCCTCATACGGATGGCTTCATGCATAGTAGTAGGCTTGAATACGGTGACATCCCTTCGAATCTCCGGGGAGAGTCCCTGGATGTACCTTTCAAGTTTCTTGTACTCGGGTTCTGTCATAGCAGGGCATAGTACCAGCTCGTAAAAGCGGGTGGTGTACCCGATGACATCATCTCCCTTCATAGTCCAATCCCATATTTCTTGTTCCATTGCTCGCAATTCGCTCTTCGAACAGTATTCTGCAATCATCATTTTTCTTAGTTCATCCCAAGGGACTGAGTAGGTGGTATCTACTCCTATTGATTGAACATAGGCATACGTGTAAGTAGCAAACTTGATTTTGTCTTCCTCGGAGCAATTTCCGCATCGAAGTATTGATTCCACATCTTCGAACCATCTGCACATTTCCACCGCACCTTCATTTCCACTGAAGGTGTGGGGCTTACAATCCATAAACTCCTTGTAAGAGCAACCACGAGTTGTGGGCTCCACTCTGACTTTAGTTTCACTGACTCAGTAGGCAGCAATTGTCTCTGCAACTTGCTGGGCTATGAGTTGTTTTATGACTGCGGAGTGTAGGTCTTGTCTCTCAAGCGACATGTTCCTTCAAAAGGAGAGAGAAAAGTGAGACGTAGTAAAAATATGTCCTAAGAATAGATGTTTTGAGGCGACATGTTAATTGGTGATAAGTTCGGGTCATGATCAGATACATTGGCGGGTTTCCGTATGATAGCATAACAAGTGTTTCGAAGGAATAAGACGAGTTTCCAACTCTAAGTTGAATAATAACTTCTTGCAGAATGAGGCTAGTGTTCAAATTCGGGGTTAAATAGTAAGTTTACGTAGAGGAGGGCATAACTCTGTAAGTATCACCGGTATATAGTAGGATTATCATGAGTAGTGTATAAGGGTATAAACTGGCAGAGGATAGGTGAAATGTTGTGACAAGTACGATATGTTTGTATAAGTATATAGATAAAGCTTACAGTATGTAGTGTAAGTCGAATATGTGTAAGTATACAGAAAATACTTATAGTACAAGTAGTTAAGTAAAATCAACAAACGGTAAGGCGTAACATATAATTAAGACAAATAAACAACAAGTAAAATGACAAGCAAGGCAGGCAGGCAAGTGGTGGTCATAGGGACTTGTTTTTGTAAAAAGCGGTTATAGTTTAGGGTTTATATGTACCTAGTTCTCTATAACCTAGGCTCTGATACCAATCTGTAATACCCCCAAATCTGGTATTGCGGAAGCACTCGGGTCATGGGGTGCTACTGAATTGGAAATCATAACACAAGGTAATAAAGAACGGAATACATATTCCGTTAAAATACATTCATTAGAATTTAAATTGAGTTTACAACAGAGTTTTTAATGCGATAAATAAGCCCAATAATCTAGTTGTCCCATAAAAGAAGTTATATTAACGTGTAAAAACACTTCGGAAAATAGTTTATGACCATCGCCTTGCCACACCTTGCCAAAAATAAGTTGCTTAAACACCTGAGAAAAATATGCTAAAAGTCAGCAAAAAGCTGGTGAGTTCATAGGTTTACAGATAAGCAATAAAATCAATAGTTTTGGACCATGAGTTTAGTGTATGAACATTTCAATGAAAATAATGTCATACACAAATAGTCTATTACGCTAGCACTAAGTTCATGCAACTAAAGCTATAACAGTGTGCATGCTCAAGAACATTTAAAATATATATAGGGCCCATCAAGTGTTTATCCCAGACACTTGAGTTTCGACATGGTATACGTTAGTTTGCTTATCCGGACAATCCGAACGGGGGAGTTACCCCATATAGATCTATTTATAACATTTGCGCTTCCTAGCAGGAATTGACGGTCCATGAGTTGGGCATAATGGGACATAATAGGGCTTAGGCTAATCCACGTAATAGCATAAATAACAGTTTTTGGTCCATAAATAGTTTTGCATGTTTCTCACCCCAATTGTAAAACAAGTACAAATAGAGTGGGCTATAAACTCACCTCAGCAAAAGAAGTCAGAAAGTGAAGTAAATGAGATAGAGTATGGCACCAATACGCGTACTAGATTAGTAAGGCATGTTGATGCAAATAATGTTCTAAAAACGCTATTTATATCTTTCGATAACTTTACGTTTTGAGGTTGAAAAAATGTGAAAGCACGTTACGTTAAAATTAACGTAAACAAGTTTTTAGTTGAAAGATCCCATTTCTACACAAATCACTCTAGGTATGTACAAACAAATTTACAACTTGACAAATGATCAAAGGAGTGAATTTGTGTTTAAAACTTCACATTTTTAATGTGACAAAACATTTTTACAAAAATATACTTTACAAGTTATTTTTGTATAATTAAAAAATGTTTTAATGGAAAAATAAGTTCAAAAATCATAACAGCTATTTCCCCCCCCCCCCCAAATCAGCTCCAAACTTCCCCAAATAAGTTTTCACCACAAAAGACAAAAAGAGGAGCATTTTTGTCTGGCACGGTACCACGGTACCACTAAATTTAGTGGTACCGTGTATGATATAGTGAAGTCGTGCCTTCATAACGGCCATATTTTTTCTGCCTATAAATACCAGCCCACTTCACAGATTTTGGGCATCCTTTTTCACACAGAACTTTCTGAGTTTAATACTCTCACCACATCTTTTCTTCTTGATCATTTAGTTTAGTTTTTTTTGTTTAAGAGTGATCCAATCATCCATCCAAGAGATCCTCTTCATTCCTCTTCAAGTGCAAGAGAAGAACACAAGGTATCCAAGTTGATACCAAGTGTTGTAGTTGTAGTTAGAGCACTTGTAACATTTGTTACATACTTGATTGTATCATAGTATACATCAAGATCATTTTTCTTTTGAGAGTTTGTGAGAGAAGATCATTGTGATCTTATAGAGATATTGAATATCTCTTATAGCCATTGGGCTTGTGAGTTGATCAAGAGTAGATAGGGAAGATTGAGTCAAGTGAGGGTTGATCATTGTGATCGTGTCGAGATCTTGGAGTTCTCTTGAAGCTTGCGAGGTAGTGAGTTGATCAAGTGGATCATAGGTAGATCGGGTAGATCGAGTCTTGGGTGTAGATTGTGTGAAATAGAAAGGATCAAGTAGATCGTGATAGATTGGTGCTAGCTAAGATTAGCACTCGGCATCTAGCTTAGTGTCAGAAAATAAGATAAGCGATGTGTACGGTTTTCTCCGCCTGAAGGGAGGTCTTGTTGACATTGTGCTTGAAACTCTCGAGTGTGGTACTCGGGGAGTGGAGTAGGGCGAAGAAGAGCTTTGTGACCGAACCACTATAAATCTCTTTGTTCCAGTTTGATCTTTCCATATTTTTACTTTACTTTCATTACTTATAATAGTTAGTATAGTTTAAGATTCATATTGGTGTTGATTGTTTACACATAAGAATCGAATCTAAGGTTTCCAATAGAAAAGTTCTTGAAACAAACTAAAAACCGGTAAAACTATTCAACCCCCCCCCTTCTAGTTTTCTACAAGGCATATTTTAGTTCAAATAGAGTGTGGCACCAACACGCGACCTAGATTAGTAAGCCATGGCCAAAAGGGGTTAAGTTCGCCTTCAATCTTCATCAATAACTTTTGATGTGTTGACCTTGAGTTTTGGTAGAGATCCCTTTGGACATAAGGAGGATGGCGTTGTTTCTAGTCTTCATTTGTTGCCATTAGCATAGTGAGTCGGATCTGGCCATCTCAGTTGTGGGGATGAAGATGAAGATATTAATGAAGGAGAGAGAGAGAATCGCGGTGTGGGTATGTGTGGGGATAAGAAACGTCTACCCCTTTTTTTTTTTTTTTTTTTTTTTTTTTTTTTTTTTTTTTTTTTTTCGTTTATACGTTTTATAAATAAAAAGTTAGGATATGTTTAATTCAAGAAAAGTAAGTATTAAATATATAAGGTAAGGATTTTTAGTTAAGGTTTATTACTTTTGTGGGTGTTCAGTGTACCCCGAGTCCCGTTGAGTTCCGGTGTAATTTAGTGTTTTCCTGGTTATCGTGAGCACGAAAGATACTATTATTGAGGACGTTGTTTATAAAAGTCATATAAAAACAAAATTTGGGTTCCGGATACAATTGTTAGGTTTATGTCATTACTAGGATTGTGTCAGTAAGCGTGCGGTGTTGCGTACGAGATATTTCTCGTTTCAATAGGTGAATACTCAGTAATAGTCAGAAAACAAAATGCTCACATTTTCTGATAAAATAAACAATGTAATGAGTTACTGTAAGCCACATTGTGCAGGTTTGCTTCCCGATTTAGTTATGCAAGCTCATGAATGCTTAATTAGACAGTTGGGTAATAGTTAATTAGCGTTTATTATTAAAATATTGGTTGAAAATTTACCGTTTGTCACACAATATATCATTAGTCAACTCTATTACTATCACACCATGTTCTTACTCGCTTTACACAACATTTTGACCGATTTTCAAAATTCTACAAGGTTAGAGGCCGATTAACGATATATCGGCGATTAATCGGCCGATACGACCGATTTTTGCAACATTGTCAGTAACGATCACTATGACGCTTCCCCGAGTACACTATAACCACATATTGTAACCGCATACTGGATCCAAGCTATCCATGTTTTAACACACACTAATACGTTCATTTTAATTTTAATATTACACATTTTCAATATGTTTACACAACTCACTATAACTTTCACTCATCAACCCTTGTTGACCATTTCCATTTTCTTTATTATTACACTTTAGTCTACACGACTTCCTTTCACACAAACCTTACATAGGTTTATACTATAACACACTCATTAACATCATTTATTCTTATTTACACAATTTAAAACATTAAGATGATCTCTTCATGTTTTACTAAGCACATATCATCACATCATTATTTTCATACTTAAATCGTCTCCTTTAACCACTAAGGCACTTAAGCAACATCGTTCTATTTCATCATTACATACCAACATACCTTAATCCCATTCTATAACTTTTATATTATTAGAAATTTGCAATCAATGTGTTAATTTGTAATTGTGCCTTCACCACATCATGCCTTAACACACTCATCATCACTACATGTTCATGCTTTAACTTTACACACTTTAACCCACTATTAGCCCATCTCCAATACCTCATTATTGGTCAATCGTTAGACACAAAATACAATGAGACCATATGTTGGTCTTCAAGACCACACACGTGTCATACATCATTACCTTATCCATCTATAACTCTTTACTTTAACGATGTTCTAATCTTGCCTTTCTATAGACAATCATATCACTTATCACATCTAATCACATTTCACCATTTCTACTATAACACATATTCACATAATCATATAGCTATCATTGACACTATCTGAGGTGCACGGTGTTCTTATCACTTTAACACATCTAGTCTACCATGGACTTACATTACGTACACACCGATACTATAAACATATACAACACTTAACATCTTAAGTTCATACAACATATCACGTATTCCATCTCATAACTTAAACAATCAATAACTCGTGTCTAACTCATTAATTCTATAACTACTAAATCTACATTCACAATATTCACATTATAACCGCACCAAAGCCTAAAACCTTTATTGCTATAAGCACTTTCACGTCATACAACTAAGGCATCTATCTTCCGAATTACATAAACTTATGTTCAACGCGTCTACGAGTGGTTTAAGTCTAGGCAACCTAATGGAAAACCTAATTCATTTAAACCGAAGCTCTGATACCAAGTTGTTACGCCCCGTGCCCGATTTGAATAAAATTCAAAACTTTACGCGAAAAAGACTTAATAAAACGGACCTTCTATTACTCTTTAACCAACTGAAAAATATCTTTAATAAATCAACCCTTGAAAGTATTTTTAAATGAAACTAGAATCAAATACCTTAAAAACTATGGGTGGTACGACTTCTAACAACTTACAGATTAAAAGATATGATTTGCACTATTACCATAGGTATTAGTCTAAAATGGACTCATTTGCAGTCTAAAATAGACCCTTTTCATGTAGAACTAATACCAAGGTGGTTTTAGTCTGAAAGTAGACCCTTTTTAGTCTAAAATAGACTCATTTTCTACAGATTTCTTGCACTTACATATTTTGACCCATTTATAGTCTAAAGTAGTCTCATTTTCCCTGTACCCTAAAATAGACCAATTTACATCTAAAATGGACCCATTTATGCACACTTTTAAAACTTAATTCAAAACTCATTTAGACACATGAACCACTTCCAACCTGAACCAAATCATTCTTTTAACATCCAAATCTATGTAAAAACATTACACAGTGTATATACACTACATTTGACCCATATGACCCCAAAATGGGTACAAATAAGCACTAATCCAAACACCCCTTTAAACTTAACGCATACACTTTAACCGTAACTATAACGACCATTTAATGATCAAAATACTTTCAGACTATGACATTACTCGACAACATACAAATGAACTCTTTAAAGACTCTCGAGGGTTCAACTTTGCTTCGAGCATAATATACTACCTAAGCTCTTAAACACCCTACATCCTTCTATCATCTGCACTCCATTTGTAAGCCTTATTCCAAACATTACCTCCTTCATGAGTACCTACAAAACATTAATAACTATAACAGTAAGCGATTACGCTTAGTAATTAAAACAATAATAACATACTATCATACTTCAATCAAATATTTTAGCATCACATATATCCCAACACTTACTTCACGGATTAACCTTTTAAATCTTACTTAACACATAACATCAACTTACTCTATAACACTAAAACATCAAAGTCTCATTCATTGCAATTCATAACACATCTCAAGTCTCCTATTACTTAACCAAAAACATACATAACACATATATGTTAGAAATCCATATAACACCATGCCATCATTATTTTACTTACCTTAGCTCCAAGCTAAGCATATCAACGCATCATCATCATCATCATCATCATCATCATCATCATCATCATCATCCTATGTTAAGATCATTATACACATACACTTATCACATAATCAAATAACTATAACAATGGTTTATAAAACCAGTATCTTACCACTAAACATCACTAATCATCATATAATCAGATCTTGATTATATGATGATCAATCCCATAATAAGAAGCTTAATTGAGATTACTTACTTGTGGGAAGAATCATTGATAGAACTTATCTCATGATATGGAATCACTAATCCATAAAATACTTGATCAACAAACTAGTTTCTTCCCTCCTTTTTCTCTCAAAAACCGATCCTCACAAACACCCTAGGATGAGATAGAAAAGTGTAGAAGCTTATGGAATTTCTTCCAAAATAAGCTAGTTATATATTCAGTCATTTTACACATTAGGTCCCTCAAGTGCTACCCTTTCTACATTTGCCACACTTAACCTTATAGATTATTTAACACTTTACCACTTTAGTCCCTTAAGTCCATTTTCGTTCTAGTTGTGACACGTGATACTTTCTATAGCCACATTATACATACTTTGACCATCGGGTTTGACCATAGCATGACTTTCATAGCCAACCAATCACATTAAGTCTTAGTCAATTTCATCTAGGGTGAGGCCCATTTGTAAACGGGATATGGGTCTAACATTAACCATCTTGTTCCCCGCCTACACACAACCTTATACATATGTCCTTAGATTGTTTCACTGATGGGAGTTTCACAAAACCTAACAAGTTTTACAATTTCTAGGCAGTGTACCTAACCGTTGTAGTGTAGTATAGGTAAGACACGGGGGATGATCGTTCTCTAGGGGAAAGGTGTTGTGAAGGCAGAAGTGTATGACGAGATAGGTCTAAATGTGAGGGATGATTCTTTTTGTGTTTTTATATTTTTTATAAAGCAAGTAAAAATCTCGGTGTTTGAAGAGTAGGTGTTTTAAACTACTAATTAAACTATTAAAAACTAAATTAAACTAATAAAAAGAAAAGTAAATTGATGTAACTCTTATGATAGGTAAAGGTGTTTACATAGATTTTTTTACTCCCTAGTTATCTCTTATTGATTAGTTGAATTGTCACATCCTTGTTTAATTGGCATGTTGTATTCCTATATTGTCGTAGGATGGTGCCAATGTCCCTAACTCTATAAGTGTATAAGTCTCCTTTAGAAAACCCTAGATCTACAAGTGACAATTAAGTCATCTCCTTAGGATCTCCTACTATCTACAAGCCGCAACTCACGCAATCAATACAACGAAAATAAACCATCAGTGCACTCTAGGGTATGAAGGAGTTAAGTTGGACGTTCAAGCTAACACATATAAGTTTATAGCCAGTTTTCCTACTCCTAACGCAAGAAACCAATTAAACAAGAGATGACAATCAATAATTAACAACTAGGTTTCATTAGATCTAAGCAAACACTAATAAATCTAGCCGCGCATGTTAAAGTGAAGAAAATGTTGGGAATTATTGATTTGATGAAAACAAAAGGACTAAGATCGACATGTTGGAATTCTAGAAGATGGAGGATTCTAGAAGACTTGTTGAAAAAAGATAAAGATAAAGATTAGGAAAGATTTAGTTTCCTAATACAATTAGGGTTCCTTTGTAAATCTTGATGGACCCTATATATAAAGAGATCCCTAGACATTGTTTATGCGTGTGTTAATCATGTTTTAGGAACACATCACAAATCTTACCACTTGAGATCGGTTCCAGCTCCAAGATCATAGGTATCCTTTGATCCTTGTTATAGTTGGTAACACGTTCTATCTTGATCAAATAGAATTGGAGCTGATATATGTAAAACCTTTCTAATAACATTGTGTTTGTTTAATTCCGTTATGCAATCTTTGTTATCTTTGTTATTATTCATCCTAGATGAGTTTATAACAATCTTCAAAATTGGTATCAGAGCAAGGTTGCTCTTGATCTAGGATTTACAAGGTTCTACAAGTGAAGAAAGGAAAAATTCGACTTTGGTTTTTATGTTCGTAATTTTCTACACTGTTATGGTAAAAAAGGGTATATCTTATTCGTTAACCGTTGGATCTTAACGAAATTTTTATTGAAGGTTCTTTACTCATAAAGGCATATTCTCACTGGAGGGATCTTCAATCTGAGCTTTCAATTAAAAGATATAAATTTTTTAAAAGTCTGCTGCATAAACGTTTATTTTGGTCGATATTTTAGGGTTTTGAGGGTATCGTTTTTCTGATTTCCTTATCTGAATTGTTTAATTCAACATGGAAGTCGATTTAAATTCATGCCTTAATCTCATATTAAGGTTCTTGAGTTGATGGTGGACGTGGATCTCTTTGTTACTGCATTGTTGTTCTAACAAGGGTGCTATTGATGTTAATTTGTAATGAATAACATTACTAGTTGTTGGGTCTGTCAGTACCCAAGAGTCCTAAAAACAAGATTTGGACACAAATTAGCCAAGTGTTAATCAACCTTAAACACTCTCAAGTCACTGAGTGAACAGTCACTCAGTAAGTTACCTTCAAGATGCTTAGGACGAGTCTAAGAAGAAAGATTCACTATTCAGTGAGGCGGAACTCCCTGGGTGTCACTTAAGCCAAAGAAGAAGGTAATGGGTTCAGTGAGTATTTGACAAGAACTCACTGAACCCCAGTCTCCTCAACAACAATAAGTGATTGAAGATGGAAGACTGAAGGCGTAGACTGAAGAACCTGAAGTCTGAAAGAAAGGCAGGATTAGGTGGGAAGAGTTTGAAAAGATAAGGAGAAGTCTTATCGGGCCAGAAGCAAACCTTCCATAAAACGGCTAAAAGTCAAGAAATGTCAGAACTGACACTCGGAAAGACTTTTAGCCTATTCCTATTGGTTCTTAGAAATGACAAATACTGTTGTAGCTGTTAGACACGCTTGGTTATTCTTTTTGTATTTTAATCATAGGTGTACTTTTATACTTATGTATAATAAGGAACATATGGAGAAAAGTGGGATAAGTTTTGTGCATTAAAAGCTTAGACTTTCACAAAACCCCTTTTCTCCTTCAAAGAGCAACTGCATCCCTGAGATAGCTCGGTGGGTCTTTATTGTTGTCACTCAAGAATAACTTGAGTTTAGAGAGGAGAACACACCATACCTTATCTATTCAATCCCAAGTGTTTATTCCGCAAACACTTGGGTAATAGATTCATTGATTGATTTCTAATAAGAATTTAAACGTTGACAAAAAAACTTGTGTTTTTATATTTACGTTTTACTTATCATTGATACTTAATCAATACGTTAATCTCAGTCATAAACACAATTAAATTAACTTTGTAGTTACTTCTAAGTGTGTAAAGGGAACAACAAGTGGTATCAGAGCCTCTGGTTTATAAAATCTTTTCAAAAACTAAGAGTGCTCAAGGTTTTTAAAACCAAGATCCTACTATGGCTGATATTAATGTGCCCCAGCTCGTCGATAAAAAGGGTGGTAGCTTTTTAGCTGTTGCCCCCAGACTTGAAGCTGGAAAATTTAGCAAGTGGAAAAAGCGAATGCTTTGCTACTTGACTGGTATGGAACCATACTACATCACTTGTATCAAAGAAGGTCCTTATGTCCCTAAGACTGCTGAGGGGTGTTAGGAATTATTAAAATAGTATTTAGTTCATTACTGCTGGTAGTAGTATGGTTCCTGGTATTGCTGGTAGGTATGTAGTTCCTGGTATTGCTCCCTGCTGGTAGTTATTATTCATTTCTGCTGTTAGTATTGTTTCTGCGGGTAAGTAGAAATAGTCAACCCGTATTATTAGAAGGTATGGATATGCATGAGATATATTAGGAATAGATATTGCATATCTTTTACACGTTTTCTAGTGAATGCCGAATTAGGGTTTCTTGTAGTATAAAAGAAACAAGATGGCTATGAACATTGTATGCTTACATAACAACTTTATTAGTGAATAAATGATCCATAGAGGATCAAAGTTTTATTAGTTATATTCTTCTTCAACTCTTGTGTTTAGTTTCCGCATAAACATAAGTTTCATTGTTAGAGATTCTCTTAGAGTGTTTGTGATTACATAAGCATTCTACCGGCTCAAAGATCTATCAAGGAGGTCGATCCAACAAGTGGTATCAGAGCCTAGTGAGGGTCTCTGTCAAAGAAGAAAACCTTTCTAGCCAATCTCTTAAACCCTTTCACAATGTCTGGAATCGAAACAGATGAGTTTGTTATCAATAATGAGAAACCTGAAACACAACAAGTCCAACAACAAATTCTCACAACCACTGTCTCTAATAGTAATGAAAAATTCCCGTGCCTCAAGAAAGATGAGTATGAGATTTGGGCCATGAAGATGGAGTACTGGATCTCAAACAGTGATCATAACCTATGGAACATAATCCTGAATGGGAACAGCAGGAAGAAAACAGGAAGGGATGAGAAAGGGAACATCATTATTCTTCCACCTGTATCTGCAGAAGAACATGTTGCTGTTCAAAGGGAGACAAAAGCAAGAACTTTACTGCTTCAGGCTCTTCCAGAAGACCATATGGGTGATTTTCATCACCTAGATGATGCAAGGGATATCTGGCTAGCTGTTAAAGCCAGATTTGGAGGGAATGATGAGTCCAAGAAGATGAGGAAGTCCATGCTGAAGCAGGAGTTCTAAGAGTTCAAGATCTCTGAGGCAGAAGGGATATACAAAGGTTATGATAGGTTTCACAAGATTCTGAGCCAACTCAACCAGTTGCAGGCAAGGCCGGATAATGAAGACTGCAACACCAAATTCTTGAGGGCTTTACCTCCTTCCTGGTCTCAGGTCTCCATCACCCTCAAAGCTAGAGGTGGGCTCGACTTCATGAGTTTTGATGACCTTTATAACAAACTCAAGACTCTTGAGATTGATATCAAAGGGGTTTCAACCTATTCATCATATACACCAACTCAGTCTGCATTTGTTAGTACTACTAGTACTAATAAGGTGTCATATGGTGATAGCCCAACCTCATCATCTTCATCAGTTTCATATACCCCTGCTACACCAAGAACACAGTCAAGATCTGGCAATGTGCTTGAGGATGTGCTTCATTCGTTTGTTGCTGAAAGTGCACCACAACAGCAGCTTGCTTATGAAGACTTTGACCAGATTGATAAGCTGGACTTGGAAGAATTGGACATCAAGTGGCAGATGGCTATGCTTTCGTTGAAGGTGAACAGGTTTGAGAAGAAGGCTGGAAAGAAGATCCAATTCAATGGAAAGGAGGGAGCAAGGTTTGATAAGAGGAAGGTGAATGTCACAAATGCTCACAACTGGGTCACTTTGCAAGAGAATGCACTGATAAGAAGGCTGATGACAAGACCAGATACTCTGCATTCAAACTTCAAGAGTTAGACTCAGAGGAGCCTAAAGCCTTGCTGTCTGTTGATTCCATGGTGGATTGGTCAAAACATGAGGTAGCTGATGCAGAAAGAGGAGCTGCTCAGGTTTATGGGATGCTTGCTGGATATGGAGATAAGGCACAAGTGGCTGAGGAATTTGCTTTGATGGGTTTTCCAACTCAGGTACAAACTTGTCCATTTGGTTGTGATGTTAAATATGCTGAACTGAAAAAGGAGTTTGATGATATAGATAGTCAATATAAAGATTATTATGTTCAGGTTCAAGCCTATAAAAGCTCACTTAAAACCTTAGAAAAACAAAAGGCTTGGTACCAAAATAATAAGTTGGCATATGAAGAGAAAATTAGGGTTTTAGAAATAGATTTAGAAAACACCACTAATTTGTTGAAATATTCTGAGAGTGTTAATGATAAGGTGTCTATAGAAAAACTGGACTTGCAGACTAAGCTAGAAGATACCTTGGCTAGGTTTAATAAATGGAAAGAATCATCTAAAAACCTAAACAAGTTAATTGATAGTTCTATGTCTGTGAAAGCTAAACTTGGATTGGGGTATGGAGACTATATAGGGCCAGATGAAGTTTATGACCCTAATGAGCCAAGCCATTTTGACCCTGAACCTGTAAATTATCAAATTCCTGTTAAGTTTGTTAAAGAAGGAGGAATGAATGATGTTCCTCCACCTATAACAGGAGTCTTTAAACCTACCTCTCCCCACACAGACTTTGATGAATCACAAATGACATATGGCAAAAAGTCAAATGACTTGCCTGATCTTGATTGTGAATCTAATGATTTTGTCTCTTGTTCTAACAGTGACAAGTCCTCAGAAATCAAGACCAATGACTTTGCCTCATGTGATTCAAGTGACAAGTCTCCCACAACCAAGTCTAAAGATTTCTCCTCAAGAATAGCTGATGATGAATCTAATTCAAAGACAGCTGCTTTTGAAGACATTTCTTCTGATTTTGATAAAAACAATGATGTTTCTAGTTGTAATTTTGTTAAGAACAATTTTGTTACTAGTTTTGGTTCTGTTAAAAACAATTCTGTTTCATATTTTGGTTGTGATAACTTTGTGTGCAATAAGAAAAGTCAGTTTAAGAATAAATATTTTAGGAAGAAATCTTGTTTTGTGTGTGGTAGTTATGCTCATCTTATCAAAGATTGTGACTTTTATGAGAATAGGATGGGTATGTGTGTTGGTCAACAGCAATCTAGGCCATTATGGAACAATGTAGATAAAATACCCCCATTTGTTCCACAAGCAGCAAAAATGAGCTCTTGTCGAGCTACTTTTCTTGCTGGTAAACCAGTTGCTGCTGGTAACCAGTTGCTGGTGTAAGCCAGTTCCTGCTGGTAAGCCATTTCCTGCAGGAAAACCAGTTCCAGCTGGTAATCCCAATTCTGCTGGTTGGAAAAGAAATGTTGCTAGACCTTTCTACAGACCTACAAGCTCTTATTTTCAAAATGATTATAGGCCTGTTTATTTTGACTCTATGCAAAAGGGGGGGGGGGCAAGATGGGAAACTGCTGTTAAGCCCTCAGCAGGTTGTTCTTGGAGACACAATGGCCAATATATGAGAATGGGGTCCAAGAACAATGGTGGATCTCATCAATCTCCATGGTTTACTTATTATTGATCCACTAGGCAGGCCCAAGTCAGTGATGGCTTGGGTCTCCCATGTAACTAATATTGTTGTATGCTCTTTTGCTGTAGGAAAATCCTCATAGAAGTAAGGATGTAGGTATTTTTGACAGTGGGTGCTCTAGAAGTTTGACAGGAAACATAAAGAGACTGCATGATTTTGTACCCATTAATGGAGTGAATGTGACATTTGGAGGAGGAGATGGCAAGATAACAGGGAAAGGAACTATAAGGACATCCAAGCTGGATTTTGAGAATGTCTATTATATGAAAGAACTACAGAATTTCAACTTGTTCTCTGTCTCACAAATTTGTGAAAAGAAGAACAGTGTTCTCTTCACTGAGACTGACTGTCTTATGCTGTCCAAAGACTTCAAGTTACCTGATGAGAGTCAGGTTGTACTTAAAGTTCCAAGAACACACAACCTTTACAGCTTCAATTTAAATGATGTCCAGCCTGAGGGTGATTTGGCTTGCTTGGTGGCAAAAGCATATGTGGATGAATCTAACAAATGGCATAGAAGGATGGCACATGTGAACTTTAAGACCATCAACAAGTTGGCAAAGAATGGATTGGTACAAGGGCTCCCTCTCAAGACCTTCACAAATGAACACAATTGTGTTGCCTGCAACAAAGGAAAGCAACACAAAGCTTCATACAAGGCCATCACAGCTGTAAGCACCAATACTGAGCCTCTTCAGTTACTTCATATGGATCTTTTTTGTACTACTTCCATTGGAAGTATTGACCATAAGTACTATTGCCTGGTGATTACAGATGACTTTAGCAGGTTTTCTTGGACTTTCTTCTTAGGTAATAAAGATGAAACCTATCTTGTGATTAGGGACTTTATTGCCTTAATTGAAAACCAGCTAAATAAAAAGGTTAAGACTATAAGGTGTGACAACGGGACAGAGTTTAAAAATTCTAACCTAATTGAATTATGTGGGCATAAGGGGATTAAAAAGGGACTATAGTAATGCCAGAACCCCACAACAAAATGGGGTTGCTGAAAGGAAAAATAGAACCCTTATAGAAGCAGCTAGATCAATGCTGGCTGACTCTAAGTTACCTACCATGTTTTGGACTGAAGCAGTTTGCACTGCTTGCTATGTTCTGAATAGGGTATCGATTACTAGTCCTCACAACAAAACACCTTATGAGCTTTTGTCTGGGAAGGTTCCTAACATTAGTTATCTTAAACCTTTTGGATGTCATGTAACTATTTTGAACACCAGTGATCACCTAGGTAAATTTGAAGGGAAGGCAGATGAGGGGTTTATTGTTGGTTATTCTGCTCATAGTAAGGCCTATAGGGTTTATAATTTATCTGCTAAGAGGATAGAAGAGACACTCAATTTAAGATATCTTGATGATCTGACTGATACTTTAGGTTATTCTAGATTCAAAGCTAATCAATCTGCAGGTACACATGATTATCAAACTAACAATGCAGGTACCTCAGATGATGAGTCAGACTCAGAGTGTGATGAACAACCCATTGTTGTTCCTTCTTTTCCCTCTAACCACTTTTCAGGTACTGAGCTCAAAGATTCTTCTGATATGGCTGAAGGTGATTCAAGTTTTGCAGAAGATCTTGCTAGGCTTCAAAGACAAGAACATGATGCCAAGGAAGCAGCTGAAAAGTTTGGTTTTGAATTCACACAAGAAACAGAGGAGCTCTTAAAAAAAGCTGCAGATGAAGCCCGCAGGAATATGGATTCTGCTGGTGGTGTTCCGGTTCCTGCTGCTACTACCAATTCTGTTGATAGCTCTTATGTTCCTACTGTTGTCACCACTCCTGCTGGTCCTTTGTTCTCTCCTTCTGTTGACTCATTGGGGTTCAATGAACCTCCCATAAGATACCCAAGTCCATCTGATCTTGGAAATTCCCTCTCTTCAGGATCTAAGCTGGAAGATCCTCATCATCAATCAAGAACAGGCATTTTCACTTCCTCCTCATATGATGATGACTTCAATCCCTCTATCACCAATTAAGCATCAACCATTGATGTCAATCCCACTGCTACTAAGAGGATAAACACGGTTCCTCCTTAGTCTTTGATTCTTGGAGATCCCAATTCAACGGTTCAGACAAGAAGCAAGTTGAAACAACCAATGTTTGGAGAAACTGCTTTTGTCAGTTATATTCAAGATCAACTAAGGAATAATCACACAGACTATCTCCATTGCCTCTATGCTTGTTTTCTGTCTCAAATTGAACCAAGCAGTGTAGCACAAGCTCTTGAAGATTCTGATTGGGTTGAGGCTATGCAAGAGGAAATGCAACAATTTATGAATCAGAAAGTCTGGAAGTTAGTACCTTTGCCAGAAGGAAAGTATGCAATTGGAACGAAATGGATTCTCAAGAACAAAAGGGATGCTCGAGGTGTTGTGGTTCGAAATAAAGCTAGATTGGTAGCTCAAGGTCATAGGCAGGAAGAAGGTATTGACTATGATGAGGTGTTTGCTCCTGTGGCAAGAGTTGAAGCTATTAGATTATTTTTAGCTTTTGCCTCATACATGGGATTCATTGTCTATCAGATGGATGTGAAGAGTGCATTTCTCTAAGGTGAGATTGAAGAGGAGGTGTATGTAACTCAGCCCAAGGGTTTTGTAGACCCACAGAATCCTGATTTGGTTTACAAGGTGGTGAAAGCACTCTATGGACTTCATCAAGCACCCACGGCATGGTATGCTCGATTGTCTACTTTTTTGCTGAAGCATGGTTACAGAAGAGGAGCAATTGACAAGACACTCTTCATCAAGAAAAATTCAAAAGATATCATCCTTGTTCAGGTTTATGTGGATGACATCATTTTTGGTTCCACAAAGGAAGCTTGGTGTAGGGAGTTTGAGGTGCTAATGAAGGGAGAATTTGAGATGAGTGCTATGGGAGAGCTTACCTTTTTCTTGGGCTTACAAGTAAACAAAAGCCTGATGGGATCTTTATCAGTCAAGAAAAGTATGTGCAAGACATACTTAAGAAGTTTGATTTGGAAGGTGTGAGGACTGCAACAACACCATATGAAGCTCCAAAGCCTAAATCCAACAATGAACCTGATGATGCTGTTAATGTTCACCTCTACAGATCTATGATAGGTTCACTGATGTATTTGACAGCTTCTAGGCCTGATATCATGTTTGCAGTCAGTGCTTGTTCCAGACATCAAGTTACACCATTAACTTCACACTTGAATGCAGTCAAGAAAATCTTCAAGTATCTAAAAGGACAACCTAAGTTGGGTCTTTGGTACCCAAGAGATTCTCCTTTTGTGTTGGAAGCTTACAGTGACAGTGATTATGCTGGTGCTAACTTTGATAGGAAGTCTACTATTGGGGGGTGTCAGTTTCTGGGCAGGAGGTTGATATCTTAGCAATGCAAAAAGCAGACTATTGTGGCTACATCTTCGACTGAGGCAGAGTATGTTGCTGCTGCTAGTTGCTGTGGTCAGGTACTTTGGATTCAAAATCAGTTGTTAGACTATGGGTTTAACTTTATGAATACTAAAATCTTTATTGATAACCAAAGCACCATTTGCATTGTTAAAAACCTAGTTTTTCACCAAAGAACAAAGCACATAGAAATTAGGCACCATTTTATCCGAGATGCTAATGAGAAACATCTTATCCAAGTGCTTAAAATACACACTGATGATAATGTGGCTGATTTGTTAACTAAAGCTTTTGATGGCCCAAGATTTAACTATTTGGTGGTTCATATTGGGATGCTCAATCCTTAAGTGCTGAGATTGAGGGGAGGTATAAGCCTAAGGGGAGGCTTATTGTTGTACATTTTTCATCTTTTTCATTTTCTTTCTTTATTTTCTTTATGTTTAGTTTATTTTCTTTTATTAGTTAAAAAAAAAATTAGAGTTGTCTACTAACTTGTATGCAGGTACAGTGTTGGTTTCTTACCACACAACAACTGGTAATCCACTCACCATGTCTTACAGACAAGAATGAGTTGACTCACCATGAGGGTACGGCTCTGGTGTGATTATCAAATCCTTTGACAGCTGTAATAGTTTGCTCAAAACTATAGGGTCTTCAACTCACCCATGTTTCATTACTGAGAGTTGAAATGGTTCTCAATTCGCCATGGATTTTACCCTTTGGGGTTCCAAAGAATTGGCTAGCCCACAAGTGTATGGCTTGTGGTAAAGGCAGTGGCAAACCATATTTGGTACTCAATTCACCAAGGTGTTCTATGCAAACCTAAGAATTGACTAGTCCTGAGCAAACGACTACAGGTAAAGACAAAGCAAATCCGTTGATAGTTGATGGCTTACTAAAAATCATATGGTTATCAATGTACCATGGTTTTACACACCAAAACATTGGCTACTCCAGTAGTTAATGGCTATTGGTAAAGAGACATCAAATCCTATTAATTTTCAATGATTCACCTCTCACAGGAGTTAACACACCGGGAAAGTGATGAGAATAGTATGAAACTTAAAAGTTTTGATGTACAAATAGTCATGGTTGCAGTAAAGATCAAGTGCATTGTATATCAGATGGTGACAAGATTATGATGCTGTGGTTTTCTGTTGCTGCTGTTACTTAGAAGTTACTGCTGGAAACTTGTTCTTAATGGTGATTTCTTGTTGCTGCTGGTTCTATTCAGTTGCAGCTGGTTGCTTATTGTTGCTGCTGCAGATCAAGTTCAATCCTCATGTTATGGACGTCAAAGATCTATCAAGAAACTTGAAGTTAACCAAGTCAAATTCAAGATTAGGGGAGGATTGTTAGGAATTATTAAAATAATATTTAGTTCATTACTGCTGGTAGTAGTATGGTTCCTATTGGCAGGTATGTAGTTCCTGCTGGTATTGGGTCCTGCTGGTAGTTATTATTCATTTATGATGTTAGTATTGTTTCTACGGGTAAGTAGAAATAGTCAACCCATATTATTAGAAGGTATGGATATTCATGAGATATATTAGGAATAGATATTGCATATCTTTTACACGTTTTCTAGTGAATGCCGAATTAGGGTTTCTTGTAGTATAAAAGAAACAAGATGGCTATGAACATTGTACGCTTACATAACAACTTTATTAGTGAATAAAGATCCATAGAGGATCAAATTTTTATTAGTTGTATTCTTCTTCAACTCTTGTGTTTAGTTTCCGCATAAACATAAGTTTCATTGTTAGAGATTCTCTTAGAGTGGTTGTGATTACATAAGCATTCTACCGGCTCAAAGATCTATCAAGGAGGTTGATCCAACAAGGGGTTAAACAAACCTGAAGCTCAGTAGACTATAGATGAGAGAAGGGTGGTCAATCAAGACCAACGCCTGAAAAGCATAATTATATCTTGTCTTCCTGACGATATAATGGAATCAGTCATTAACTGTTCTACAGCCAAACAAACTTGGGATTACTTGATTAATAGCTTTGAAGGTCCCTCAGATACCAAGGAAAACAGGATCATGGACCTGAAACTTGAGTACAACACTTTCAGGGCAAAGGACTCTGAAAGTTTCTCTCAGACATATACCAGATACAAGACCCTGATAAATGAATTGTCAAACGATGGTGTAGTTTTGTCTAAGCATGAGATCAATGTTGGCTTTGTCAACAGTCTCCCTGAGAAGTGGCTAAACTTCTCGCAGGGCCTCAGGAATGCTAATCACATTCAGACCCTTGAGCTCCCTGAGATCTATGTGAAGTTTGTCTATGAAGAAAACTTAATCTCTAGGAGATACCCAGACTCAAAGAAAGCTCTTGAGACCAAAAAGGCCCTGACTTCCTCACCCATATCAACTGCCTTTTATTCTAATGGTGTTGTGCATGATTTTTAAGAGGATTCTGATGATGAGATTGATGAAAGGAACTAGTGATGGGTACCTAAATGATTTAAACTTGGAATTCCAAGAAAAGGCACTCCTTGCTAATTCAAAACATTTTATCAAAAGAAATCAGTCAAACTTTTCAAAAGCTAAAGCAAATGAAACCACTGAATGTTTCAGATGTGGTAAAAAGGGTCATTTTGCTAAAGACTGTTATTCAAAAACCATCTCAGAACCCTCTTATAAATTTTCTGGAAACAGTTCCTCAGGAACTACCAAGTTTCAACCTAGAATGCTTCAGTCGACCCAACATTTTCAAAACAATAATGTTCAAAAGGGTCAAAAGGACTTTGAGGCTAAATATAGGAAAGCTAAGGCTAAACTTGCCCTCCTTGAAACTAATCCCTCAATGTCTCAGGCTCTCAAACTACCAAACCTGTTCAGACAAAGAACAAGGTTCTTGTAGAAGAAGCTTATGACTGGGATGAAGAAGAGGTCTCCTCAGAAGATGAGGAAACTAGAGTAAGTGCACTAATGGCACTTTCTGAAGGTGATCAGCTGGCTGTTGGAAAAAGCCATGCAAGGAATGGAGTAGTGGGTCAATGGTATGTGCTAAAACACTACCTTTATTTGACCAAAACCAGACCCAAAACGACCAAAAACTAACCGTAAATGCCAAAGATATTGTGTTTTTTTCTATGCATATACGGATATCGAGAAAAAAGGACAAGATCTAGAAAAACCAGGAAAAACGAGCACGAGATATGAATTGATATTTACAGCCGAAGCCGGGAAGTTTATGTCAATCAAGTCCTCAAAGAATCATCATTTGTCAAGTCAAGGCCTTCTATTTATTTCAGAAGAATGGCAGAAAAAGACCCTAGAGTTTCAGATTTTACGACTTTGTTCCTTGCATTCTTGTTAAAACCAAAAGTTAAATAAACCACAACTTATATCCGGAGTTAACTGATCCAAAAACCCAAAACAATATTTCAACCCATGGCCCAACAATTAAAACAAACAAAAGCCCACTATTCCCAACCCGGTCCACACACCATCCTTAACCCAAACCCTCAACCCGAAAATAAACCCACGACCCACAAGTAAAACCCGGTGGTCAAAAGAATTTATGGCTAGTCAAACACAAATTACCCGGCGCCCCAATTTATATTTACCCAGAAAATTTCACTGTTCCTAGAACCCTAATTCTTAACCGTACGAAATTACTACAATTAAGGGTACAATCGTCCAATCATTGGCTTCCATAGAGTGTCAGATGTCAGAACTAGCACAAGAATGATACGTGGCAGCATGCTATTGGACCGAACACCTCACAAAATTTGATCCAAGGGACGTGATCGATTGGGTGATGTTCAAGGATGATCTGAGGGCTGAAATGATTTCAAAGAAGCACAAATCTCACACGGATCAGTGACATGGCAGGTCTAGAATGATCCTAGCTTGGCTATAAATACCCTCATCTCCTCACAGAAAAGCTGTTAGTTAAATTAGGATTAGGAGTAGGGTAAAGTAGATTTTAGTGTAGTTATGCTGTCAATTTAGTTTCTGCTTTGTAATTTTTAAATTCCTTTTGTAACTTTTTGAGGTTTTATTAATGAAAGTTTAGTTTAAATTTACCTTTGATCTTATTCTCTTTAGTGTTAAATCTGATACTAGCTTATTCAGAAGTTTTCAGTAGTTGTTTAAAAATCTCTTAAGCTTATGTTAAATTTTATATTTCATTAGTGTTCAAGTTCATTTCCTAAAATCCCAAAAAATATTGAAAATATTGAAAAATACAAAAATAATTTTAAATTCCAGCTTCAATAAGCTGTTTTATCAATTATATAAGCTCATATAAGCTTAATAGCTTATTGTGAACTTTTAGTTTGTTCAAATCTGAATTTATCTCAAAAAATCACAAAAAGTCAACAAAAGTCAACTGTGATGGTCAATTAAGCTCTGGGGAGATAAGCTGTTCAGAAGGAGCTTATTGGGTGTTATTTAGCTTATGTGATAAGCCTGGGTTGTGAATTAGTTCTTGGTTCATTATTTTCCATCAAAGGTCACTTGTGAGTTTCAATTCTAATTTTCTAGCTTATTTGCTACTTAATTGTGATCAGCTTATTGTACTGCCTATTTGTCATTTATTTCTGCTTATTAGATTATAAATAGATTAGATAATCATAGTTTAGTATAAATTGTAGCTTAAATCAGCTAGGTATAGGGTAATATTGCAAAAGAAGGTTTTAAAGGGGTGTTTGGATTAGCCTTCTGCTGATCAGTTGCTCCTAGTTACTGTTCCTTTGCCTCTTTTTAATTGATGATTTAGCTTAATTAAGTGTGTTTGAGTTCAATTCTGATAGGACTTTAATGATTTGAGTTTTTTTTTTTTAGGTTTGTGGAAGATTAGTGCTAGTTATAGAATCAAATCTGCCTTCATAAGCTTTCCATTAAGCTAAGCGTATCTAGTTAGAGTTTTTAGTATTTCCATGTTCATTTCAAAGGTTTAAGTGATCACAAAAAAATTAGTTTAGTCTCATCATGTTTTGAAAGGATTTGAGGTCTTTAACCTTGACTGCTGCAACAGATTTGTATGTGCAGTTCTGCACAAAAGTGATTTTCTCAGCTTCTTGTTGAGTCTGCATCAGCTTATCCATTTGAGCTTTATGCATGATAGTTGGTTTTAGAGTAGCTAGTAGTAGAGGCTTTAGATATCTGAACTTATTTTCCAGTTTTAGCTTATGGATTAGCTTATATCTGATCCGCAAGTTCACCCATTAGGTCTGTTTCAAGCCTGCACTCATTTTCAGTTTCATAAGCCTCTGTGATTGGGCTTAATTAGATAAGCAATTGATGTCCAAATTTGGGCATTTTAGGTCTGCTAGTAGTCTTATATATGAACTTTCAGTTTCTGCTTTTGGATTTGTGCAATTAGCTGTTGCCTAGCTTATAGAGTGGCTCAAAGTGGGCTGTTTGGTCATTCATCTTTACCCTACTTTGTAAACTGCACTTTTGCTATTTAGCTTATTCTGTGAGCTTATTTGGACTTATTCAGTTGTTTTAAGCTTAAAGTAGTATGTTAATCTGATTTTGAACATTGGATTATTTTTGGAGCTTTTTAGCTTATTTTTAGCTTTTTCCAAAACTGCTTATTTAGCCATACTGCTTATTTAGGTGTAGATAAGCTCAAATTTCATTTTTCCTAGCTTTTAAATAATATTTTAGATTTATCTGAAAATTTTCATATTTTTCTATTTCAGTTAACTATTTTTAAAGCATTTAATTAGTTTCTTTTGGTTTTTAATTCATAAAAAATAAATAAAAAGTCAAAAAAATAAATTTCCTTTTTCTAAAATTTTCTTTTAATATTTAGGATTTAAGAAATTTTTTTTTACATTTTTAGGACTTAGGATTTAATAATTCACTTTTTAATTACGTTTTTTAAATTTCGTCACGTTCGTTTTAAATTCCAATTTTCGTTTTTATGTTTACGTGCTTAGAATACTTGTACCCATAGCTTAATTAGTTGTTTTAATTTTTATATTTCATTTTTCGTAGTGTAATTTCACCAATCATCACTCTCTTTTCACCCTTTCACTTCGCAATTCGACAACGTAAATGACAACTCGACTTCAACCTTCGTTGGGACTACGACCCGGGGAAATACATCCGTTGTATCTTTCCTTGGAAAAATAAACTATACTTAAAACGACGAATCAAAAAAATGGCGCCGCTGCCGGGGAAGGCTTGAGAAGAGTTTGAATTTCGTTCGTTGAATCGTGTTTTGAAGACCCTTCCTCGGAAGTTCCTTGTTTTTTAAAAAAAAAAGAAATAAAAAAATAATAATAATAATAATAATAATAATAATAATAATAATAATAATAATAATAATAATAATAAATACAAAAAGAAAATAAATAAAACACTTTTCCTAAAGTGTTTCCAAAAAAAAATAATAATATATCCTCACTTTATTGAAAGTGTTGTAAACCATTCCGAATAAACAACAAACAATCGTGAAATCATTTGATTTTCGGATTATCTTTCGATTACAACCTATACAAGTGGTTTAAGGATGGTCTTGACATTAAATTGCAGACCGAAAGAGGCAGGTTTTTAATCACCTTCGGGTGGACCTTTTGCTTCTCCGCCACTCTGCGAGTAGTCATAAGAGAAACGGATATCGATTGAGGGATCGGTACCAAAAATAAATAATGTGATTAATTCCTTTTAAAAATAAAAACCCAAAAAGATTTTCTTTTCAAAATTGTTTTCCCTTTTCTTTTGTGTTATTTAATTATAAAACCCAAAAAATAATCTTCGTCTCCTCTTATATGTTTAATTCTTATCTCTTCACCCTCTCATACCGTTTAATTCTTATCTTCTTATCCCTCTTTATTGTTTAATTCTTATGGCGGATACGCGGACTATAGAGGAATTAGTACGCATACCTGTCGTACGTTTTGAAAAGGCCATCGTTATTCCACCAATTCCTGCGGATGAATATGAAATAAACGTCGAGTTACTTAATTTCATAAATCCTTTCTATGGTTTTGAAAATGATGATCCTTATTCACACATCAGCAGATTTCTTCTAATAACTGAAACTTTCAAAATACATAAAGTGCCTGATGATGCGGTGAAGTTAATCTTGTTTCCGTTAACACTTAAAGGAGCAGCCAGGAGATGGCTTGATTATGAACCTCCTAATTCCATCACCACTTGGGATGATCTTGCATCGAAAATTCTTGAATAGATTTTATCCTCATTCCAAAACAATTGAGATCAGAAGAGAAATCATGAATTTTCAACAATGTTTTGATGAGACTTTTTCCGAGGCTTGGGAGAGATTCAAAGATTTAAAATGGAAATGCCCACATCACGGTTTTTCGGAATTGCATCAAGTTGATATATTCTACAATGCTTTAACGCAAAACGATCAAGATTCACTTAACACGGCCGCCGGTGGCAATATCTTTTATCGAACTCCGAAGGACGTCTTGACGATTATTGAAAATAAATCAAAAGTTCGCACTGCACAAAACAAACCGGTAGTAAGTTCCCAATTTCGCAATGAAGAATCAATTGGAGAATTCCTAGCCGAAGAGCAAGCAGCTAAAGTGAGTGCCCAATTTTGCAAGACTTTCGTTCACATTGACGATAATGATGAGGATTCTATCCAAATGAAGGAGTATTATGAGAATTTGTCAGCTGCAATCCCGCCCGTCTTACCGACGATGGACCCAGAGGACTCTCTCATAATGGGGGACGAGCATCTCAGCACTATTTCGGCAACGGAATCGGACAAAGTAATAAAGTCTAGTGTTGAGGACCTTGTCCCAATCCAAAGTGAGTTCGAGGGTATTTCGACAAAATATGTAATTTGCCTCCTCTCGATACTTTTGAGACTTCTTCCGATGATTGTACTTCGAGTGATGACGATTCTTATGGAGACATCGATTATGTTGAGGCATCACCTCCCCATTTTGAGCTCATTGATGGAGAGATTGACACTGATATTCTTCTGACGATCAAGGATGATATACTTCGTGAAAAATTATTGAATATCAATCTTCTAATTTCTAAGATCGAATCATTGAATGACAATCCAACTCCATCTACTGATTCTGTGCTCAATTCTCCCTCCTTATCTCCTATCGCCGTTGAGGATAGTAACTTTTTCTCGGTTAAATTTTCGAGTGGCAATCCCACTCCCACTTCTGATCCAATCATTTCTGACTCTTCCCCTTCGCTCACACCGGTTGAGGGATGTGATTTCACTTTGGAAGAGATCGAGGTTTTTATTGAGAATGATTCAATTTCATCAGAAATTGATCCGGGGGGAGATATTCTTTTACTTGAAAGAATGTTGAACGATGAACCGTCACTTTCTCTTCCCCCGGAGGAAGTTAAAGAAATTAAGCCGTCAGATCCTTTGGAGCTTGAGCTCAAGGATGCTTTACCCGATGTTAAGAATGTTATCTTTCATACGGCAGAGGAGAGTAGTGGCAATCCCACTTCTCATCCCGATCTTTCTCTCTCGACTTATGAGTCATTTTGCGTTGATATCGATCATACTGAAGAGAGGAGTAGTGGCAGTACCACTTCTCATTCTCATATCTCTCTTCTCGAGTATGATTCGTTTATCTTTGAGGAGTTCTCCGGTGAACTCTCTCATATTTTACCTTCTCCAGAATATGATCATTTCTATTTTAATCATGAGGAAGATTCTAGTCTGGGGGGAGGTGTACTTTCTCATAAGTATTTACCTATTGCAGATTTCATCCCGACCCTCCCTCCCGAGACTTTTGAAAAATCTGCTTTTGAGGATGAAGAATTGATCTTAATAGTTATAAAAAGTTTTCTTCCATTCATCACATTTGATGTGACTTCTCCTCTTCTTCACTCCATCGGGAGTGAGGACACCATCTTTGACCCCGGTATTACCATTTATGGTTTCTCTTTCTTAATACCGTGGGTGTCTCATCGGAGTGGAACTTTCATTTGTTTCAATGTTTATCCAAACCTCTTGAATGAAAGTTCGATTGAGAGTATCTTTTCCACATGCTCCCCCAAGGACAAATAAATTCGGGGCGAGTCTAAGCTATACGACTCGTTAAAAAACAAGCGCTTCATGGGAGGCACCCCATGCTTATCCTTCTATCTTCTTTCTATTTTCTTAATAAAGAGGAGGTGCTCCTCTTCCATATCTTGTGTTTCGTGGTTTTTTGTGATGTGTCCAGGATTTGCCCGAATAATGAAGACTCTCGTGCTCGTGGTTTGCGTCTCTCCACTCGAGTTTCATCATTCGTTGCTTATCCAATATCCTTAAATCTTATCGTTTTACATCTATCTTTTGGCATAATTAATAAACGGCCTTAGATTTTTGTAGGAGAATCCTTACCTTTAAGACATTGAGGACAATGTCTCGTTTTAGTCTGGGGGGGGGGGGGGGTGGTGATCTTTCGATTCGATTTTTGCCTTGCATTTTTCCTGTTTACTCATGCAACCCCGTTTTTCCTATTAAAAAAAAAAAAAAAAAAAAAAAAAAAAAAAAAAAAAAAGAGAAAAATTTTAAAATTTTTTGCAAAAACATAATAAATTTTGACATTTTTGTTGACTTTCCGCTGGTGACAGTAGGAATAAAATTCTGACTTGACCGGGCGTGTTGAGCCCTAGCTTGTTCCCTTAACCTTTTATAATCTATAAGCTCGTGCTAGTCTTTTACACAAGGAGCTATAAAATGCGAATTCTTTTTAAGAGTTTGCAAGTTCCCGTATCGACTTTATATATGCATGGCTTGATTATTTGGCTAAGCATTCGCGGATCTTATTATTTAAGATTTTAAATTTGCGAAGAACGAGAAATGATAGAGTTGTTTATAAGTTAGATTGCTAAACGTGGAGTATTTGGATCTCTTTAGAGCTCATCAAAGTTAATTGTGGCTTCTTGTTCCCATAAGCTTGTTTCACCCAATAATAGTAATCTAGGAATAATTAAAGGTATTATAGTTTTGGCGAAAATTAGTTTTTACTCCTTCTTTAGAGAATCCTTGCTTATGAAAGTTGGGTACACATCAAGGTACTGTCAGTGTTACGGTGTAATAGGCAACTGATTCCTGATAGTACGTGCTATTGTCTCTATTGCTATAAAAGCCGTAGGACTCAGGATTTGGCAAAATATATAATGAATAATGTATAATAATAATAATAATCCAAAGCCGATAAAAGTTTTCTGTTTTCTGACGGTTCGCTCCCGTTGACTCAGACTTCAAAAAGGCAGAGGAAAAATATCCAAGGTCAAAATAAGACTCCCGATTCTTGACGGTTTGCTGCCGTTGTCTAGGTTGTTTAAAAGGCCGAGGAATAATAATATGTGCTTAATAATGTTAATAATGCCAAATTTTGACTCCGGGGATATCCTAATAAAAGCTTCTGTCTCTGGACTCGTAGATGAGTTGTTTCAGTCGTATATAAATGGGATATCCTCAAAATCGTGTTAAATCAGAGACCTTGATGTGGACCTCATTTTTGTATGCAACGGTTTTCGAGGGAAGGTTTGGAAACTACTTAGCGTCTAAACTAGGTATCTTTATCGGACTAAAAATTATCGAAATGAGAATTTGAAGAAATTTATTTCTCACCAAAAATAAAATAAATAGAGGAAAATAGGAATTTGAGAACAAGAAGTTCTACACAATTAACTTCCATGAGTAGTGTCGGCAATCTAACTTGTAAACAACAATGATTTCGTTTTTAAGCTTAGTTTGGGGACTCGTGAAAAATCAGGAACGACGAATTTTATCCGTATGGTCACTTCTTCATGAGTCGTGTTTCCTACTCGATGACCCTAAAAGTTATTGAAAGATAATGATTGTCAACAAATCCGTCTCTTGATAAAAATCCAAAAATAGAATAAAAGGAAAAATGGGGAGTTTTTAGAACCTAAAGATTTTTTAATCTCTTTTGAAAATTTTGCTACTTCTCAAAGTTAGTAAAAAGAGATTGGAAATTTTTGGATTTAAAAACGTGTTTTTATAACAATGCATGAGGACATTGCAATATCTTAGTCTAGGGGATTTTGGTATGTGCTAAAACACATACCTTTATTTGACCAAAACCGGACCCAAAACGACCAAAAACTAACCATAAATGCCAAAGATATTGTGTTTTTGTGTTTTTTTCTATGCAGGTACGGATATCGAGAAAAAAGGACAAGATCCAGCAAAAACCAGGAAAAACGAGCACGAGATATGGAATGGATATTTACAGCCGAAGCCGGGAAGTTTATGTCAATCAAGTCCTCAAAGAATCATCATTTGTCAAGTCAAGCCCTTGGATTTATTTCAGAAGAATGGCAGAAAAAGACCCTAGAGTTTCAGATTTTACGACTTTGTTCCTTGCATTCTTGTTAAAACCAAAAGTTAAATAAACCACAACTTATATCCGGAGTTAACTGATCCAAAAACCCAAAACAATATTTCAACCCATGGCCCAACAATTAAAACAAACAAAAGCCCACTATTCCCAACCCGGTCCACACACCATCCTTAACCCAAACCCTCAACCCGAAAATAAACCCACGACCCACAAGTAAAACCCGGTGGTCAAAAGAATTTATGGCTAGTCAAACACAAATTACCCCGCGCCCCAATTTATATTTACCCAGAAAATTTCACTGTTCCTAGAACCCTAATTCTTAACCATACGAAATTACTACAATTAAGGGTACAATCGTCCAATCATTGGCTTCCATAGTGTGTCAGATGTCAGAACTAGCACAAGAATGATACGTGGCAGCATGCTATTGGACCGAACACCTCACAAAATTTGATCCAAGGGACGTGATCGATTGGGTGATGTTCAAGGATGATCTGAGGGCTGAAATGATTTCAAAGAAGCACAAATCTCACACGGATCAGTGACATGGCAGGTCTAGAATGATCCTAGCTTGGCTATAAATAGCCCTCATCTCCTCACAGAAAAGCTGTTAGTTAAATTAGGATTAGAGTAGGGTAAAGTAGATTTTAGTGTAGTTATGCTGTTAATTTAGTTTCTGCTTTGTAATTTTTAAATTCCTTTTGTAACTTTTTGAGGTTTTATTAATGAAAGTTTAGTTTAAATTTACCTTTGATCTTATTCTCTTTAGTGTTAAATCTGATACTAGCTTATTCAGAAGTTTTCAGTAGTTGTTTAAAAATCTCTTAAGCTTATGTTAAATTTTATATTTCATTAGTGTTCAAGTTCATTTCCTAAAATCCCAAAAAATATTGAAAATATTGAAAAATACAAAAATAATTTTAAATTCCAGCTTCAATAAGCTGTTTTATCAATTATATAAGCTCATATAAGCTTAATAGCTTATTGTGAACTTTTAGTTTGTTCAAATCTGAATTTATCTCAAAAAATCACAAAAAGTCAACAAAAGTCAACTGTGATGGTCAATTTAGCTCTGGAGGAGATAAGCTGTTCAGAAGGAGCTTATTGGGTGTTATTTGGCTTATGTGATAAGCCTGGGTTGTGAATTAGTTCTTGGTTCATTATTTTCCATCAAAGGTCACTTGTGAGTTTCAATTCTAATTTTCTAGCTTATTTGCTGCTTAATTGTGATCAGCTTATTGTTACTGCTTATTTGTCATTTATTTCTGCTTATTAGATTATAAATAGATTAGATAATCATAGTTTAGTATAAATTGTAGCTTAAATCAGCTAGGTATAGGGTAATATTGCAAAAGAAGGTTTTAAAGGGGTGTTTGGATTAGCCTTCTGCTGATCAGTTGCTCCTAGTTACTGTTCCTTTGCCTCTTTTTAATTGTTGATTTAGCTTAATTAAGTGTGTTTGAGCTCAATTCTGATAGGACTTTAATGATTTTGAGTTTTTTTTAGGTTTGTGGAAGATTAGTGCTAGTTATAGAATCAAATCTGCCTTCATAAGCTTTCCATTAAGCTAAGCTTATCTAGTTAGAGTTTTTAGTATTTCCATGTTCATTTCAAAGGTTTAAGTGATCACACAAAAATTAGTTTAGTCTCATCATGTTTTGAAAGGATTTGAGGTCTTTAACCTTGACTGCTGCAACAGATTTGTATGTGCAGTTCTGCACAAAAGTGATTTTCTCAGCTTCTTGTTGAGTCTGCATCAGCTTATCCATTTGAGCTTTATGCATGATAGTTGGTTTTAGAGTAGCTTGTAGTAGAGGCTTTAGATATCTGAACTTAGTTTCCAGTTTTAGCTTATGGATTAGCTTATATCTGATCCACAAGTTCACCCATTAGGTCTGTTTCAAGCCTGCACTCATTTTCAGTTTCATAAGCCTCTGTGATTGGGCTTAATTAGATAAGCAATTGATGTCCAAATTTGGGCATTTTAGGTCTGCTAGTAGTCTTATATATGAACTTTCAGTTTCTGCTTTTGGATTTGTGCAATTAGCTGTTGCCTAGCTTATAGAGTGGCTCAAAGTGGGCTGTTTGGTCATTCATCTTTACCCTACTTTGTAAACTGCACTTTTGCTATTTAGCTTATTCTGTGAGCTTATTTGGACTTATTCAGTTGTTTTAAGCTTAAAGTAGTATGTTAATCTGATTTTGAACTTTGAAGTATTTTTTGAGCTTTTTAGCTTATTTTTAGCTTTTTCCAAAACTGCTTATTTAGCCATACGGCTTATTTAGGTGTAGATAAGCTCAAATTTTATTTTTCCTAGCTTTTAAATAATATTTTAGATTTATCTGAAAATTTTCATATTTTTCCATTTCAGTTTACTATTTTTAAAGCATTTAATTAGTTTCTTTTGGTTTTTAATTCATAAAAAATAAATAAAAAGTCAAAAAAATAAATTTCCTTTTTCTAAAATTTTCTTTTAATATTTAGGATTTAAGAAAAATTGTTTTACATTTTTAGGACTTAGGATTTAAAAATTCACTTTTTAATTACGTTTTTTAAATTTCGTCACGTTCGTTTTAAATTCCAATTTTCGTTTTTAGGTTTACGTGCTTAGAATACTTGTACTCATAGCTTAATTAGTTGTTTACTTTTTATATTTCATTTTTCGTAGTGTAATTTCACCAATCATCACTCTCTTTTCACCCTTTCACTTCGCAATTCGACAACGTAAACGACAACTCGACTTCAACCTTCGTTGGGACTACGACCCGGGGAAATACATCCGTTGTATCTTTCCTTGGAAAAATAAACTATACTTAAAACGACGAATCAAAAAAATGGCGCGCTGCCGGGGAAGGCTTGAGAAGAGTTTGAATTTCGTTCGTTGAATCGTGTTTTGAAGACCCTTCCTCGGAAGTTCCTTGTTTTAAAAAAAATAATAATAAAAAAATAAAAAAAATAAATAATAATAATAATAATAATAATTATAAAAATACAAAAAGAAAATAAATAAAACACTTTTCCTAAAATGTTTCCAAAAAAAATAATAATATATCCTCACTTTATTGAAAGTGTTGTAAACCATTCCGAATAAACAACAAAACAATCGTGAAATCATTTGATTTTCGGATTATCTTTCGATTACAACTATACAAGTGGTTTAAGGATGGTCTTGACATTAAATTGCAGACCGAAAGAGGCAGGTTTTTAATCACCTTCGGGTGGATGATCCGTCGCGAATACACTTATAAATAAATGCAAACAGCGGATACGCGTGAATAATTACAAATTACCCCTTTGTGAAAAAGGATACTTGGAAAACTCACGTTCGTGTGTAGTGTGAAGACAGGTAAGTAATTACCCGAATCGTTTCCCAACGAGGTGTGAATGGGCAAACTGTGGAAAGTTAGGATTAGAGTGACTGATGATATGGATATGAGATTTTGCTTTTTAATAATTCTAAATAACAAATGAAAACAAATATGAACAAGAAAATTAAACGCGAATTAAAATAAACTAAAACGCGTAACGGGAAATCTAAAATGGGACAAAAACTGAAATTTATGAAATTTAAAACCTAAAAATGTAAAATGACTTAAAACTTATTTAAAAACTTAAATTTATATTTTTTTTTTACTTTTTATCTAATTATTATTAATTATTTATTTATTTAATTACTTATTAAACTATTTAAATTTATAAAAAATACTAAATGAACAAATAAAATTCTTAAACTTTTTCTATAAATATTATTAAGTAAATAGAAGCTAAGAAAATTATAAAAATAAAAATTACTTAATTAAAATTTTAAAAAGATAAAATCTATTAAATAGAAGCTATCACTTATTTCCTATTTTGTTTTTCTTAAGGTCTAAAAATGTAATTATATTTTTCCTGGATTAAAAATGACAAAAGAAAATTATGAAAATTAGATTTATATTTTTCTGATTATTATTTTATTTATTATGATTTAATTACTAATAGAAACTAATTAAAAAGATTAAAAATATTAAATGACTTAGGAAAAATCTGAAAAATTCAGGATAAGTCTAAAATAATATTTAAAAGCTATGAAAAATAAAAGCAGAAGTTTGCTAAACCCTAATAAGCAATTTGGCCAATAAGCAGTTTGACAAATAAGCCAAAAATAAGCTAAAAAGCACAAAAGTTAACCAAATGCTCAGGACAGGTTTAATATACTTATTTAAGCTTAAAACAACTTAAAAATATAGATAAGCACAAGGAAATAAGCTAGATAAGCAAGTTGACAGGTTCAATAATTATGCAGAAAATCCCCCAACTAGCAGGCTCAATTAAGCACTCAATAAGCTGCTAGAAGGCAACCTATTGGGGGCAAAAGCTACCCTATACTACTGGCTACACAAAAATATGAAAAGCCCCAAATTAAGCACACCAATTGAAGTCCAATTTGGCCCTAGATCAGGTCCAAATAATCAGAGGTTGCTGTGCAGGGCAGAACAAGGCAAAAAAGGGCAAACTTGCAGAGAGAAAATAAGCTAGAGATTAAGCTCAAAATGCAGAACAAAGCCAAAACAGATTGAGGTTGACTAGCACACTACTGATAACAACAAAAATCAAGCAAAGGGAACAACCAAATAAGCAGATACACTTAAATGAAAAAGCTGAGAAATCAAATAAAGAACTGAAGCAGCAGAACAGTCCAATTTCTAACTAAACCACATGATTTGCACTAAACTACTGGATATAGACTAAATAGACCTTAAATGACAGAAATGTGACAACCAACAAGCTCAAGCTTATACTGAGCTTATCAGCTCAGTTGAGCATCCAAGTTTGCACCTATGGGTTCAAAATCTTAAAAACACTATAATCAACTAAACACTTATCACAAACAACTTAATTACTCACCATAAGACTTAATCTAAACTGAGCAAAAGGCAAATGAACAGTAGATACAAAATAGAACCTATGAATAAGCTTAATCCAAACACCCCTTTTGGAGGGCACTGTGAGGATTTTAAACTAGAACAGGCAGATTAAGCTTATAATTTCTTGTAGTTACTGAATAAGTGACTTATTTAAACTATAATTAACAACTTTCAAAACATGAATAAGCAGTAAAATAAGTTATGCTATTATTAGCTATTTTTGGTTTTTTATATGAGTTTTCTAAGCAAAGTTAAGAAATAACTATTTAATACTGATATGATTGATCAAATATAACTAAATACTAGTAATAAGCATAAAATAATGGAAATAAGCTATAATTAAGCTATGGTACAGCAAAATGGAAAATAAAGGAAGAACTATGAAAAAGCTTACAACCGAATGATATAAGAACAGAGGAGAACTAGATCAGAACTGAGCTTGGAATGTCACTTACCAAGTTTAGACCCCATTCTAGCTTTCCAAATTAGCTTAAACACCAAGAACAGCTTATTATGAGCTTATGTTGACTTCATTTGACTTTTTGGAGTTCTTGCAATTGAGACTGATTTAATGGATTACTAACTTATCAAAAGCTTAAATAAGCTTATGTAAGCTTATTGTAACAGAAAAGGAGCTTGTTTCATTGATAACTAACTTAATTCGAATTCTCAGTAACCTCAGAAACTTGGAAACATGGAATTAGCTTGAACTAATTTAAATTACACAAACATTGATGATAATAGATTGAAAGTAACTTGTATTGATAATTAAAACATTACATGAAACTGAAAATGACAATAATTTAAATCTACACTACTTGTGGTCTTAATCTACTGACAAAAAACTATCTGTGTGTCTTCTTGGCTTTTTATACATCCCAAAAGCTTTATCTCTATCTTCTCTCCAAATCCCCATCGTTTGATTGAATTAAAACAATCTCATTCGTCTATTCTTGTTTTGGCGGGAAAACGGATGAGGTGGCTTTTAACTTATCTGAGCACATGGGAAGGTGTAAGTAGCCAAGTGTAGTGGGAGGGAAACGTGTGTCAGTGAAATAGCAGGGATAAGGGGTTGATTGGTGGTATTGCAGAGGTGAGGTGGGGGGTGGTGGTATTGTTTTTGGCGGTATGGGGAAGAAGAAGACGGGTCAAACTTTAGTTTGACCCTGGGATATTTAACTAAGGGTGAGTGGGCCGGGTTTTATATATAAAGGAAGTTGGGCCTGGTGGGTTTAGTTAATAGGATTGGGTTGGGTAAATGGGATAGTTGGGTTGGGTTTTTATAATTATTGGGTTTTATTATTAGATAGGGTCCGGTTTGTATTAATTAAACACAAGGACCAAATTGTAATTTCCGAATTGTTGAAGGGTGTGAGTTGTCAACTTTCCAAGGGTTATCCAAGGGGTATAATTTGTAAATTGTTAATAGTACAAGGGCCATAGATGTAATTTTCCATTTTTGAATGCCCAGGGACTATTTTTGCCATTTGTCAAACTTTAGGGGCCAATCTTGTAATTTCTTCAATCTTTTCACCCAAGGACCAATTGTGACAACTTGTGAACTCCAAGGACCTTTGTTGACTTTTTTCTTTCAAAATAAACCTTCAGGGACTAATTCTGCCAATTTATGAAACTTCAGGGACTGAAAATGACAATTATGCAAACTTTGTTCGTTTTTCACTTGTTTTCAATCTTTTTGTTCCTGAATCATATAAAAACACATTTTATGATATTTTCTGTATTATTTGACTTTTCAAAGTGTTTTTGGCTGTTTATGTGGGTTTAAACAAGGTAAATATATGTGTATTTAGACACATATCAAATCCCCCACACTAAACTATTGCTAGTCCCTAGCAATCTTTTATGAAAATTTAATGGATTTTATCTCTTTACCAAAAGCCATTACTTCTGGAGTAGCCAATGTTTTAGTATGTGATACCTTGGTACAATGATAACCAAATGATTTTGAGCAAACCATCAACTGTCAACGGTTTTGATTTGTCTTTACCAAAAGCCGTTTGCTTCTGAACTAGCCAACTCTTAGATAAAATACAGTTATTATCTTTGGTGAGCTGATTACCAATCATGGTTTTTTCACTTGCCTTTACCACAAGCCATAACCTTGCGGGCTAGCCAACTTTTCACTTATAAAGATATGGTGAGTCGAATACCATACAATTTTCGGCAAATTGTAAGCCATCAACGGATTTGAGACATCTTTACCAAGAGCCGTTTGCTCTCGGATTAGCCAATCCTTATGTGGGTTAGACATGGCGGACTGATAACCATTTATTGCGTTCTAAGTGAGAAAAAATTTTAAAATTTTGGCCAAAAATGGGGGGTACTAGATGGTACATTTGATCAAATTCGCAAGAATTCCCCCCCCCCCCCCACATTAGAACTGAATTTTGCCCTCAATATTCAAAGAATCGGTTGTTAAACCAACACTTAGAACGTGAAAGGGAAATACTAATAGCCATTATTTTATATATACACACTTTTTTTCTTTTTTTTTTTTTTTTTTTTTAACATGAAATTTACATATATACAACATGTGGGGCATCTCCCCCACACTAGGGTGAGACATGGGTGAAAACCCATGTTTTGCTACTGTTTTTATTAACCGAGTCGCTAGCTTGACTCGACCCCGAATTCATTGGTTCTTGGGGAAGCACGTGGAAGAAACCATCTCCATCGGACTTTCGTTCAAGATGTTTGGATAAACACTGAAGTACTTGAAAGTTCCACTCCGATGAGATATACACAGACCCGGCTCACAAAGGATAAATGAAAATGCCGGGGTCAAAGACTTTGTTCTCATTCCCAAACGAGTGAGGGAAAGGACAAGCTACCTTATAAGGACAGAAAGGTAGAAAAACTCGAACGACATATGTGAAGTCAATATAATGGCGATCCTCAGAAGGAATTGGCACATATGTCGGAGAAAGATCGGGATTAAGAGTTGAGGTCACATCATCAATTTTATGGATAATAGAGTCCTTGACCTCATCGTTTTCTAACTCTTCATCAAAGAGAGGATTTATTTTGATAGAAAAGCACTCATTATCAAATTCAAAAAGAGAATTTGAATGGACTTTGAGACTTTCATTTTGAACTTCCTCATCAGAAAGTGATTCATCATCACTAGAGGAAAAATCATCATTTGATTTGAAAAGGGGATTAGAGAAAATCCCGAAAGAATCATTGAAAAGAGGGTTAGAAAACGTCCCGGAAAAATCATCAGTAGTATCAAAAGGATGATCACTACAAAAAGAATCATCACTTTCACTGTCGGAAATATCCTCAGACTCACTTGGGATTGGGATAAGGTTCTCAACACTAGACTTTATGAATTCGTCCGATTCCTTTTCAGGAACAGTGCTAAGAGGCTCATCTCCCATAATACGAGAGTCCTTGGGGTTCACAGTCGGAAAGAATGATGTGATTGCAATAGACTGAGGGAGTTGAGAAATGATATCACTAACAGGAATAGTACTCTCCTCGTCGTCATCATCTTCGTCATCGAGCATGCACGCCTGTTTAAATAATAAATGATTGTGTGCAGCTCGTTCTATGGCAAGTATCTCTTCCATAGATTCACCATGACGATCATTTTGGGTATGCCTAACAGCCGAATCATTAAGTGTATCCGCAAAATTTTTAAGTTTTTGGAATACATCTTCGAAAGATCCTTCAAGAGGTAGCTGAGGCCGAGTTTGAATCGTTTGATGCTGTGGAGGCTGGTCGTGATAAGAATGATCATAATTGTCACAAGGGCCATGCTCATAGACAAGCGGGGTCCTCGTTTGACAATCGGATTCATAATGTGGACCACCACAGAACTCACAACAATACATTTGCTGTGACTGATTCGGGGAATCATAAGGATATTGGTCATAGACAAACCCAATTCCCGGATTCACAATGCTACAACCATGGCAATTTCCACCATTAGGAGGTCCCCCACACTGTTCACAACCATAGTTGTAAGATGAAGACATTTGGGGCTGTGGAGAGTAGTCGGAGAAATTTGGCGGTTCATTGAAAGAATTTGGATCATAAGTAATTGAATTACTTGAACTGCAAAACAAACAACTTCCGTTCTGAATATCATTCCCACATTGTTCGCACGTACACCAATGACATGGTAAACCGAAAAGCGGCTCACCACAACCGACACAAGGAATAAAATCCGGAGGTGGGACAAGTGGTGTGCTCTGAGAGCTAGGAATTTCCACCACTTCCGTTATGGCCTCTGGTTCTTGTTCTTGATAAACGTGAAGATTAGGCAAGTCGTCCTTTTTAGTCACCATTCTAAGCTCGGTACGTTCTCTTGATAAACTTTTAATCGTAAATTGTGAAAGGTCTGGATTAATTCTAGATGGTTTGTCATTAATAGCACGTATCTCGGGCTGTGAAGGGTAGTCGGAAGGACTTTGAGAATCATTGATGGAATTAAGCACTCTTTTGAGGGCTTCTTTACACCAATAACAAGATCCACAATCCTTTGGTACATGCTCTCCACACAGCTCACACGCACACTTAGAACAACGAAGGCTGTCAATCAACGGGCTTTCACAATTCAAACATTTGTACCCGAGAGACGCCATAGAAGAAAGGGTATACGAAGTTTAGAATCAAATGGATAGAGGGTAAAGGGATAAAGAATCAAAAAGGGCGAGAGGGAAAAGATGAATATTTTTGGGTTTTTTTTTTGGTTTTTCCAATCAAAACAAGATCAAAGCAAAACACAAGGAACTTAAACCTTAAATCAACCAGCGTACGGTAGCTCTCTGACTGAAAAACGCACAGAGTGGCGGAGAAGCAAAGGTGGGCAATTAATGCTCCTTAAAAACCCGCTTCTTTCAGTTCGACAATTTAATGTCAAACTATCCTTAAACCTCCGTTATAGTTTGTTTATCAATCAAAGGTGAGCCGAATTCGCAAGCGACACAAAGGCAAGTTTTAATCTTTGGTTTGGGAACTTATTATGGTCGTACCCCCAGTTAGGTAGTACTCTGTCTTGGTTCTCGATGGTAATATTTTATTATTTGTTATTATTTAAACAAAGAAAACGGAAAATGTTTTTGGGTTTTTAATTTTTATATGATAATATATATAGAAAAGAAAAGAAAAATATTTTTGTATTTTTATATTGGTTTATGGGAAATAGGAACTTCTGGAAGAAGGATCTCAAATCACTAATCGCTTAAACTCTACACAATAGTCGCAGCACAACCTCCCCGGCAGCGGCGCCAAAATTTGATTCGTCGCGAATACATTTATAAATAAATGCAAACAGCGGATACGCGTGAATAATTACAAATTACCCCTTTGTGAAAAATGATACTTGGAAAAACTCACGTTCGTGTGTAGTGTGAAGACAGGTAAGTAATTACCCGAATCGTTTCCCAACGAGGTGTGAATGGGCAAACTGTGAAAAGTTAGGATTAGAGTGACTGATGATATGGATATGAGATTTTGCTTTTTAATAATTCTAAATAACAAATGAAAACAAATATGCACAAGAAAATTAAACGCGAATTAAAATAAACTAAAACGCGTAACGGGAAATCTAAAATGGGACAAAAACTGAAATTTATGAAATTTAAAACCTAAAAATGTAAAATGACTTAAAACTTATTTAAAAACTTAAATTATATATTTTTTTTTACTTTTTATCTAATTATTATTAATTATTTATTTATTTAATTACTTATTAAACTATTTAAATTTATAAAAAATACTAAATGAACAAATAAAATTCTTAAACTTTTTCTATAAATATTATTAAGTAAATAGAAGCTAAGAAAATTATAAAAATAAAAATTACTTAATTAAAATTTTAAAAAGATAAAATCTATTAAATAGAAGCTATCACTTATTTCCTATTTTGTTTTTCTTAAGGTCTAAAAATGTAATTATATTTTTCCTGGATTAAAAATGACAAAAGAAAATTATTTAAATTAGATTTATATTTTTCTGATTATTGTTTTATTTATTATGATTTAATTACTAATAGAAACTAATTAAAAAGATTAAAAATATTAAATGAACTTAGGAAAAATTCTGAAAATAGGTAGTCTAATTTAATATTTAAAAGCTATGAAAAATAAAATCAAAAGTTTACTGAACCCAGATAAGCAATTTGGCCAATAAGCAGTTTGACAAATAAGCCAAAAATAAGCTAAAAAGCACAAAAGTTAACCAAATGCTCAGGACAGGTTTAATATACTTATTTAAGCTTAAAACAACTTAAAAATATAGATAAGCACAAGGAAATAAGCTAGATAAGCAAGTTGACAGGTTCAATAATTATGCAGAAAATCCCCCAACTAGCAGGCTCAATTAAGCACTCAATAAGCTGCTAGAAGGCAACCTATTGGGGGCAAAAGCTACCCTATACTACTGGCTACACAAAAATATGAAAAGCCCCAAATTAAGCACACCAATTGAAGTCCAATTTGGCCCTAGATCAGGTCCAAGAAATCAGAGGTTGTTGTGCAGGGCAGAACAAGGCAAAAAAGGGCAAACTTGCAGAGAGAAAATAAGCTAGAGATTAAGCTCAAAATGCAGAACAAAGCCAAAACAGATTGAGGTTGACTAGCACACTACTGATAACAACAAAAATCAAGCAAAGGGAACAACCAAATAAGCAGATACACTTAAATGAAAAAGCTGAAAAATCAAATAAAGAACTGAAGCAGCAGAACAGCCCAATTTCTAACTAAACCACATGATTTGCACTAAACTACTGGATATAGACTAAATAAACCTTAAATGACAGAAATGTGACAACCAACAAGCTCAAGCTTATACTGAGCTTATCAGCTCAGTTGAGCATCCAAATTTGCACCTATGGGTTCAAAATCTTAAAAACACTATAATCAACTAAACACTTATCACAAACAACTTAATTACTCACCATAAGGCTTAATCTAAACTGAGCAAAAGGCAAATGAACAGTAGATACAAAATAGAACCTATGAATAAGCTTAATCCAAACACCCCTTTTGGAGGGCACTGTGAGGATTTTAAACTAGAACAGGCAGATTAAGCTTATAATTTCTTGTAGTTACTGAATAAGTGACTTATTTAAACTATATTTAACAACTTTCAAAACATGAATAAGCAGTAAAATAAGTTATGCTATTATTAGCTATTTTTGGTTTTTTTATGAGTTTTCTAAGCAAAGTTAAGAAATAACTATTTAATACTGATATGATTGATCAAATATAACTAAATACTAGTAATAAGCATAAAATAATGGAAATAAGCTATAATTAAGCTATGGTACAGCAAAATGGAAAATAAAGGAAGAACTATGAAAAAGCTTACAACTGAATGGTATAAGAACAGAGGAGAACTAGATCAGAACTGAGCTTGGAATGTCACTTACCAAGTTTAGACCCCATTCTAGCTTTCCAAATTAGCTTAAACACCAAGAACAGCTTATTATGAGCTTATGTTGACTTCATTTGACTTTTTGGAGTTCTTGCAATTGAGACTGATTTAATGGATTACTAACTTATCAAAAGCTTAAATAAGCTTATGTAAGCTTATTGTAACAGAAAAGGAGCTTGTTTCATTGATAACTAACTTAATTCGAATTCTCAGTAACCTCAGAAACTTGGAAACATGGAATTAGCTTGAACTAATTTAAATTACACAAACATTGATGATAATAGATTGAAAGTAACTTGTATTGATAATTAAAACATTACATGAAACTGAAAATGACAATAATTTAAATCTACACTACTTGTGGTCTTAATCTACTGATAAAAAACTATCTGTGTGTCTTCTTGGCTTTTTATACATCCCAAAAGCTTTATATCTGTCTTCTCTCCAAATCCCCATCGTTTGATTGAATTAAAACAATCTCATTCGTCTATTCTTGTTTTGGCGGGAAAACGGATGAGGTGGCTTTTAACTTATCTGAGCACATGGGAAGGTGTAAGTAGCCAAGTGTAGTGGGAGGGAAACGTGTGTCAGTGAAATAGCAGGGATAAGGGGTTGATTGGTGGTATTGCAGAGGTGAGGTGGGGGGTGGTATTGTTTTTGGCGGTATGGGGAAGAAGAAGACGGGTCAAACTTTAGTTTGACCCTGGGATATTTAACTAAGGGTGAGTGGGCCGGGTTTTATATATAAAGGAAGTTGGTCCTGGTGGGTTTAGTTAATAGGATTGGGTTGGGTAAATGGGATAGTTGGGTTGGATTTTTATAATTATTGGGTTTTATTATTAGATAGGTCGGTTTGTATTAATAACACAAGGACAAATTGTAATTTCCGAATTGTTGAAGGGTGTGAGTTGTCAACTTTCCAAAGGTTATCCAAGGGGTATAATTTGTAAATTGTAATTACAAGGGCCAATAGATGGTAATTTTCCATTTTTATGCCCAGGGACTATTTTTGCCATTTGTCAAACTTGAGGGACCAATCTTGTAATTTTCTCAATCTTTTCACCCAAGGACCAATTGTGACAACTTGTGAACTCCAGACCTTTGTTAGACTTTTTTCTTTCAAAATAACCTTAAGGGACTAATTCTGCCAATTTATGAAACTTCAAGGACTGAAATGACAATTATTGTCAAAACTTTGTTCGTTTTCACTGTTTTCAATCTTTTTGTTCCTGAATCATATAAAACACATTTTATGTTATTTTCTGTATTATTTGACTTTTCAAAGTGTTTTTTTGGTGTTTTATGTGGCTTTAAACAAGGTAAATATATGTGTATTTAGACACATATCAGTGGACCTTTTGCTTCTCCGCCACTCTGCGAGTAGTCATAAGAGAAATGGATATCGATTGAGGGATCGGTACCAAAAATAAATAATGTGATTAATTCCTTTTAAAAATAAAAACCCAAAAAGATTTTCTTTTCAAAATTATTTTCCCTTTTCTTTTGTGTTATTTAATTATAAAACCCAAAAAATAATCTTCGTCTCCTCTTATATGTTTAATTCTTATCTCTTCACCTTCTCATACCGTTTAATTCTTATCTTCTTATCCCTCTTTATTGTTTAATTCTTATGGAGGACACGCGGACTATGGAGGAATTACTACGCATACCTGTCGTACGTTTTGAAAAGGCCATCGTTATTCCACCAATTCCTGCGGATGAATATGAAATAAACGTCGAGTTACTTAATTTCATAAAAACCCATTTACGCCCCAAATCACTTAAAACACTTTATTTACCCACCATATTTAACCAACATACACAATTTAACATACTAGACCTGACCCATACAATCTTCCGCTCACACCCCAAAATGGGTAAAGAATAGCTTATGCCAAATACCCTCTTAAAACTCATTCTCACTACACACTTTTTGCCCAATACACATAACAACTATGTAACCATTTAAAACACACTTTACTTGACATTTCAAATATATTGCAAAGGTGATGGTACAAAGTCTTGACCCATATATTTCCAAAATGGGTGAGATTGGCTAATTGCCAAACACCCTCCTAATTACCACAACAACCACATACCATAAGGACTTCTTGACATTTACATAAACGTGACTCATGACCTAACACGACTAAGGACCATGAATGACAATAAGACCGTTAAATAGCAAAATGACCATATAATATGAAGTATACCAAAACACGAAAGGACACTCGGGGCTCCCAACTTCAATTGCGTTTGGTCCAAAAGAATCTGGTCTTCTAGTCTACCATCTACCCTACAAGCTATGCTAAGTCCTTACCCTTGCTTCCTCCACTTGTACCTACAAAATCATCATCATCTAACACCGTAAGCAAAACGCTTAGTAAGTATATAAGATATAACCATCATTACATATCCATGGAGCATAACATAACATTTTACTCACCTTGATCAAGCAAGCAATACATAACATTAACATGACTAGCATTGGATCCAAGCTAACATTCATTAAAAAGCTCCATAACAAGAATACATTACACATCATAACATTAACAATATAACATTAAACAAGTTATACCTATATACTTACCTCAATCTCTCCTAGCTCCCTAATTGGACTTGATATAGGCTCTACTTATGCTTCCTATCACAAGATTAGCTTTAATTAGTAAATAATTAACTAAGAAGATCATTAATTCACAACCTTTATCCACAATACTCAAATCCCACCACATGAACCCTAATTTCTACAATTGGGGAAAACACTTACTTGATGAGGAGAGTATAATTAAGGTGTCCCTAGTGCTTCTTGATCACCTCTTGATAACCAAAATGAGTTAAAATGAAAATTTTGGCCTTCCCTCCCTTTTTCTCTCAATATATCAACGCATATGAAGAACACACTATAAGTTTCTAGACTTTTCCAAGTGTTAGTTATTTATCCAGGTGTTAAATTAATTTTAGTCATTTGGCAAGGATAGTCCTCCAAGTCTTATTCTTCCTATATTGACCGCTCATTAAATTTACTACTTAACTCATAATACATAACTTACATGATTTATTATATACATATATAGTACCTTATCGGGATACGGGTGTAACAATTCACCCCTCCTTAGAATAAGAGTTCGTCCTCGAACTCTACTCTTGAAATAACTGAGGATACTCATTCCTCATCCTTTCCTCCAGCTCCCATCTAATACTCGTACCCTTACGATGTCTCCATTGCACTTTTACTAGCGGGATTTCTTTGTTTTGAAGTTGTCTCACTTTCCTTCCTAATATCGCTTTCGGTTCATCCTTTTGCGAAAGTAATTCCGGATCGATTTCGATATCGTTTAAAGTAACCACGCTTGTTTCGTCCGTCAAACACTTCCTTAAGTATGACACATGAAAGGTATTATGAATACCTCTCATTTCTTCGGGCAATTCCAACACGTATGCTACCTCTCCTACTCGTTTCAAGATTTTAAATGGCCCTATAAACCGCGGACTTAGTTTCCCTTTGTTCTTGAACCTAAAAACGCCTTTCCACAGGGAAACTTTTAACATAACCAAATCACCTACCTCGAATTCAATTGGTCTTCTTCGATTATCGGCATAGCTTTTCCACCTATCTTGTGCCGCTTTTAGTCTTGCACGAATCATTTCAATCTTTTCCGTCGTTGCCAATACTACATCCGTGCTCGCCAATTCCCTTCTTCCAACTTCTTCCCAACACACGGGCATCCTACACCTTCTTCCATAAAGCATCTCATAGGGTGGCATATCTATACTCGCATGGTAGCTATGTTGTAAGCGAATTCAACTAAGGGCAAATGATCGTCCTAATTACCTTCAAAGTCGATCATACAAGCTCGTAGCATATCTTCTAAGTTTCAATCGTTCTCTCGCTTTGCCTGTCGGTTTGAGGATGAAAAGCCGTGCTCATATGTAATTTCGTACCCAATTCATCTTGGAAACTTTGCCAAAAGTTTAAAGAAGCTGTTGCTACTATGAAGATGCTGCTGCTATGAATGTTATTCTGCTGCTCATGGTTCTAATAGAAATATACTAAGTATGATTCTGCTGCTAGGCATAAACATTCTGCTGCTAGTATATTTATTCTGCTGCTGGTGATAACTGACGAATGGTGAAATAAGCTAAGTGTCATTCTACTGCTAGCCTAAGAGGATTCTGCTGCTAGAGTAATGATACTGCTGCTTATTAGATATGTATAGTTTGTTTATGGTAAAGATACGAATAGATATTATTCTTGTATAGAAAGTTTTGTAACCGACTAGGACTCCTTAAGTCTATAAAAGGAGGATCTAGGGTTAGGGTTAGAATACGATTGTTTAGCTTACGTATTGTATTCACTTCAAGGTTCGTTGTAACCCTGTTACTTTTGAGTAACCGTATATTAATATATTGAGGTGAAGGTTGAGAGAATTATTGTGTGTTATTGTTAATTCTTCTTAAGATTAATTACTAAATTCCGTGTAGTAATTAATAGATTGTTCAAGAACAGTCTCTATACCTATTGTCTTAGATCTACATCTAGGATAATTAACAAGATCGATTAAGCTCAACTGGGATCAACAAGTGGTATCAGAGCTTGTGATCTAGAGACTGCTATCAAGAAGAATTTCGTATAATCAGATCTGTTCATCATCTTCATAAGCAATGGATTCCGATACTACTCATATGGTGACTGCTTCAAAGGTACCAATGTTGAAGGCTGGTGAGTATGAACTCTGGAAGATGAGGATTGAGCAATACATGAAGATGCTTGATTTCTCCATGTGGGAAGTCATTCAGAATGGAGACACTCTTCCTGCTAAGGCACAAAGGAAGCTGGAAATCAAAACTCACAATATGCTGTTGATGGGTATTCCCAATGAATACCAATTGAGTTTTGGTAACACTCAGTCTGCTAAAGAATTGATGGATGCTGTTGAACTCAGATTTGGTGGGAATGAGGCCACCAAAAAGTCTAGGAAGAATCTGCTCAAGCATCAATTTGAAACATTTACTGCTTCAAGTTCAGAAAACATTGATGCTACCTATGATAGACTTCAGAGGTTGGTGAGTCAATTACAACTTATGAAGGTCTCAATTCTTCAAGAAGACATCAATCTCAAGTTTTTGAGGAGCTTACCATCTGAATGGAATACTCATACAGTGGTCTGGAGGAACAAGGCAGACTTTGAAACAATGACTTTGGATGATTTGTACAACAACTTAAAGGTATATGAATCTGAAGTCAAAGGTACATCTAGCTCATCTTCTAGTTCAAGCAACCTTGCTTTTATGTCTTCTAACAATAAGGGATCTGGAAGCTCTCATGACAACCATTCTGCTGCTGCTCATGTTGTTTCTGCTGTTGGGGCACCTGTTTCTGCTGCTAGTTCAAATACTGATAACATCAGTGATGCAGCTATATGTGCATTTTTGGCTGATCTCACTACAAGCACAACTGTTACTGATCAGGATCTGGAGCAGATAGACCCTGATGATCTAGAAGAGATTGACTTGAAATGGCAGATGGCCATGCTTACTATGAGGGCAAGGAGATTTCTTAAGAAAACTGGAAGAGCACTCAAGTACAGACAAACCAATGTGGGGTTTGATAAGTCAAAAATTGAGTGCTATAATTGTCAGAGAAAGGGACACTTTTCTAGGGAGTGTAGAGCACCAAAGAAGAACAAAGAGCCTACAAGGATAGTTCCCATTGAAGAAACCAAGACTACAGCTGCTCTGGTTTCATGTAACACCCCCAAAAATGTGGCATTGCGGAAGCATTCGGGTCCTGGGGTGCTACGAAATCAATAAACAGCGCAGAGTGATATAGTACAATACCATAATTTAAATTTAAAGAAACAGTACATTAATACAACATTGTTTTAGCCAACAACGGCATTTGAAACATAAAAGTTTGTTTCCAAAAGATAACATTTTATTTCATCCAACTAGACATGATAGATGAAGACTCCTTAGTGTTAATGTCTTCATAAAATACACTTACTGACGATCACCTGAAATGCATGAGAAAAACGGGTCAACTATGAAAATAGTTGGTGAGTATACACGTTTTGTTCAAAAGAAGTCCAAGGTTTTTAAGAAAAGTCCAAATGGTAAAGGTAATGTCAAACATACATGTTTATCAGGTTTACCATAAAAATGCCATGTACATAATAAATAAAGACTGCTCCGAACAAGGGAGACTTTGCACTGCTCCGAAAAAGGGAGACTTTGTCACTCCACCACCTAGGCGAGAATTATTTGTCACTCACCGACATGGCGAGAATTATTGTCAAGAATGCTCCAAACATGGGAGACTTTGTCACTCCACCACCTAGGCAAGAATTACTCGTCACTCACCGAATTGGCGAGAATTATTATCAAGATTGCTCCGAACAAGGGAGACTTTGCATTTAGTACGTACGGCATATAAAGTTCAAAACAAGTCATGATCTCAAAGTAATGTCCTAAGGTTCAAAGTCAATTTCAAAGAGTTCAGATAAAATATAAGTCATATGTTCAAATAAGAATTTAAGTCATGCATTCCACCCCAAATGAGTAAAGCGGTAAAAAGGAGGCTGTGAATACTCACCTCAGGTAATACGGTGATCTGGTAATGAACAAGTCAAGCAAGGAAAGGTATCGACTCCGAAAGGCGACCTAGTTACGTGTGGGTTTGACTTAGTACGTTTTAAGACATTGTATCACCAAGACATGTTGTGCTTGTGTCTCCTAAGTTAAAAGAAAACATTTTGTCTTTTTGTTGGTTTTCGTCTTTTAGTCGGGTTTTCGTCTTTTAGTCGAGTTTTACAAATAATTATCATTTATGAGCTTTTAAAAGTCTAAGAAAATATAATTTCACTAATAGTGGAGTTTTCTACGAAAAATATAATTTGCGCCGCAACATTGAAAATAACATAACTTTCTCATTTTAAACCCGTTTTTAGTGATTCAAGCGGCCACGTTTTCATTACAAAGTCTATTTTCTATTTCTTTAGCCTATTGTTAAAAATCTTGAACCCATTTTTCCAGTTTTTCTGTTTTGGGACAGCAAGGTCCAAAAATGTAGTTTTCGCCGTTTAAGCTACGTGTTTAGCCGCAATCACAACTCCAATCTAGCCCTAAACCTTTCCCACCAATCATTATTACTTTCTCAACCCAAATCAACTTCAACTAACCTAGTTTCCTCATCCACCAATTTATAAAGTAAGCTTAACTTTAAATCAACAATTTAAACCGCAAATCTTACACAAGCTAACTTGGTACATATATTTAAGCATAAAATGACAAACACAACATGGTGATACAATTTTTGAAAGAGAATTAGTATGTGTGTCGTGTATATGTATGTGTATACACATAGGGTTTTCAAAAGTTTATTTGTGATATAACAAAATCGGTTTGTACTTTTCAAAACTACATGTTTTAATTAACAAGAAAGTACAAGTTAATTAGAAAAATGAAGAATTACAAACTTTTGTGAGAAAAGTAGATCTAGTGCAAGAGTAACCCAAGTCTTGTGTAAAAACCCAAGTATGTTTACCCAAATGACCAAATATGAGCTCCTAGTACCCAAATCTTCCAAGAATCAACAAGGTTTTTGAAAAGTAGGTGTGTTTGGTGTGAGATCGATGGCAACAAGGAGAGAAAGAGAATTATTTTTGTGACTTGAGTTGTAATGTGCAAGTGTATTCATTTAGGTTTGTTTAAATGGGATTTAGAGTGCATATGATATCAAACTCAAGACATATAAGTACCAATACTTGTCCAACCAAGATGGGAAACTTTTGGAGTGATCTTGTGGTCCTCATAATGGCGCCAAAAATGGTGAGGTGGGGAGGGGAGTACTACACTTGTCTCTTTAGTGGACTTTGGGTGAATATGTAAGCATTATGGACCACTTAAGCACATGATTTGTAAAAATTAAGGGTGTTTCGGTTTTGGCTTGCACATGGGACGAATTTTATGTAGTTTACTCTTATAAATGAGTAGTGGTGTGAGTCGTGGTCATTCACTTGGTCGTTTGGTGTTAAAATCGTGCGCGCGTGACCTAAAATGCACTTTATGCGCGTTTATCGTGAGACTGGTAAAATAAAATGTCATGACACATATAATAGGTCTAATAGAGCCGTAATGTGTTAATTTAATGTAGACCATGCCCGGTCTAGTGCCGTTACGCTTTAAAAGTCGTTTTCCAGGAAAAAACTAGTTAACCTCTCGTTTTTAATTTTTTTAAACGTCAGTAAATGTCAGAAGATATTTAATTTGTAATATTTGTCAAAAATAAATATATGAACGATTAAAATAATAGCCTGAAAATTTACGGGTTGTTATAGTCTACCAGCCTTAAAAGAAATCTCGTCCTCGAGATTTAGTTTGTCCACTCTACTGATGTTCGTCCTGGCAGCTAGATTTGGCGGTCAACTTTTCCATTCTCGAGTTTAGCCCTCAAGTGACCATTTCCCAACTCCCTAACCGGGATCTGTCGTGAGTCTGCGTTGGATAGTAAAACTTGATTCTACCTTGATTTTCGCAACTCATCAAACAAGAACTGTCACTAGATCAAGCTGGAATCAAGTTGTTGGAATGGGAAGATTTTAACATCTTAGATGAAGGTCTCTTGAAGGTTTGGCTCAAGTTTGGAATCGTCTAGGCCAAATCAATCAACGAATAATGATAATTTAGGTTAGCAAGAAGACTAGAAGTTTAGTCAAGGCTTATGACGTTAGGTCTCACATTAATCAAGACTGCTCCGAGCAAGGGAGACTTTGGAGTGCTCCGAACTGCGGAGACTTAAAAATTGGGATGTGAAAATAATTCCTGCACCAGAATGAGATAGCACTAAAATAAAATGGTCGTAATTATGGCAACTTTTTCCGCACATGTCCTGCTGAGTGTAATGAGATAGACAGTTTAATTGTAAAAATTGAGTGACTAGATTTAGAAGGAGTAAGTAGTGTCCATTCTTGAGCAAAATTCTTTAAAATACTAAGTTAGGTAGTAACTTTAACTTAATCTCACAACTCATCAAACAAGAACTGTCATGAAATTAAGTTAAGAGTTGTTAAAAAGCTTAACGTTTTTGAAGATTTAGTTAAAATTTTGGGGGTTGCTCAAGACTGAACAAATTTATATTTATGGTATGAGTTAATGATAAGGTCAAAGGTATTGTCAAAGTAAATGAGTCGTTTTGAGGTAAATTAATAAAGGTGATAGGGAGAAGTTTTGTTCAAAAGATTTGATAAATAGGCTTTGAAGAAGTTTTCAAAATTTTTGGAGCGATAAAATAAATCAGTTCTGAGATACATGAAGAATTTTTACTGAGTGTAAGACATTTAGTAGAAATCAAGTGCCTAGCGAGTAAAAAAGGACTAGGTGTTTCATCTCCGGTCTTCAATAAATTTTAAAATAGTATGCAAGAGGTGGAGTATCCAAAAATTTAACTGTTTTCGACGAAGTGGTTAATAGTCTTGAAAGAAATGTATGGTTCAGAGATATGAACGAGGAAATAATGGTACGCTAGCATTATGCTCAGAGCACAAGGATCATCACAAATGACGTCACGAACAATGCAAACCATGTTGTCGCCAAGGATGTATATCGCATCCTCTTGAATAATAGTATATGAATTCCGACGGTCGTAAGGAACGAGAAGGCGGTGTTAAGTAAGTAGTTCTCAGGGGTTTAGAAGTTTCAATCCTTAGGATTTGTCGCAAGTAAGGGCCTTGATAAGTAGGTGAATATAAGGCGGTAGTTGGTGAAGGTTTGGCAGGACAATGGACTGTAACCGAAACTAAGAAATGTACAAAGACTTATCGTATCGAAATAGAACAAAGCATGTCATGACAAAAGCACTTAATGTCTATCAAGAAACATAATAAAAAAGGCAAGGATGACAGGAACAAGGTGTACTCAATTCTAAAGATAGATGTCTGCCTATAGGGTTTAATGCACAAGTACGGATGAAATTATGCGATGCACACACACACACGACTGATGCATTTTCAGGTGATCAGACTCTTAAGACCCGACCAAACATGATCCGAGACTTCTACTCCCATCATTGCATGATTCTTCCCGAATTAGGCATAGGTGATCAGGCTATGCTAATTGAGGAGTAATGATGCAATGCTCGGACTAGTCAACTCGTATGATGTTTGGTGTTTTAAGAAAATTTTATTCTGGTTATAGTTGCGATTTTTATTTTTGAAAAATCGGCATTCTCTATAACAACCTGTCTCTGATACCAATCTGTAACACCCCAAAAATGTGGCATTGCGGAAGCATTCGGGTCCTGGGGTGCTACGAAATCAATATACAACGCAGAGTGATATAGTATAATACCATAATTTAAATTTAAAGAAACAGTGCATTAATACAATATTGTTTTAGCCAACAACGGCATTTGAAACATAAAAATTTGTTTCCAAAAGATAACATTTTATTTCATCCAACTAGAAAAGATAGATGAAGACTCCTTAGTGTTAATGTCTTCATAAAATACACTTACTGACGATCACCTGAAATGCTTGAGAAAAACGGGTCAACTATGAAAATAGTTGGTGAGTATACACGTTTTGTTCAAAAGAAGTCCAAGATTTTTAAGAAAAGTCCAAATGGTAAAGTAATGTCAAACATACATGTTTATCAGGTTCACCATAAAAATGCCATGTACATAATAAATAAAGACTGCTCCGAACAAGGGAGACTTTGCACTGCTCCAAACAAGGGAGACTTTGTCACTCCACCACCTAGGCGAGAATTATTCGTCACTCACCGACATGGCGAGAATTATTGTCAAGAATGCTCCGAACATGGGAGCTTTGTCACTCCACCACCAAGGCGAGAATTACTCGTCAGTCACCGACTTGGCGAGAATTATTATCAAGATTGCTCCGAACAAGGGAGACTTTGCATTTAGTACGTACGGCATATAAAGTTCAAAACAAGTCATGATCTCAAAGTAATGCCCTAAGGTTCAAAGTCAACTTCAAAGAGTTCAGATAAAATATAAGTCATAAGTTCAAATAAGAATTTAAGTCATGCATTCCACCCCAAATAAGTAAAGCGGTAAAAAGGGGGCTGTGAATACTCACCTCGAGTAGTACGGTGATCTGGAAATGAACAAGTCAAGCAAGGAAAGGTATCGACTCCGAAAGGCGACACTAGTTACGTGTGGGTTTGACTTAGTACGACATTATGAAATGAGAGAATGCAAATGAATGTTTTAAGACATTGTATCACCAAGACATGTTGTGCTTGTGTCTCCTAAGTTAAAAGAGAACATTTTGTCTTTTTGTTGGTTTTCGTCTTCTAGTCAGGTTTTCGTCTTTTAGTCGAGTTTTACAAATAATTATCATTTATGACTTTTAAAAGTCTAAGAAAATATAATTTCACTAATAGTGGAGTTTTCTATGAAAAATATAATTTGCGCCGCAACATTGAAAATAATTAACTTTCTCATTTTAAACCCGTTTTTAGTGATTCAAGCGGCACGTTTTCATTACAAAGTCTATTTTCTATTTCTTTAGCCTATTTTAAAAATCTTGAACCCATTTTTCCAGTTTTTCTGTTTTGGGACAGCAAGGTCCAAAAATGTATTTTTCGCCGTTTAAGCTACGTGTTTAGCCGCAATCATAACTCCAATCTAGCCCTAAACCTTTCCCACCAATCATTATTACTTTCTCAACCCAAATCAACTTCAACTAACCTAGTTTCCTCATCCACCAATTTATAAAGTAAGCTTAACTTTAAATCAACAATTTAAACCGCAAATCTTACACAAGCTAATTGGTACATATATTTAAGCATAAAATGACAAACACAACATGGTGATACAATTTTTGAAAGAGAATTAGTATGTGTGTCGTGTATATGTATGTGTATACACATAGGGTTTTCAAAAGTTTATTTGTGATATAACAAAATCGGTTTGTACTTTTCAAAACTACATGTTTTAATTAACAAGAAAGTACAAGTTAATTAGAAAAATGAAGACTTACAAACTTTTGTGAGAAAAGTAGATCTAGTGCAAGAGTAACCCAAGTCTTGTGTAAAAACCCAAGTATGTTTACCCAAATGACCAAATATGAGCTCCTAGTACCCAAATCTTCCAAGAATCAACAAGGTTTTTGAAAAGTAGGTGTGTTTGGTGTGAGATCGATGGCAACAAGGAGAGAAAGAGAATTATTTTTGTGACTTGAGTTGTAATGTGCAAGTGTATTCATTTAGGTTTGTTTAAATAGGATTTAGAGTGCATATGATATCAAACTCAAGACATATAAGTACCAATACTTGTCCAACCAAGATGGGAAACTTTTGGAGTGATCTTGTGGTCCTCATAATGGCGCCAAAAATGGTGAGGTGGGGAGGGGAGTACTACACTTGTCTCTTTAGTGGACTTTGGGTGAATATGTAAGCATTATGGACCACTTAAGCACATGATTTGTAAAAATTAAGGGTGTTTCGGTTTTGGCTTGCACATGGGACAATTTTATGTAGTTTACTCTTATAAATGAGTAGTGGTGTGAGTCGTGGTCATTCACTTGTCTTTGGTGTTAAAATCGTGCGCGCGTGACCTAAAATGCACTTTATGCGCGTTTATCGTAGACTGGTAAAATAAAATGTCATGACACATATAATAGGTCTAATAGAGCCGTAATGTGTTAATTTAATGTAGACCATGCCCGGTCTAGTGCCGTTACGCTTTAAAAGTCATTTTCCAGGAAAAACTAGTTAACCTCTCGTTTTTAAATTTTTTAAACGTCAGTAAATGTCAGAAGATATTTAATTTGTAATATTGTCAAAAATAAATATATGAACGATTAAAATAATAGCCTAAAAATTTACGGGTTGTTATATTTCATGTGATGGCTTAGGTGACTATGACTGGAGTGATCAAGCAAGGATGGACCAAATGCTGCTTTCATGGCTGAAGAAGAAAAGAAGGGACACAATTTTGCTCTAATGGCCTATGCTTCTTCATCCTCTAGTTCAGACTCGAGGTATCCAATGAGTCATCTTGTTCTTTTAAATCATGCCTAGATACTATTGAGGAATTAAAATCTAGGAATGCAAAGTTTAAGAATGGAAGTTGATAAGTTAAAACTTGACAATTTAGGTTATGAATATGGCCTAAAATCTATAGAAGCAAAACTTGACTTTCTTAAACAAAATGAAGTAGAGTATGTTGATAAGATCAATGGTCTAGAAGTTGAAATTATTAAGAAAGATGCTGAGATTAGTGTTCTTAATAAAAGAGTTGAAGAAGCTGAAAGAATTAGGGATGAAGCTTTAACTAGTAAGGAAAAACATGTCATACTAGTTGAAAAACAACAGCTTTAACTGATCTTATCAATAAATCTATTGGAAGTCAAATACTTAGAAGAGGGAGTGGTTTAGGATTTGTGAAGTACCACCCCAATCAAAAGTGCTTTTGCACCTCCCAAAAAGGAATTGTCATTCTTAACTGAGGTTGAAGCCAAACATGTAGGTGAGTCAAGTAATGAAAAACCTGATAGAACAAATGCACCTAAGGTAGAAAAGAAGTCTGATACAGTGATCATTGAAGATTGGGTGTCAGATAGTGAGGATGATGAGACTGATTCAACACCCAAAACTGAGAAGAGAGAAATCTTTAGGACTGTTGAACCAAAAGTCACACAGGTTAATACAGCTGAAATTAAAGCTAAAAATGTTGAATTTGTAAAACCTGTGCTAGGAAGTAGAATCTCTAGGAAAGTGGCTGAGTATGATGATAAACCTAGAGATTATCCTAGGAAGACTTGAGAGGAAACCAGAGAAACTTGCACCAGGTGATCTCACACAAGTTAGGTAGTGACTTTGAACTGGTTAAGAAGGCATGTCACAGCTGTGGTAGTTTTGAGCACTTGCAAGAAGATTGTTATTATTCAATACCTAAGAGAACTAGTGCTCCAAAACCTGTATGGAACCATTATACTAGGGTGAACCATAGGAACTTTGCTAGAAAGACTCACCCACACCCCAAAAGAAACATGGTTCCTAGGGAGATTTTGTTAAGAGATGGTGTTTCTAGGACTATTTCTCCTGTTGCACCACCAAGGCCCATTCCAAAGAAAACAGAGTTTTCTACTGCTAAAGCTAGCAGCAGTACTTCTCATTCTGCTGCTAAGCCAAAAGTGGTTACTGATATTTTGTGGGCACTCATTTCTATGTTGTTAAGGCCTCAGCTTGCTGGGTCTGGAAACCTAAAACCAGACACAGCAGTGCATCAATGAACTTCAAGAAATTTGATTACTTTGATGCACAAGGAAGATCCAAGTCAGTAATGGCTTGGGTCCCAAAGAGAAACTAACTCTCTTACTTTTGTGCAGGGCAATCTACAAAAGGAGCTAAAGGATAAATGTATTTTTGATAGTGGATGCTCTTCACATATGACTGGAGACCAAAGCAACTTGGAAAATTTTGAAGCTTTGGATGGTGGCTATGTTGCCTTTGGGAATGACCCCAAAGGAGGTAAAATTGTTGGGAAAGGTACTATTAGAACAGGCACCTTGGATTTTGAAAAAGTGTATATGGTCAATGGACTTAAGTTCAATCTTTTTAATGTCTCACAAATGTGTGACAAAAAGAAATTTGTTCTTTTTACAGACACTGAGTGTCTTGTCTTATCTCCCGACTACAAATTGCCTGATGATAAATTAGTGCAACTTAGAGTCCCTAGAAAAGACAATCTATACAGTGTGGACATAAAGAACATCCTTCCCAAAAGAGATTTAACTTGTCTGTTTGCCAAAGACACAATTGATGAATCCAAACTTTGGCATAGAAGATTGGGCCATTTGAATTTCAAAACAATAAATAAATTGGTTAAGGGCAACCTTTTTAGAGGTTTACCTTGAAAATTTTTTGAAAATCCTGAAACCTGTGTTGCTTGTCAGATGGGAAAGCAACACATAGCTTCTTGTAAGTCCAAAGTGGTGAACTCTATTTCTGAGCCCTTGCATATGTTACATATGGATCTGTTTGGTCCAACGTTTGTGAAAAGCTTGAATAAAAAGATGTATTGCTTAGTGGTCACTGATGATTTTAGCAGATTTACTTGGGTTTTCTTCTTAGGAACTAAGGATGAGACATCTAGCATTCTTAAGGCTTTCATAACAAGAGTAGAAAACCTAGTTAATCACAAAGTTAAGATAATCAGATATGACAATGGAACTGAATTTAAGAATAGTGTGATGAATCAGTTCCTGTTGAAAAATGTATCTTAAGACAGTTTAGTGTGGCTAGAACTCCTCAGCAAAATGGTGTGGCTGAGAGGAGGAATAGGACATTAATTGAGGCTGCTAGGACAATGTTGTCAGAGTCACAATTACCCATTACTTTTTGGGCTGAAGCAGTTAACATTGCTTGCTATGTGCCAAATAGGAGTAAGGTAGTGAAGCCTCATAACAAGACCCCTTATGAATTATTGCATGGTAGGAAACCTATGATAGATTTCTTAAAACCATTTGGGTGTCCTGTTACTATCTTAAATACCGTGATTCACTAGGAAAGTTTGATGAGAAAGCAGACAAAGGTTTCTTTGTTGGATACTCAACTAATAGTAAAGCTTTTAGGGTATTTAACCAAAGAACAAAGCATGTGGAAGAAAACCTACATGTTAGGTTTAGTGAAACCATACCTAGTGTTGCTGGAAAAGGACCTGAATGGTTGTTTGATATTGATTCCCTAACCAAGAGTATGAATTATCAACTAGTGATTGCAGGTACAACTAACATGTCTGCAGGTACACAAGCTAACCCTAATGCAGGTACACAAGCTAAAGATGATGAATCTGCAAAGGAGTTTGTCTTAATTGAGAAATGGAAGCTTAATCAGCTTTTCACAGCAAAAGAAAAAGAGGGCAAGAGTTCAAAGGATGATGCTGTTTATGAAGAAGTACCAAAGGATGATGCAGAAGGTGGTGATAAACCTTCAAATAATGGAAAGAATGATGATGAAGTAAGGAATGAAAGGTCAGCAAATCAAGGAAGTCAAGGAATTAAAGCTAGCAGCAGTATCTCCCATTCTGCTGCTAAGCCAAATCATTCTGCTGCTATGCCCAGCAGTAGCACAGAACATTCTGCTGCTAAGCATAGTGGTTCTGTTGCTATTCCCAAGCATTCTACTGTTGACAAAGATGGAAATTTCTTTGATGATTCTTCTGATGAAATGCCTGAATTAGAGGAAGTGTATGAAGACACTGATGATGAAATTGTGGATGTATTTGGAGCTGGAGCTGATTTGTCCAATATGGAGACTCATATACCTGTTAGTCCTACTCCAACAACCAGGATCCATAAGAATCATCCAAAAGAGCAGATAATTGGTGATGTTAAATCTGCTGTTCAGACCAGAAGTAAAGAAAAGGGGTTGAATGCTTTGCTTCATTAAGGATTATTTGCTCAATCACTACATCAGAGGAATAGCCACAAGGATCTACAAAATTGTAAGTTTGCTTGTTTTCTGTCACAAGTGGAACCCAAGAATGCTCATAAAGCTATGCAAGATTCTAGTTGGGTTGAAGCTATGCAAGAGGAGTTGCTACAGTTCAAGCTTCAAGAGGTCTGGACATTAGTTGATTTGCCTAATGGGAAGAGGGCAATTGGTACAAAATGGGTGTTCAGATGCAAGAGAGATGAAAGAGGAATTGTGATCAGAAACAAAGCTAGATTGGTGGCTCAGGGATACACTCAGGAAGAAGGCATTGATTATGATGAGGTGTTTGCTCCAGTAGCAAGAATAGAGGCCATCAGACTATTCTTGGCTTATGCTTCATTCAAGAACTTCCAGTGTATCAGATGGATGTGAAAAGTGCTTTCTTGTATGGAAAGATTGATGAAGAAGTGTATGTGATGCAACCACCTGGTTTTGAAGACCCTGATTATCCAGATAGGGTTTATAAGGTGGAGAAAGCACTATATGGTTTACATCAGGCTCCAAGAGCTTGGTATGACACCTTGTCTAAGTATTTATTATCTAATGGATTCAACAGGGGAACCATTGATAAGACATTGTGTTGTTCCCTTACCACACCGAGTAATAACAATTAAGTTAAACTAAGTGAGCTTTTGACTGAGATCAATGGAAAGAATATTTCTAACAGTTATAATACGTGAATATAAAAAACACAATATTTTTCAACGTTTAAATTCTTATTAGAAATAATTCCAAGAATCTATTACCCAAGTGTTTTGCAAAACAAACACTTGGGATTGAATAGACAAGGGTTTATGGTCTCTCCTATCGAAACTCAAGTTTTGCTTGAGTGGTAACAATATACCCACTGAGCTGTCTCAGTGAGTTGTATACTCTTTGTAGGAGAGAAGTTACTTTGTAAAAGTTTTAAGCTTTCAATATACAAAGCACACATAACTTTTCTCCATCAGATCTATTTATACACAAGTAATCTAAGTATAAGTGATTAGAATATTACAAGTTGTTGAGGTAGCGTGTTTGACAATTACAAACAGTAATTGTCATTTCCAAGAACCAATAGGAATGGGCTAATAAGACTTTGGGAGTTGTTGGCTGACACTCCATGACTTTTAGCCGCAATAGGGAAGGTTGGTATCTGACAAGATAAGAGTGTTTGGTTTGACACTCTTATCTTCTCAGATCTTTCCCTTTTGTTCCTGCCTATTCTTCAGGCATTGGTTCCTCAGTCTTCAATCACTTTAATGTTGTTGAGGAGACTGGGGTTCAGTGAGTTCTTGTCCAACACTCACTGAACCATCATCTTCTTCTTTGGCTTAAGTCCTACTCAGGGAGTACCGCCTTCCTGAGAGTGAGTCCTTCTTTGAACTCGCCTTAAGCATCCTGAAGATGACTCACTGAGAGGCTGTTCTCTCAGTGACTTGAATTGTTCTCGGTTTAGCAAACACTTGGCTTAATTTGTGTTCAAATCCTGTCTAAGATAATTGGGTGTTTTACGAACCCAAAAATCTCCCCTTATTTGGATATAAATTATGCCTAAGTGTTTTGATCAGTATGAGTGAGCTAAAGTCTTCTGCTCATACTGAATGTACTTGAAAATAAATAAGGATATTGATATAACAAAACATTCATCAATTTATTCATATCATTACAAGTCCTATCATTCTAAGTACAAAATACTCAAGGTTCCTGAACGAGACCCATGAGTTCAAGTTTAGCCTTCTTTGACATCAACACCTCTTTATCAGGTCATTCCTTCATCATTTGATCCATTAGCCTGAAAAACTCCTCATTGTCAGGACTCCTGATATTAAGCGCCATCAGTTTGTAGGCAAGGAGTGTTGTCGTTTCCACTTTATCAATGTCAGAGACTCTTTGAAAGGCTTCCTGACCAAATTCATCCACAAAGAAGATACCATACTCAGGTTCCTTGATGACCAGGTTGGGACGAAACTTGACTCCCTGAGGAGTAATCCTGTTGCAGTGAAGTGCAGCTATGTATTGTTCAGGTTTAAGAGCCACATCCTTTCTTTTCTTCCCAGTCTTCTGAGTAAGTTCAGGGATAGCCAGTCCCTGAGAAGCAAGTGCCCTATCATGGTCAATTCCGAGACTCTTGGCCACTCTTGCGAGTTCCTCATACTTGGCACTCAGAGACTTGATAAGGGTTGGGGCATTCTTGCTTGAGGTTTTCTTCCTTAGGATGGGCATCATCATATCCCATTCTCTTAACCCATAGTCTGAAAATTTGATTGTTGGAAGGTGTTCAGACTTTCTTGGACCTCTATGTATCGTTATGCCCAGGGGTTTGGTATTATGAATGGTGATGTCAGTGATAGTGCATTCATCCTTGGTTTTGGTCATGTGCCATACATACCTCTCGTATGTTTTCTGCCTCCTTTCTTCCTTAAGTTTGGCTTGTTTGTTGTGTTCCTTAAGGAGTTTAGCCTGAAGCTTGAGAAACTCATCCCCTTTGATGTCCTTTTTCTCAGACTCCTTGATCACTTCTTTGGCAACCTTAGAAATTACAGACCTGTTGAGTTCCTGCTCTTTCTCTTGGTCCTTCCTGAGATCTTCTTGGTGTAAGATTTCAGCAAGTTCTTCATGAGTCCCATAGACCCTTCTCCCATCCTCTAAATCAACATAGAACGGTGCATCAAGATCTGCATGTCTTTCAGTTGAAGCCTTGACTAAGCGTGCTTCAGGAGGAGGGTTTGTTTCAGTCACCATGATTTTCTTCCCTTTGTCAATGGGAGGGGGTTGACTGGTGGATGTTTCAGGGACAGGCACCAAAGCGGAAGTAGGATCAGGGATTGGATCATCATTTTTCTCCCCCTCAGCAGATGGTGGAACTTCAGTGGAGACACCTGCTGACTGAGGAGTTGGAGGAGCATGAGGGGCCTGAAGAATAGATAGGATGTTGGAGACCATAGACTTTGTCTCGAAAGTCTCATTCTTCATGGCACTTAATTCGGCAGCCATTTCCTTTTGGTGGGTGGTGAGTTCAGTGACATGGGTGGTGTAGTGGGTGACCAGCTCATTATGTGTTGTTGAGAGCTGTTCAAAGGCTGAAGAGATTCTGATCAGGTGCTCCTTGGATGCAATAACAGCCTGATGAATGGACTCTTGCTGTGTCCTTAGACCTTAAAGATCTACCCCCTAAAGGAGCTTTAGAAGATCAGTAATGTTGGTGGAGGTGGACGTCTGAGAGGCCAAGTATGCATCCAGTCTTTTGACAAAGGTGGGATCATCTATAAGATGTTCTTGGACTGATTCAATAGCCTTGAGGATGTTGGAGAGTTCCTGATGCTGTCCAGTGGCTATTTCATCTACAGATTTGTTCAGGTCGCCAAGTTGTTTATCAGTGAGATTGGCGGCCTGAAGAATCTTTGCCTGAGATTCTTCTACAGAAGCCCTGAAGTTGGCATAGGAGGCTGCCACTTCAGTGTGCTTATCCCATTGCTCATCCGTGAGTATATTATAAAGACCTTCGTTGGCTTTGCGAAGGAATTTGGCCACTTGCCTTTTAGAGGCCGGACGAGCATTGTCATACTTTTTCAACCACACAGGAGTGGCTGAAGCACCTGATGATGATGATGAGGTTGTTGGGGAACTGGGTGGTTGATCCTCAGGAGGAGGAGAAGAATGTTGTTGCTCAGAGGGTTGAGGAGGGTTTAATTGACTCTCCATTTCCTCCTCAGCATCAGGGATATCATCATCACCAAAATCAATCTCCTCCTCTGACTCATCAGCTAACAAATTTTCATAGTCAGCCAGAGAAAGAGCCTTCAGGATATCCGGCTCCCCCTCAGAAGAGGGCTCACCTTCGTTGTGGCCAGGTTCTGACTCTTTTGTCATAATAACTGGTGGGGTTTAACCAGCCTGACTAGTCATAATAACTGGGGGGTTTGCCCAGCCTGACTTTTAGGGTCAGTTCCCGAGAGAACAAAAGTGCCTGAGATGCCTGAGGTGGGTTTGGGTTCTGTATCGGCGGGTGGTTTATATCCCTCCGAGTCTTTGTCCCCCTGAGCGCCTTCATCCACTGATGGGTGTTTTCCAGTGGAATCATGAGGCACTCCTTGTGAAGATGTATGGACCCCCTTCCCATCAGGATTGGTCTGTCCTTTTGGGGATTTAGGGTCCTGAACTCCCTGAGACCCTGAGTGTGATTTCTCAGGGACGTTAGCAGGATGTGAGTGGGTATGGGTCCCCTTCTCAGTGGAGTAGTGCTGCCCCACTGAGGATATAGAACCCTGTACTCCCTCAGGCTCTGATTGTGATTTATCAGTGCTTTCATTGGGATGTGAATGGGTGGATGTTCCTGATCCCTCTGACTTGTTTATGTCAAAGGAAACATGCGGAAAGGGTTTGTCCGAGGACACTGAGGATGATTTCCCAGTGACCTCCGGTGATGGTTGTTTTGTGGTTAAAAGGGTCTCTGCAGTGGGTGTCTCAAAGGTCTGGGCCACAATGTTAAGGGTGCCTGAGGCAACAGTCTCAGTGACAAGTGGTTTAGGTCTAACCACCTTACTGGACTGTCCCCCTTTCTTCTTCTTCACCTTCTTGGTTGGTGAAGGTACTGGGGAGCTAGCATTCTCACCCTGAATGACTACTAACATGTAGTTGGTCAGGGCGTGGGTTGTGCCTCAGTGATGTCACTACTAAAATTGGTCTTATGCAAGATGTCAGGTTTTGTACCTTGATCGTCAGACCTTAAGTAGTCAGAACCAAGAAGGTCCTGAAGCGCACAGGAAATGAACCTAGGATAAGACATGTGTCTTTGCCTTTGTTTCCCTGAGAGCTTGGCAACGAGGTCTCGGAAGATTATACCTCCAATATCAATTTTTCTACCCTCCAAGAGACTGAACATCATCATTTACTGTGATGAGTTCACTTGCTCAGTGGAGGATTTATTCCCTCCTAGGACTTGAATGACAAATGTCATCATGAGTCTCCAGATGGGGTGAAACCATGTCTTCACTATGGGAGCCTTTTTCTAACAAGGCTTCAGGAGACAAAGTAGAATGCTTAGCGTCATGAGGCCCAAGGAATAGCATTTCTGCTTTAATTTCCTGGTCAGTAGGGTTTGCCTCAAATGTCTGGGCGAAATCAAGACCAGTGGCCTTGAGAAAGGTCTTGTAGTCTAGGGAGAGGGGTTTCTTCCCATTCATCACAGTGAATGTGATGATTGATTCTCTGGTGTCCTTAGGGCTAGTAGCCGTTGCGGTACACCAGAACTCCCTGAGATAGTCATGATAAATGACTGATGGGGTTTTGGTAAAAGCCATGGCAAGGAAGCAGTTATGTAAATACTTAACCACATCCTTGTACCCCTAATATTGTTGGGGGTAGTGGAAATTTCCAACCACGTTGTTTTTGGTCATATCCACGCCCTCCATTGGGAAATTCACATTTGGGGCGAGGGTGATAGCATTAGAAGATGCCATTTTTGTGTTAGGTTGGACAAATGGACTGGGTTTCTAATTGCTATGAACACACACAGAGTTTTGAGAGATAAAATGGGCAGAGTTTAGCTTAGATTTTAAAACGCGTGTGTGTGTTTGTTTTGGTTGGGGTATTTATAGGATAGTGGAGATGGGGTTATTTTTGGCATTTGAGCGGTTTTATTTAATCAAAATATAATTTTTGGAAATTATTTTGAATAAAATATTTGAGATCCGCATTAAATGCCACCACTCCACTTTTCCTCTTTTTTCGCAACTGGCAGGGTGAACAGTTGAGCAGTTTCTGCAAAAGGAGAAGTTACAGAGTTTCCATCATCACACAGTGTATTGTGTGAGAAAGGGCATTGAATGCCAAGTTGGGAAGTGGGGGCCCATGAGGTGTATGCCAGAAAGGCAAAGGAACAAATATTCTTATATTTAATAAGAATCCAGTTACCAACCTCGGACATTTACTAACTAAATACTTAGAGCATTTAAGTTAGTATTGAATGTCCTTTTCAGGGCCCTGAATGACTTTTCATTCAGTGATGGTTTTTCAGGGACTTGGGATTAGTCACTGATGATTCAGGAATATGGAATGATTCCTGAGCTACAAGGATTCAGGAACTTGGGTTTAGTTCCTGAACCCTAAAGATTTCAAGAACTTGGGTTTAGTTCCTGAGGTTGAGGATTCAGTGATTTTTTTTTCACTGATGTACACATTGAGTCAGGGACCTGAGGTTTATTTTTTAATTGACACTTGGTTGGGAGAAATCAATCAGTGGATTGATTCTCTATATCCAACATTCCTAATTCAGCTTTCAGTCTAGTGAAAGTTGGTTCATCCAATGGTTTGGTGAATATATCAGCTAACTGATATTCATTAGGAATGAAGTGTAATTCAATGTCACCATTCATGACATGGTCCCTGATGAAATGATATCTAATATCAATGTGTTTTGTTCTCTAATGAAGAACAGGGTTGTTTGAGATTGCAATTGCACTTGTGTTATCACAAAAGATGGGTACCATCTTATACTGAATTCCATAGTCACTGAGTTGACTTTTCACCCAGAGTACATTTGCACAACAACTAGCTGCTTCAACATATTCAGCCTCAGCTGAGGACAAGGTAACTGATTGTTGCTTCTTAGCACTCCAACAGACTAGTTTCCCACCCAAGTATTTGGCAAGATCCTGAGGTGCTTTTTCTGTCCATGTTGCATCCAGCATAGTCAGAGTCTGAGTATCCTTTAAGATCAAGGCCTGAGCATTTTGGATAATATAATCCAAGGTTTGGAGTACCTTTCAGGTACCTGAATATCCTTTTCACAGCTGTGATGTGTGATTCTCTTGGGTCAGATTGATATCTGGCACATAGACATACTGAGAATTGGATATCAGGCCTTGATGCAAGTAGATACATCAGTGATCCTATCATTCCTCTAAAGAGAGTTTGATTTACTAGTTTACCAGTGAGATTAGGCCAAGGTTGTTTGGGGGAACCATGGGAGTCTTGACTGAGGCACAGTCACTGAGTTCATACTTTTTCAGTGGGTTCTTAACATACTTCTCTTGACTGATAGTGGTTCCTTTATCAGTCTGCTTGATCTGAAGACCTAGGAAGTAGGTTAATTCTCCCATCATGCTCATTTCAAATTGCTTAGCCATTAGTTTTTCAAATTGTTTGCAAAGCTTGTAACTTCTTGAGCCAAAGATGATGTCATCAACATACACTTGTACTAGTATGACATCAGTATTTGTATTATAGATAAACAATGTGTTGTCTATCTTGCCTCTGACAAATTTGTTTTGGATCAGAAAGGCTGAAAGAGTTTCATACCATGCCCTGGGAGCTTGTTTCAGTCCATAAAGGGCTTTATTAAGCTTATAGACATGATCAGGAAACTCATGGCTTTCAAATCCAGGAGGTTGCTGAACATAAACTTCTTCTTTCAGTGAACCATTTAAGAATGCACTTTTAACATCCATTTGGTACACCTTGAAGATCATGTATGTAGCAAAAGCAAGGAAGATCCTGATGGCTTCCATCCTTGCTACTGGTGCAAATGTTTCTTCATAGTCAATGCCTTCTTGTTGATTATAGCCTTTGGCTACAAGTCTGGCTTTGTTTTTAATGACTATGCCATTTTCATCAGTATTGTTTTTGAACACCCATTTCATGCCAATGACTGAGACATTCTCAGGACATTTGACCAAGGTCATTACCTTGTTTCTGTCAAATCGTTCCAGTTCATCATGCATGGCCTGAACCCAACTTGGATGTGTAAGTGCTTCTTTAACACTTTTGGGTTCAATTGTGGAAATGAAGTCTACAAATAGGCATTCATTGGCTGAGGCTGCTCTTAGACTAGCAGCCATGCTCCTGGTGAGCATGCCTTCAGTAGGCTCTCCAATAATATTGACAAGTTCAATGTCCTGAGACCTAGTCCAACTTTCCTGAGGTCCTGGATACTGATTTGAACTTGTGGAGGCCTGATTGGGTAGAGGGTTTGGTTCTAGAGTAGACACATGATCATTGATTGGATCTTGAGTGTCTTCCTGATCACTGAGATTGTTTGGTTCTTGAGCATTTTGAACAGACTGATTAATTTCATCAGTGTTTGCATGTGCCTCAACAAACTCAGTGATGGTTGGTTTAGGTAGGTTGTGAGGGATTATGTAATAGGAGATGTTAGCATCATCTTGATACTGAGTGGAAGGATTGTTTTCAGGAAGATATTCATCAGGAGGATATCTTGAAGAGTTATCAATTCCTATCTCTTCCACTGAGGCAGTTGAGAACCTGATTGCAACAGTGCTCTCATCAAAGGTAACATGAAATGTTTCCTCAGTCTGCTGTCTCCTTGTGTTGAACACTCTGAAGGCTTTTGAGACAAGTGAGTATCCCAGGAAGTATCCATCATCAGCTTTGGCATCAAATTTCCCTAAGTGATCCTTGTGATTATGAATAAACACAGGACACCCAAAGACATGAAAGTAGCTGATGTCAGGGATTTTTCCTTTGAATAACTCATATGGGGTTTTCCCATGTCTCTTGACAATGATGGATCTGTTTTGTGTATAACAGGCAGTTTTGACTGCATCAGTCCAAAAATGTTTGGAAAGGACTGATCCACTTAGCATTGTCCTAGCAGCTTCAATGAGTGTTCTATTTTTCCTTTCAGCAACACGATTTTGTTCAGGTGTGTATGGAGAGGAAACGTTTTGGGAGATACCTTTCTCATCACAGAAACATTCAAGTTCATAATTTTTGAACTCAGTCCCATTGTCAGTTCTAATCTGTTTGACCTTAATGTCATTTTGATTTTCAATGTTCCTGACAAAGGACATGATTGTTTCAGCTGCCTGACTCTTTTTTATCAGGAAGAATACCCAAGTGTATCTAGAGTATTCATCCACTATGACCAAAGTATACTTCTCATGGTTAATAGACCTTGGACTGACAGGTCCAAATAGATCCATATGGAGAAGATGTAGGCAGTTCTTGATGGAAAAGTTGGTTTTGGTTTTAAAGGATGCTCTGTGATGTTTACCTTTTTCACAAGCTGAGCATGGTTTATCCTTTGAAAACACTAGTGATGGTAAGCCAAGGACCTTGTTTTGTTTTACAAGATTGTTTATGTTTTTAAAGTTCAGGTGGGTGAGTCTCTTATGCCAAAGCCAGTTGAGTGTATCAGTGGCCTTAGCAAAGAGACAAGTTCCATCCTGAGTTAGACTGGACATGTCTAATACATAAACATCTTGTCTTCTTGGTGCAATGAGGACAATTTCCTTATTTGCATTGAAGATGGTTCCTTGCTTATCATCAAACTGAACTATGTATTTTGCATCACATAGTTGACTGACACTGATCAGATTGTACTTAAGACCATTTACATAAGTTATCCTAGTAAAGACAATACCATTGCAGTTTACTGAACCATAACCTTCAGTGAGACATGATGAATTATCAGCAAATATCACTTTGGGTCCCGGTTCTTCCATATATTTATGCAGACACTCCTTAACACCAGTCACGCTCCTTGAACATCCACTGTCTAGATGCCAAACAGGATCCCTGGCATGCCTCTGCACAAATAGTAAACTGGGTCAGTTCTTTCTAGGACTCCATTTCATGGAGGGTTTGGTTTTGTAGGTCTTTATGAAAGTATTAATCGATTCATGGTCAGTGGTTGAGTGGACTGAGCTACCACATGTTTTCATTTAGTCGCAGGGGTAGCCTCAGTAGTCTGAGAGGAATGTTTATTCATTCCTCTTCTTGACTAAATGACCCTCTCTTTTCCTGAGGATTTCTGAGTGGAACTTCCACTAGATTCACAGTGTTTGTCAATTTGACAATCCTCAGGATGATGGTCATTGAATCCACACAATGGGCAAGGTGGAAAAGTCTTGGCCTTTTGCTTCTGTTTCTTCTTAGAATCAGAAGGGTAGTTCAAGCACTGAGCCTTAAGTCCTGAAAAGTTTGACATGACTGAGCATTTTTTATGATCAGAGGTACTGTGATCTTTCTTTTTGCAAATCATGCAATAAAGGACTCTATAGCAATCATCAGTGAGATGATTTGTATAGTTGCACAGTTCACACTTTTTCAGGGGTTTGGTTGGTTTTGGTTTGGTCTTTGAGGAAGCTAGTTTTTGTTCCTTCTTTAATTGAGAAGGTTTTTCAGAAGATGCAATCTTCTTACTTAGCTTCTTGACCATTTCAGTCAACTGATCAATTCTTGCATCAGGACTTTGGGTTGCTACTTCAGAAGGGACTGAAGTTGATGAGTCATCTGTATTTACTGAGACTTCAAGGGGTGGTCTTCTCAGGAGGATTCTACCTTTTCCTGATCTCTCCTTTGGAGAGTGTGGGGAGTAGACCAATGGTGGGAGGTCTGAGCTTGGTACAGCACCCTGAAGGGTATTTAGTGGAGGGAGTGGAGGAGTTGATTATGATTTAGGCTCACTGATTGGATCAGAAATACTGAGTTGGTCAAAGAGTCCAAGCATACCTTTCAGAGCCTGACTTTCACGAAGCAAGATGTTTCCAGTCTCAAAGTTTGGCAACTTACTGACTGGGTTGTCCCTGACAATCCAATCATTTGACTTGGGTTCCAACTCTTGCTCAAAGGATATGCCAGCTGGAACAAAGGTCATTTCACTGGGACTCTCACTGGAGGTTTCAGTGAGGTGGTCAATTCCTATAGTTATCTTAGGAATTAAGCCCACAGAATCAAATACCTTAGGGTTCTTTTTGGTCCAGCTTTCAATAACAGCCTTTTCTTTCTTAAGTTCTGTTTGAAGGGCTTGGTTTTGTTTCAAAATTTCAGTGTTTTGAATTTGTAGAGTAATAGATTCTAATTTGGTTTGTTTCAGTGCAAGCAGTTCATCTCTACATTTATTCAATTCTGACACAATATTGTTATATTTTGAAAACAGGTTAAGCCTTTGTTCCTCAACAAACTTTAGATCAACACAAATATAATTCATGTAAGACTGCCAATCAGAATCATCATCCATAGAAAGTAAAGTATTTACCTTCTTCATGGTGATGCTGACCCACTCTCTATTCCTAGCATGGCTTTTCCCAACAGCCACCTGATCCTCTTCAGAAAGTGCCATCAGTGCACTAACTCTTATTTCCTCATCTGAGGAAACCTCTTCTTCATCCCAATCATATGCTTCAGCTACTAATACCTTGTTCTTTGTCTGAATAGGTTTGGATGTTTGAGCAGCCTGAGACAATATGGGGTTAGTTTCAAGAAGTGCAAGTTTAGCTTTGATTTTCCTATATTTTGTTTCAAAATCCTTTTTACCCTAGTTTTGAAATTGTTGGGTGGAATGAAACATTTTAGGTTGAAACTTGCTAGTTCCTGAGGAACTGTTTCCTGAGAATTTGTAAGAGGATTCTGAGATAGTTTTAGAATAACAGTCCCTAGCAAAATGACCCTTTTTACCACATTTAAAGCATTCAGCGGTCTCATTTGCTTTTGGTTTTGTAAAGTTGGACTGATTTCTTTTGATAAAACATCTTGAACTAGCAAGGAGTGCCCTTTCTTGGAATTCCAAGTTCAAGTCATTCAGGTACTCCTCACCAGTCCTTTCATCAATTTCATCTTCAGAATCCTCTTGAAAATCCTGCACAACACCATTAGAATAGAAAGCTGTTGATATGGGTGTGGAGGTTAAGGCCTTTTTGGACTCAAGAGCTTTTGAGTCAGGGTATCTTCTTGAGATCAAGTTGTCTTCACAGACAAACTTCCCATAAATTTCAGGGAGCTCAAGGGTATGAATGTGGTTAGCATTCCTTAGGCATTGTGAGAAGTTGAGCCACTTCTCAGGGAGACTGTTGACAAAGCCAACATTAGTCTCATGCTAAGATAAAGTTACACCATCATTTGATAGCTCATGATGCGTGGTTTTGCAACCTTACAACAGGTTTTACCTCTCGAGGGATCTCAAGAGGCTTACAACCCCACCAGGCAGTGTACCTGACCGATGTAGTATAGTGTAGTGGTAAGTACGGGGGATTGATCGTTCTCCATAGGGAATAGTGTTCGTTAGGTATGAAAAACTACTCTAATAGGTCTAAGGGTGAGAGAAGATTCTTTTTATGTTTTTATATTTTTATGAAAGCAAGTAAAATCTCGGGTTTGAAAGAGTGGGCGGAATTAGTTGCTAGTCAACTAACCCAAATTACTACGAATGCAAATAAAATAAAATAACAAAAATGAAAATATTGGTGAAAACTTATGTGGAGGGAAATGTGTTTACTTAGATTTCCTTACTCCCTAACTATCTTTTACCGGTTGATTAGTGTGTATTAGTTGCGTGGATGACGGGTGTATTCCTTAATACCAGTCGTGGGGTGGCGTACATACTTCCCCAACTCTACAAGCTCCTACTTCACTCCTATGTCGAGCCGGCTAGGAAGCTCCTAACATGGGATCACTAGAATTCGCTTGTGCATTAAATACAACCATAAAAACCTTTAGTACGCATTGGTTCATGTTTCTTAAGACGTTCAAGCAAGTTATCGAATAGGAAGTTAGCCAGTTTTCTTAAACCTAACATAGATAAACAATCATCCAATACAACTAATAACACACTAATAACCAATAATCAATAGCTAGGTTTCATTAGATCTAAGCAAACACAAGATAAATCTAGCCTAACATGTTAAACAAAAGACAAGAATAAGATATAATCAAACAACACATAGACATATTGAATGATTAATTGATAACTTATCTTCAATGTAACATGGAAGATCTCAAGGCAAAAAGCCTTGAAAGAGCTGCCAAATTCGTCCTAGGGTTTTCACACACAAAGTTCCCCAATAAGTTCCACACTAATGACAAAGAATTGCAAAACTATATATAGATTTTTAGATCTGACGGCGTCACGTTATGGAGTGTGACGCCGTCACCTCGCCGCTTTTAGGGTTCCCGGATGACCTTCTTGACGCCGTCCCTCTTTAGCTCTCCAAAATCCGTTCTGGCCTATCAAGGCTTGACGCCCTCAGACTATGAACGTGACGCCGTCCCTCTTTAAATTATAACGTGACGACCTTGATCAAATTAAAGGGTGACGCCGTCAAAATTCCCATGCAATTTTCACTGGCTTATCATGAGTAAATTTCACATCCACCACTTTTGCCAAGCCATGACGCCGTTCAGGCATAATCCTGACGCCGTCAAAGGTAACTTCCAGCCGATTTTTGAGACTTTGTCGTTTTCTTCACTTTTATGCTCCAAAAACGTCCAAAATGCCTCCTTTTCCAGATTTCTCCTCAAAAGTACCTAAAATGACAAAAGGAACGATTTAGGGCAATATTTGATCAAATAAATACGATTTAGGGCTTAAATGACCCCTTAAAAGCGGTACACTTTTCGCTTCATCAAGAATGCTCATTTATCAAAGTCTTGTATCTGGTGTAGGTCTGAGAGAGACTTTCAGAGTCCTTTGCCCTGAAAGTATTGTACTCAAGTTTAAGGTCCATGACCTTATTTTCCTTGGTATCTGAGGGACCCTCAAAGCTATTTACCAAGTCATCCCAAGTTTGCTTGGCTGTAGAACAGTTGATGACTGATTCCATTATATCGTCAGGAAGACATGATATAAGGATGCTTTTCAGGCGATGGTCCTGATTGACCACCCTCCTCTCATCTATGGTCCATTGAGCTTCAGGCTTAATTAGCCCTGCAGCAGTTTTTGGGACAAATGGACCATCCTTGATACAAGCGATGTAGTAGGGTTCTATCCCAGTTAAATAGCAAATCATACGTTTTTTCCTTTTGCTAAATTTGCCAGCCTCAAGTCTGGGTGCTACAGCAGAATAGCTGCCACCCTTTTTATCGACTAACTGAGGTACATTGGTATCAGTCATTTTAGGATATTGGTTTTAAAAACCTGGAGCTCTCTGGGTTTTTGAAAGGTTTTACAAACCAGAGGCTCTGATACCACTTGTTGTTCCCTTAGCACACCGAGTAATAACAATTAAGTTAAACTAAGTGAGCTTATGACTGAGATCAATGCAAAGAATATTTCTAACAGTAATAATACGTGAATATAAAAAACACAATATTTTTCAACGTTTAAATTCTTATTAGAAATAATTCCAAGAATCTATTACCCAAGTGCTTTGCGGAACAAACACTTGGGATTGAATAGACAAGGGTTTATGGTGTCTCCTATCGAAACTCAAGTTTTGCTTGAGTGGTAACAATATACCCACTGAGCTATCTCAGTGAGTTGTATACTCTTTGTAGGAGAGAAGTTACTTTGTAAAAGTTCTAAGCTTTCAATATACAAAGCACACATAACTTCTCTCCATCTGATCTATTTATACACAAGTAATCTAAGTATAAGTGATTAGAATATTACAAGTTGTTGAGGTAGCATGTCTGACAATTACAAACAGTAATTGTCATTTCCAAGAACCAATAGGAATGGGCTAATAAGACTTTGGGAGTTGTTGGCTGACACTCCATGACTTTTAGCCGCAATAGGGAAGGTTGGTATCTGACAAGATAAGAGTGTTTGGTTTGACACTCTTATCTTCTCAGATCTTTCCCTTTTGTTCCCGCCTATTCTTCAGGCATTGGTTCCTCAGTCTTCAATCACTTTAATGTTGTTGAGGAGACTGAGGTTCAGTGAGTTCTTTTCCAACACTCACTGAACCATCATCTTCTTCTTTGGCTTAAGTCCTACTCAGGGAGTACCGCCTTCCTGAGAGTGAGTCCTTCTTTGAACTCGCCTTAAGCATCCTGAAGATGACTCACTGAGAGGCTGTTCTCTCAGTGACTTGAATTGTTCTCGGTTTAGCAAACACTTGGCTTAATTTGTGTTCAAATCCTGTCTAAGATAATTGGGTGTTTTACGAACCCAACACATTGTTCATTAAGAAAGACAAAAAGGATATCCTACTAGTTCAAGTTTATGTAGATGATATCATTTTTGGGTCTACAAACAAGGTGTTGTGTGAAGAATTTGAGAAGCTCATGCATAATAGATTTCAGATGAGTTCTATGGGGGAACTCACCTTCTTTTTGGGGCTTCAAGTTAAACAGATGAAAGATGGGATTTTCATCAGCCAAGACAAATATGTGGCTGATATTTTGAAGAAATTTAGCTTTACTGATGGGAAACTAGCCAAGACAACAATGGAGACCAACAAGCCTTTGCTCAAGGATGAAGATGGGGAAGAGGTTGATGTACATCTGTATAGATCAATGATTGGTTCATTGATGTATCTAACTGCTTCAAGGCCAGACATCATGTTTGCTGTGTGTGCATGTGCCAGATTTCAAGTGTCCCCAACAGTCTCACACTTGAATGTTGTTAAGAGTATTTTTAGGTACTTGAGGAGTCAACCTAGGTTGGGCCTTTGGTATCCTAAGGATTGACCTTTTGATTTGGTAGCATACTCAGATAGTGACTATGCTGGAGCAAGTATGGATAGAAAATCAACCACTGGAGGATGTCAATACCTTGGACATAGGTTGATCTCTTGGCAATGCAAGAAACAGACTGTGGTGGCCAATTCAACAACTGAAGCTGAGTATGTGGCTGCTTCTAGTTGTTGTGGACAAGTGCTCTGGATCCAAAACCAATTGCTGGATTATGGGTACAACTTTATGAACACCAAAATTTATATTGATAATAATAGTACCATGTGTATCATCAAAAATCCTGTTTTTCACTCTAAAACAAAGCATATAGAGATAAGACACCATTTTATAAGAGATTGTTATGAGAAAAAGCTAATTCAAATAGTTAAAATACATACTGACAATAATGTTGCAGATTTACTCACTAAAGATTTTGATGTGAGTAGATTTCAATTTTTAATTGCTAGTATAGGAATGATCAATTTTTGAAAATCAAAAATCTTATCTCTGTGTGTTTTTGTAATAGTGTGTAAGGATTTGTGCTGTTATTGATCAAATAAGTTGTTTCTAGTGTTTGCTATGTCTGTATGTTGTCTACTGCTAAGTTGGTTACTATGCTGCTATGTATGGCTATGATTTGTGATTATTGTGGAATACTCTTGTTTGTGTTTTTGTGGTTTTGGACTAATCTTTTGTAGGATAAGTCACAAGGGAATGCTTGATTGATGAGAAAAAGATGATTGGAATGTTCAGAGAACATTCTGCTGCTGGTTCAAAAGTTTCTGCTGCTAGGCATACTATTCTGCTGTTGAAGGTTATGCTGCTCAAAGTTGAAACTATTGGATTCTGCTGCTTGTTTTGAAAGTGTAGGGACCATTTTGCAAATTGGCGCGAATAAAGCCCTAATTGGATCTAAACGGCATACAAACCCAATTCGACCTCACCAATAACTTTGTGCGCCCAAAATTAAACCCAATTAAAACCCTAACACATCTTTCTATCATCCGATCAAAAACCCCTAAAATTAAAACCCTAATTCACGATGACAAGACGCGAATAATCCACCGACCACAATCAAATAGCTTTTCTTCAGAAGGTCCCAGAGGCAGATGGATTTACTGAAGTCATCTACTTTCTTAATGCTACTTCAATTAGGTATGCATTAACAGTTAATCCAACTATATATAAATCCCACATGCGACAGTTTTGGTCGACTGTTACGGCTGAAACTCAAAATGGTGAACAAATGTTAATTGGTACGGTAGATGAAGAAAGTATAGTTGTTACTGAAACAACTGTAAGAAGAATTCTTCATCTTGCAGATGATGAAGCAACAACTTGTATTCCTACAACTACTATTTTTGAGGAACTTACAAAACTAGGGTATGGAAAGAAAAATGACAAAATTAAGTTTTCCAAAATCCTTTTCTGCCCTCACTGGAAATTTCTTATTCACACACTTCTACATTGTCTTAGCCCTAAAACAAATAGGTGGAATGAGTTTAGTGCAAATCAAGCTTCTGCTTTGGTTTGCCTAGCCACAGGTCAGCCATACAATTTTTCGGCTACGATTTTTGAAGTTTTGAAAAAGAATATTTCTGGCAAACGTTATATTTACCCAAGGTTTTTACAACTCATCATAAATAGTCAATTAAAAGAACCTTTGGACCATACAGGAATTGAACCAACTCCTGCATTAACAAGCAAAATTTTTTCTTATTTAAAGAAAAATGGGACTGGTTTTTCTGGGAGAATAACTCCTTTGTCCCAACATATTTTAAACATTGCTGCTGCTGTTGCTGAGGGTGAAGAAGCTGAAAACCCAACAGCTTCCCATCACACACCCACTTCTGAATCTTCAAGTGAATCATCTCAAAATGCACCCCAAAATACCCATTCACCTAGGTCTTCACATGAAAAGAGCAATGAGTTACCTCAGACTAGTGCTAGTATGGAACCAGATGAGGCTGCTGTAGGTGATGGAGATGGCATGAAGGAAGGGGCTGACACTACTGTTTCCAACTTAGAAGTTGAACAGGCCAGTGTCAACATAGCTAAGACCTCAACCTTGGCAACATCTACTGCTGAGGGTTCTCATGAACCTGATGCACATGATGGTAACCCCAGCCAAATGGCTAAAAAGGGGGGCTCAGCTGCTCAATCTAGGATTGAGACTGAGTTTCAGTCCAAAGATTCACCTCTCAGGGAAGGCTACACATCCCGAAGTGATGAGGACAGACATGAAACACATGAATTGATGGATGAAAATGTACAAAATGCCAATGCCCATGATACACCTCTCGGACCAGGTAACACAGGTCGAAGTGTTGAGGCTAGAATTGAACTAGATACAGAGGAATTGACGGGTAAAACAAATGTACACAATGCCAAATCCAATGATAAACCTCTCGGGTCAGGTAACACAGACCGAAGTTGTGAGGATATTCTGAAACAATTGAATGAATTGACGGATAAATGTACAAAGTTGTCAAAAGAAGTACTTGGTCTCAAGAAGCGATTGAAGATGGTGAATTCTACTCAGGGTGCTAAAATCATAAGGCTACAGCAAAGGGTTAGGCATCTTGAGGGGTTACTGAGATCAAGGACTTCACAGCCAAAGATTTCCAAACCAAGTTTGGGGGAGGATGCTCCCAAACAGGGGAGGAATGAAGACAAGGCCTCAGGGGAGGAAAACAAGGGTCAAGGGGAGGTTGAGATGGAAGTGAATGAGAATGAGGGTAATGTGGATATGGATGTTGGTTCTGGTGAAGATGATTTTGTGGTCAAAGATAGGTCTGGGAATGAAGTTGTTCTTGAAAGTGTTGAAAAGGTTGTTAAAGGTGATTCTGCTGCTGATACAGAGCATGCTGCTGCTAAGGTAGTTGATCCTGCTGCTGAGTCAGAAGAAGACACAATACCAATAGCTCAGATCATGGTGAACCTTAAAACAAAACAACAACAACAAGAATCACCACAAATACCTGAAACTAAACCTACTGCTGCAACAAAACCAAAAGCCAAAGGAGTTGTTATAAGAGAACCTACACCAACAAGAAAACCTGTTCAACCACCTACCTACAAGGGTAAAGGTAAGGAGAAAATGGTGGAAGAACTTGACTCCTACCCTAATCAAGATGATGTTCCATTTCACTTATGGCCTAAGTACTTGCAAGATAGGTTTGATGCTGAAGAAGCTCAGAGAGTTGCTGCTGAAGAACAAGCAGAGTATGATAGAGATATGGAAAAACAAAAGCAACAATCTGAGAAACAAGCTGAAATGGAAGCAAAAGTGAGAGCATGGGAAGATGAGAAGGCAAGGTGTGAAGCAGCTATGGCATGGGAGAAAGTGAAAGTAGAGTTAGAAGATACTTTCACAAGTGAAGGTATTAATGACTGGTTTCAACAAGTTGTTGTGGAGAACAAGAAAAAGTTTCTGGCTGCAAGGAAGAAAAAGAAGGTGAATAGACCACCAACTGCAAGGCAACAGAGAACTTTTCATGAGCATTATTTGAAAAACATGAAGAACTGGAAATTGAAGAAATTGAAGCCATTCACCAATGATGAAGTTAAGCAGAAGTTTGAAGCTGCTAAGAAAGAGATGGAGAGGAAATTTGAACCTTTAACAGATGCTGAGATTAAGAAACTTACAAGAAGAGTGGATCCAAGGGGTTATCTTAATCCAGAATCTCAAGTTACAAGACCTAAGGAAATATCTGAAGGTGTCAAGGAAAAGAATGTAAAAGAGAAAGAAGTTGTTGAGAAGGTAAAAGTAGCTATTGAGGAAAAGAAAGAGGAAGTGGAAGAGATAAAATCTGAATCAATTATTGGTGTCAAAAGAACAGGAAAAAGGTTGAAGAGTAGAGCAAAGAAGAAGAAAAGAACAACACCAATGAAGTTTAGTGATTCAGAGAGTAATTCTGAAGAGGTGACTACAGATGACATGAAAAGGATTATGGATGTTACAGTTCATAAACCACAAGAAGAACCTGAAGTAGCTAATGCAGTTCCCTTGGAATCAAAATACCCAATCATCTCTTATACTCATGATGTTCAAGATGGAAGTGAAGCATGGTGGGAAATCAAGAGATCAAATGGCTTATGTCAGAAGTTTATTAGATTTTCACAGATGCTACATTACATGGATAGAGATGATATAGTACAACTCTGGAGGTTATATAAGGAAAATTATGGTGATAGAAGACCAGAGGTGATTTATGAAAGGCTACACTATTACTACTTGAGGAATATGTTTGAGCCAGATGAGAGAGATATTGAATGGAAGGATTTGCTAAGCTCAACCAAGGTTCATAAATGGTATCTATATCAGTCATGTGGAGTACATGAGTTGATTGGTAGTGGTGTAAGTGTATATATGCTGGTGGAAAAAGATTACCCCTTCACCAACAATACTGCTATTCTTACTCAGATGTTACAACATGGTAAGTTGAGGTTACAGAGAGCATTTCTTTCAGATCATCAAGCTTATGAGTTAGTAGAAAAGTATAAAAAGATTCTAAAATCAAAGACTTCATAGTAGAAAGTGTTTGGAAGCATCCTCTTTGTGTATATCTGTGCTTAGAAGAAACTTGTATATTTTGGGAGAAAATATCAAGTTTAGGGGAGGATTGTTGGGTTTAAAAGAAGCTGCTGCTACTTTGAAGATGCTGCTGCTATGAATGTTATTCTGCTGCTCATGGTTCTAATAGAAATATACTAAGTATGATTCTGCTGCTAGGCATAAACATCGTGCTGCTAGTATATTTATTCTGCTGCTGGTGATAACTGACGAATGGTGAAATAAGCTAAGTGTCATTCTACTACTAGCCTAAGAGGATTCTGCTGCTAGAGTAATGATACTGCTGCTTATTAGATATGTATAGTTTGTTTATGGTAAAGATACGAATAGATATTATTCTTGTATAGAAAGTTTTGTAACCGACTAGGACTCCTTAAGTCTATAAAAGGAGGATCTAGGGTTAGGGTTAGAATACGATTGTTTAGCTTACGTATTGTATTCACTTCAAGGTTCGTTGTAACCCTGTTACTTTTGAGTAACCATATATTAATATATTGAGGTGAAGGTTGAGAGAAGTACTGTGTGTTATTGTTAATTCTTCTTAAGATTAATTACTAAATTCTGCGTAGTAATTAATAGATTGTTCAAGAACAGTCTCCATACTATTATCTTAGATCCACATCTAGGATAATTAACAAGATCGATTAAGCTCAACTGGGATCAACAGCAATTTTGTAATAAAATCCATCGTGATCTTTTCCCACTTCCAAACCGAAATGTCTAAAGGTTGAACTTTTCTATACGGCTTTTGGTGCTCGGCTTTAACCTTTAAACAAGTTAGACATCTCTCAACGTACTTTACACAATCCCTTTTCATACCCGGCCACCAATAGTTCTTCTTCAAATCACGGTACATCTTTGTAGCTCCCGGATGAATAGAATACTTTGACTTGTGTGCTTCTTCAAGGATCAATTCTTTGATATCACTCTGAAAAGGAATATAAACCCTTCCATACCGTGTCTCAATCCCTCGACTGTCTTCTTCAAGATGCGGAATGTGAGAGGTAATACGTTCACTTTCTCTATTTTCCTCTTTCAATGCTTCCTCCTGAGCTGACTTGATTTTAACATAAAGGTCGGACGTGAAAATCATCTGCAACGAATGAATCCTAGTAACTTCGTTTCGATCCTTGCGACTCAAAGCATCCGCCACAACATTCAACTTACCAGGGTGGTAGCGAATTTCACAATCATAGTCCTTCAACAAGTCTAACCATCTTTATTGCCTCATATTCGGATCTTTCTTTTCAAGGAAGTATTGAAGGCTTCTATGATCGGTGTAAATTACAAACTTGACACCATACAAATAATGCCTCCAAATTTTTAGAGCAAAAACCACAGCCGCAAACTCAAGATCGTGAGTGGCATAATTTTCTTCATGCTTCTTTAGTTGTCTCGAGGCGTAAGCAATTACCTTTCCCCTTTGCATAAGAACACATCCGAGACCGGAATAAGACGCGTCGCAGTAAACCACCATATCTTCAGTTCCTTCCGGAAACACAAGAATATGAGCCTCACATAACTTTTTCCGCAGAGTACGAAAAGCTTTGTCCTGTTCGTCGCCCCACTCAAATGCAGCGTTCTTCTTAGTGAGTTTTGTTAGCGATGAAGCGATTTAGGAGAAGTCTTGTATAAACCTACGATAATATCCCGCGAGTCCAAGAAAACTTCGAATCTTACCGACATTCTTTGGCGCTTTCCATCTCATTACGGCTTCTACCTTTGAAGGATCACCTTTAATACCATCAGAGTTAATAACGTGACCAAGGAAATGGACTTCTTGTAACCAAAATTCACATTTTGAGAACTTGGCGTACAGCCTCTCTTTCCTCAATGTTTCAAGGATATCCCGAAGATGCATTTCATGCTCTTCCCTGCTCTTCGAATATATAAGAATATCGTCAATGAACACTATAACGGATTTATCCAACATTGGTCTACATACACGGTTCATGAGATCCATGAAAACCGCAGGCTCGTTAGTGAGACCAAAGGGCATAACCGTAAACTAATAGTGTCCATATTGGGTCCTAAAGGCCGTCTTAGGAATGTCTTCTTCTCGGACCTTCAATTGATGATAACCCGAACGGAGATCGATCTTTGAAAACCACCTCGCGCCTTGAAGTTGATCAAAGAGATCATCGATTCTTGGTAGCGGGTACACATTTATCACCGTGACTTTGTTCAATTCACGGTAATCAATGCACATCCGCATACTACCATCTTTCTTTTTAACAAACAAGATTGGAGCTCCCCACGGCGAACTACTAGGACGGATAAAGCCCTTGTCGAGCAATTCTTGAAGCTGACTCATTAACTCTTTCATTTCGGATAGAGCAAGACGATAAGGAGTTTTGGCAATAGGATTAGCACCCGGAACAAGATCAATACGGAATTCAACTTGCCTTTCGGGTGGAATACCCGGTAAGTCTTCCGGAAAAACGTCACAAAATTCATTTACCACCGGAACATCGTCGATGCTTTTCTTTTCAAAACTCATATCTACCACGTGAGCCATAAAGGCATAACAACCACGCGATAAATATCTCCTAGCCTTCATCACGGAGCATAACTTTAATTCACCCTTCCTTTTATCGCCATAAATAATCATTTCACGACCGCTAGGATTTACAACCCGGATGATCTTTTGGCTACATAGGATGGCCGCATTATATTTGTCAAGCCAATCCATGCCAATAACAATATCAAATTCCCCGAGCATTATGGGAATTAAGTCAATCTTAAAGGCATTATCATCAATCTCTATCTCTACATCTCGATACACATTGGATACAACAACAACTTTACTATCGGCTATTTCAACTTCGAGGGGTATCCGAAGTTTAGCTAGTGGGGAGGTTAGATGCTTGCTAAAATCATAAGATACGAAGGATACACTAGCACCCGAATCATACAAAACTCGAGCGGGTACGGAATTAACAAGATGAATACCTGTGATGACATCGGACCCTGACTTGGCTTCATCGACACTCATCTGATAAACTCGAGCCTTTAGTTTTGGAACTTCCACTTTTTCATCTTTGATGGTTCTCAAAGGCTTTGCTTCAATTGCCTTTGTTTTTTGGCAATCCCTCAATCTATGCCCTATTTCATTGCACCCATAACATACTATCATCGGTTTGGTGCAATCTTTACTTTGATGGTCTAGAGCTCCGCACTTGTAACAACCCGGTGTATTACGCCTACATTCTCCAAGATGAAACTTACTACACTTCGGACATGCCACCTTAGTCTTGGTTACCACACCTTTCTTGCCATGATCAAATTTAGTTTTCTTCCCATCTCGATCTCCAAACTCTTGCTTCCTCTTTGGTTCCATAGCCTCTTTCTCCCTCCTCCTTAGTAAGTCCGCTTCTCTCACACGAGCTCTACTCAAAAGGTCTTCCAAGGTAGTACATTTGAACGGCGAGATTACATCACGAATATCATCTTTAAGTATCCTTTGGAATTTATCAACTTTAATCTTCTCATTACCATGGTATTCGGGACAATATGGAACCATGTCATTGAACGTTCTCCACAACTCATTCACTGTCTCATTGGTTTGAGTAAGAGATTGGAATTTCTCCCGGATTTTGTCAATCTCTTCAACCGGAGCATATTCGGCACTAAACAACTCCTTAAATTCCTTCCAAGTACATGCTTCGGCCCAAGGTTCACCTTTCTCACAAACCTTCCCTTCCCACCAAGTTTTAGCGCTATCACGAAGAAAGTTAGTAGCATAGATAACCTTCTTCCTTTCCTCACATCCACTAGTACGGAAAGCACCCTCCACATCAGTAATCTATCTATTACTAACACTCGGATCAAGAATACCGGTAAATCATGGTACATCACAAGCCGTGAAGTCACGGTAAGTAGCTTTGTCACTCTTGGGTTCTTTTGCTATTCCGCATTCCTTCTTGAATTCTTGAAATTCTTCTTTCATCAACCCCCGTAGGTTTTGCGTTGTCTGATTGACATAGTAGGGCATTGCTTGCTTAATAGCCTTACCTACCCTTTTTGCCAACATTGTGTCTAGGGTTTTCATTTCCTCCCCCGTGAAACCTCTAAGGTTAAGGCTTCCAGAGCTTGAATAGGAAGAACTTTCCTTGTCTTTGTCGTTGCCACACACATCACTTGCTGAAGATTCGGCATGTTTGGAACCCGTGGCTTTTGCAACTTCTTTGGGGTGAGGGGTTTCCATTTCTTCTTACTGAAAAATAGTAAGTCACAATATCAAGTACAATCATATACATAGCCGATGTATGAATGACATATCTATCCTTATACTAAACACCCTAGCTTGTCACCTGTGTATGGTCCAAATGATTTCAATTTCACATATGTACCATATTTTTATCACTACGATGGCCAGGCGTAGTCATAAAAATATTTAACATATGTGTCTTCAAAATCATCCAAACAATACACAAATAACAAGCACTAGCTCTAAACGCATCTACACAAGGCCTAAGTCTAGGAAATCCAAAAGTGAAATCCTAAATCTCTTAGACCAAAGCTCTGATACCAAGTTGTAACGCCCCGTGACCAAACACGACTAAAAACGTGAAAATTTTTCTCAAAAAGTCCACCCAGAAACTGACACGCTGATAGTCTTTTACAATCTGACAAAAATCTATTCATATATGGACCTTGAGGCTATTTTTAAATGAATCTAGACTCAATTACCTTTAAAACGCCGGGTGGCACGACCTCTAACGACTTACTGATCAAAAGATATGATTTTTTGAAGTTTGCCAAAAAATGTTACCGAGTCGCCCATCCGAACAGATGGCCCTCCATCTGAATCGGATGGAGACTGCTGATTAGACAAAATTACATTTTCGTCCGTAACTTGAAAACCCGATCTCGATATTTTACCAAACTTTCCAGATTTACTTAGTATACTAACGGGTTCATTTTCATACAAAAACATCTACCGTTTGACCCTCCGAAATAGTACTTTACGTTATAACGGGTTATGCATAAAAACCCATTTACGCCCCAAATCACTTAAAACACTTTATTTACCCACCATATTTAACCAACATACAAAATTTAACATACTAGACCTGACCCATACAATCTTGACCCGCTCACACCCCAAAATGGGTAAAGAATAGCTTATGCCAAACACCCTCTTAAAACTTATTCTCACTACACACTTTTTGCCCAATACACATAACAACTATGTAACCATTTAAAACACACTTTACTTGACATTTCAAATATATTGCAAAGGTGATGGTACAAAGTCTTGACCCATATATTTCCAAAATGGGTGAGATTGGCTAATTGCCAAACACCCTCCTAATTACCACCACAACCACATACCATAAGGACTTCTTGACATTTACATAAACATGACTCATGACCTAACACGACTAAGGACCATGAATGACAATAAGACCGTTAAATAGCAAAATGACCATATAGTATGAAGTATACCAAAACACGAAAGGACACTCGGGGCTTCCAACTTCAATTGCGTTTGGTCCAAAAGAATCCGGTCTTCTAGTCTACCATCTACCCTACAAGCTATGCTAAGTCCTTACCCTTGCTTCCTCCACTTGTACCTACAAAATCATCATCATCTAACACCGTAAGCAAAACGCTTAGTAAGTATATAAGATATAACCATCATTACATTTCCATGGAGCATAACATAACATTTTACTCACCTTGATCAAGCAAGCAATACATAACATTAACATGACTAGCATTGGATCCAAGCTAACATTCATTAAAAAGCTCCATAACAAGAATACATTACACATCATAACATTAACAATATAACATTAAACAAGTTATACCTATATACTTACCTCAATCTCTCCTAGCTCCCTAATTGGACTTGATATAGGCTCTACTTATGCTTCCTATCACAAGATTAGCTTTAATTAGTAACTAATTAACTAAGGAGATCATTAATTCACAACCTTTATCCACAATACTCAAATCCCACCACATGAACCCTAATTTCTACAATTGGGGAAAATACTTACTTGATGAGGAGAGTATAATTAAGGTGTCCCTGGTGCTTCTTGATCACCTCTTGATAACCAAAATGAGTTAAAATGAAGATTTTGGCCTTCCCTCCCATTTTTCTCTCAATATATCAACACATATGAATAACACACTCTAAGTTTCCAGACTTTTCCAAGTGTTAGTTATTTATCCTGGTGCTAAATTAATTTTAGTCATTTGGCAAGGATAGTCCTCCAAGTCTTATTCTTCCTATATTGACCGCTCATTAATTTACTACTGAACAGGTTTGAGAAGAAGGATGGAAGGAAGATCCAATTCAATGGAAAGGAGGGAGCAAGGTTTTATAAGAGGAAGGTGAGATTTTACAAATGCTAACAACTGGGTCACTTTGTAAGAGAATGCACTGATAAGAAGGCTGATGAAAAGACCAGATACTCTGCATTCAAACTTCAAGAGTTAGACTCAGAGGAGCCTAAAGCCTTGCTGTCTGTTGATTCCATGGTGGATTGGGAAAAACATGAGGTAGCTGATGCAGAAAGAGGAGCTGCTCAGGTTTATGGGATGCTTGCTGGATATGGAGATAAGGCACAAGTGGCTGAGGAATTTGCTTTGATGGGTTTTCCATCTCAGGTATAAACTTGTCCATTTGGTTGTGATGTTAAATATGCCGAACTAAAAAAGGAGTTTGATGATATAGATAGTCAATATAAAGATTATTATGTTCAGGTTCAAGCCTATAAAAGCTCACTTAAAACCTTAGAAAAACAAAAGGCTTGGTACCAAAATAATAAGTTGGCATATGAAGAGAAAATTAGGGTTTTAGAAAGAGATTTAGAAAACACCACTAATTTGTTGAAATATTCTGAGAGTGTTAATGATAAGGTGTCTATAGAAAAACCGGACTTGCAGACTAAGCTAGAAGATACCTTGGCTAGGTTTAATAAATGGAAAGAATCATCTAAAAACCTAAACAAGTTAATTGATAGTTCTATGTCTGTGAAAGCTAAACTTGGATTGGGGTATGGAGACTATATAGGGCCAGATGAAGTTTATGACCCTAATGAGCCAAGCCATTTTGACCCTGAACCTGTAAATTATCAAAATCCTGTTAAGTTTGTTAAAGAAGGAGGAATGAATGCTGTTCCTCCACCTATAACAGGAGTCTTTAAACCTACCTCTCCCCATACAGACTTTGATGAATCACAAATGACAAATGGCAAAAAGTCAAATGACTTGCCTGATCTTGATTGTGAATCTAATGATTTTGTCTCTTGTTCTAACAGTGACAAGTCCTCAAAAATCAAGACCAATGACTTTGCCTCATGTGATTCAAGTGACAAGTCTCCCACAACCAAGTCTGAAGATTTCTCCTTAAGAATAGCTGATGATGAATCTAATTCAAAGACAGCTGCTTTTGAAGACATTTCTTCTGATTTTGATAAAAACAATGATGTTTCTAGTTGTAATTTTGTTAAGAACAATTTTGTTACTAGTTTTGGTTCTGTTAAAAACAATTCTGTTTCATATTTTGGTTGTGATAACTTTGTGTGCAATAAGAAAAGTCAGTTTAAGAATAAATCTTTTAGGAAGAAATCTTGTTTTGTGTGTGGTAGTTATGCTCATCTTATCAAAGATTGTGACTTTTATGAGAATAGGATGGGTATGTGTGCTGGTCAACAGCAATCTAGGCCATTATGGAACAATGTAGATAAAATACCCCCATTTGTTCCACAAGCAGCAAAAATGAGCTCTTGTCGAGCTACTTTTCTTGCTGGTAAACCAGTTGCTGCTGGTAAGCCAGTTCCTGCTGGTAAGCCAGTTTCTGCTGGTAAGCAATTTCCTGCAGGAAAACCAGTTCCAGCTGGTAATCCCAATTCTGCTGGTTGGAAAAGAAATGTTGCTAGACCTTTCTACAGACCTACAAGCTCTTATTTTCAAAATGATTATAGGCCTGTTTATTTTGACTCTATGCAAAGGGGGGGGGAAAGATGGGAAACTGCTGTTAAGCCCTCAGCAGGTTGTTCTTGGAGACACAATGGCCAATATATGAGAATGGGGTCCAAGAACAATGGTGGATCTCATCAATTTCCATGGTTTACTTATTATTGATCCACTAGGAAGGCCCAAGTCAGTGATGGCTTGGGTCTCCCATGTAACTAATATTGTTGTATGCTCTTTTGCTGTAGGAAAATCCTCATAGAAGTAAGGATGTAGGTAATGTTGACAGTGGGTGCTCTAGAAGTATGACAGGAAACATAGAGAGACTACATGATTTTGTACCCATTAATGGAGGGAATGTGACATTTGGAGGATGAGATGGCAAGATAACAAGGAAAGGAACTATAAGGACATCCAAGCTGGATTTTGAGAATGTCTATTATGGGAAAGAACTTCAGAATTTCAACTTGTTCTCTGTCTCACAAATTTGTGAAAAGAAGAACAGTGTTCTCTTCACTGAGACTGACTGTCTTGTGCTGTCCAAAGACTTCAAGTTACCTGATGAGAGTCAGGTTGTACTTAAAGTTCCAAGAACACACAACCTTTACAGCTTCAATTTAAATGATGTCCAGCCTGAGGGTGATTTGGCTTGCTTAGTGGCAAAAGCATCTATGGATGAATCAAACAAATGGCATAGAAGGATGGCACATGTGAACTTTAAGACCATCAACAAGTTGGCAAAGAATGGATTGGTACAAGGGCACCTTCTCAAGACCTTCACAAATGAACACAATTGTGTTGCCTGCAAAAAAGGAAAGCAACACAAAGCTTCATACAAGGCCATCACAGCTGTGAGCACCATTACTGAGCCTCTTCAGTTACTTCATATGGATCTTTTTCGTCCTACTTCCATCGGAAGTATTGACCATAAGTACTATTGCCTGGTGATTACAGATGACTTTAGCAGGTTTTCTTGGACTTTCTTCTTAGGTAACAAAGATGAAACCTATCCTGTGATTAGGGACTTTATTGCCTTAATTGAAAACCAGCTAAAAAAAAGGTTAAGACTATAAGGTGTGACAATGGGACAGAGTTTAAAAATTCTAACCTAATTGAATTCTGTGGGCATAAGGGGATTAAAAGGGACTATAGTAATGCCAGAACCCCACAACAAAATGAGGTTGCTGAAAGGAAAAATAGAACCCTTATAGAAGCAGCTAGATCAATGATGGCTGACTCTAAGTTACCTACCATGTTTTGGACTGAAGCAGTTTGCACTGCTTGCTATGTTCTGAATAGGGTATCGATTACTAGTCCTCACAACAAAACACCTTATGAGCTTTTGTCTGGGAAGGTTCCTAACATTCGTTATCTTAAACCTTTTGGATGTCATGTAACTATTTTGAACACCAGTGATCACCTAGGTAAATTTGAAGGGAAGGCAGATGAGGGGTTTATTGTTGGTTATTCTGCTCATAGAAAGGCCTATAGAGTTTATAATTTATCTGCTAAGAGGATAGAAGAGACACTCAATTTAAGATATCTTGAGGATAAACCTAATTTACAGGGTGCAGGTCATGAGTGGTATTTTGACCTTGATTATCTGACTGATACTTTAGGTTATTCTAGATTCAAAGCTAATCAATCTGCAGGTACACATGATTATCAAACTAACAATGAAGGTACCTCAGATGATGATTCAGACTCAGTGTGTGATGAACAACCCATTGTTGTTCCTTCTTTTCCCTCTAACCACTTTTCAGGTACTGAGCTCAAAGAATCTTCTGATATAGCTGAAGGTGATTCAAGTTTTGCAGAAGATCTTGCTAGGCTTCAAAGACAAGAACATGATGCCAAGGAAGCAGCTGAAAATTTTGGTTTCGAATTCACACAAGAAACAGAGGAGCTCTTAAAAAAAGCTACAGATGAAGCCCGCAGGAATATGGATTCTGCTGGTGGTGTTCCAGTTCCTGCTGCTACTACCAATTCTGTTAATAGCTCTTATGTTCCTACTGTTGTCACCACTCCTGCTGGTCCTTTGTTGTCTCCTTCTGTTGACTCATTGGGGTTCAATGAACCTCCCACAAGATACCCAAGTCCATCTGATCTTGGAAATTCCCTCTCTTCAGGATCTAAGCTGGAAGATCCTCATCATCAATCAAGAACAGGCATCTTCACTTCCTCCTCATATGATGATGACTTCAATCCCTCTATCACCAATCAAGCGTCAACCATTGATGTCAATCCCACTGCTACTAAGAGGATAAACACGGTTCATCCTCAGTCTTTGATTCTTGGAGATCCCAATTCAACGGTTCAGACAAGAAGCAAGTTGAAACAACCAATGTTTGGAGAAACTGCTTTTGTCAGTTATATTCAAGATCAGCTAAGGAATAATCACACAGACTATCTCCATTGCCTCTATGCTTGTTTTCTGTCTCAAATTGAACCAAGCAGTGTAGCACAAGCTCTTGAAGATTCTGATTGGGTTGAGGCTATGCAAGAGGAAATGCAACAGTTTATGAATCAGAAAGTCTGGAAGTTAGTACCTTTGCCTGAAGGAAAGTATGCAATTGGAACGAAATGGATTCTCAAGAACAAAAGGGATGCTCGAGGTATTGTGGTTCGAAATAAAGCTAGATTGGTAGCTCAAGGTCACAGGCAGGAGGAAGGTATTGACTATGATGAGGTGTTTGCTCCTGTGGCAAGAGTTGAAGCTATTAGATTATTTTTAGCTTTTGCCTCATACATGGGATTCATTGTCTATCAGATGGATGTGAAGAGTGCATTTCTCTATGGTGATATTGAAGAGGAGGTGTATGTAACTTAGCCCAAGGGTTTTGTAGACCCACAGAATCCTGATTTGGTTTACAAGGTGGTGAAAGCACTCTATGGACTTCATCAAGCACCCACGGCATGGTATGCTCGATTGTCTACTTTTTTGCTGAAGCATGGTTACAGAAGAGGAGCAATTGACAAGACACTCTTCATCAAGAAAAATTCAAAAGATATCATCCTTGTTCAGGTTTATGTGGATGACATCATTTTTGGTTCCACAAAGGAAGCTTGGTGTAGGGAGTTTGAGGTGCTAATGAAGGGAGAATTTGAGATGAGTGCTATGGGAGAGCTTACCTTTTTCTTGGGCTTACAAGTAAAACAAAAGCCTGATGGGATCTTTATCAGTCAAGAAAAGTATGTGCAAGACATACTTAAGAAGTTTGATTTGGAAGGTGTGAGGACTGCAACAACACCATATGAAGCTCCAAAGCCTAAATCCAACAATGAACCTGATGATGCTGTTAATGTTCACCTCTACAGATCTATGATAGGTTCACTGATGTATTTGACAGCTTCTAGGCCTGATATCATGTTTGCAGTCAGTGCTTGTTCTAGACATCAAGTTACACCATTAACTTCACACTTGAATGCAGTCAAGAAAATCTTCAAATATCTAAAAGGACAACCTAAGTTGGGTCTTTGGTACCCAAGAGATTCTCCTTTTGTGTTGGAAGCTTACAGTGACAGTGATTATGCTGGTGCTAACTTTGATAGGAAGTCTACTATTGCGGGGTGTCAGTTTCTGGGCAGAAGGTTGATATCTTAGCAATGCAAAAAGCAGACTATTGTGGCTACATCTTCGACTGAGGCAGAGTATGTTGCTGCTGCTAGTTGCTGTGGTCAAGTACTTTGGATTCAAAATCAGTTGTTAGACTATGGGTTTAACTTTATGAATAATAAAATCTTTATTGATAACCAAAGCACCATTTGCATTGTTAAAAACCCAGTTTTTCACCAAAGAACAAAGCACATCGAAATTAGGCACCATTTTATCCGAGATGCTAATGAGAAACATCTTATCCAAGTGCTTAAAATACACACTGATGATAATGTGGTTGATTTGTTAACTAAAGCTTTTGATGGCCCAAGATTTAACTATTTGGTGGTTCATATTGGGATGCTCAATCCTTAAGTGCTGAGATTGAGGGGAGGTATAAGCCTAAGGGGAGGCTTATTGTTGTACATTTTTCATCTTTTTCATTTTCTTTCTTTATTTTCTTTATGTTTAGTTTATTTTATTTTATTAGTTAAAAAATAAAAAATAAAAAAATAATAAAAAATAAAAATTTAGAGTTGTCTACTAACTTGTATGCAGGTACAGTGTTGGTTTCTTACCACACAACAAATGGTAATCCACTCACCATGTCTTACAGACAAGAAAGAGTTGACTCACCATGAGGGTACGGCTCTGGTGTGATCATCAAATCCTTTGACAGCTGTAATAGTTTGCTCAAAACTATAGGGTCTTCAACTCACCCATGTTTCATTACTGAGAGTTGAAATGGTTCTCAATTCGCCATGGATTTTACCCTTTGGGGTTCCAAAGAATTGGCTAGCCCACAAGTGTATGGCTTGTGGTAAAGGCAGTGGCAAACCATATTTGGTACTCAATTCACCAAGGTGTTCTATGCAACCTAAGAATTGACTAGTCCTGAGCAAACAGCTACAGGTAAAGACAAAGCAAATCCGTTGATAGTTGATGGCTTACTAAAAATCATATGGTTATCAATGTACCATGGTCTTACACACCAAAACATTGGCTACTCCAGTAGTTAATGGCTATTGGTAAAGAGACATCAAATCCATTAATTTTCAATGATTCACCTCTCACAAGAGTTAACACACCTGGAAGTGATGAGAATAGTATGAAACTTAAAAGTTTTGATGTACAAATAGTCATGGTTAAAGTAAAGATCAAGTGCATTGTATATCAGATGGTGACAAGATTATGATGCTGTGGTTTCCTGTTGCTGCTGTTACTTAGAAGTTGCTGCTGGAAACTTGTTCTTAATGGTGATTTCTTGTTGCTGCTGGTTCGATTCAGTTGCAGCTGGTTGCTTATTGTTGCTGCTGCAGATCAAGTTCAATCCTCATGTTATGGACGTCAAAGATCTATCAAGAAACTTGAAGTTAACCAAGTCAAATTCAAGATTAGGGGAGGATTGTTAGGAATTATTAAAATAATATTTAGTTCATTACTGCTGGTAGTAGTATGGTTCCTATTGGCAGGTATGTAGTTCCTGCTGGTATTGGTTCCTGCTGGTAGTTATTATTCGTTTCTGATGTTAGTAATATTTCTGCGGGTAAGTAGAAATAGTCAACCCGTATTATTAGAAGGTATGGATATTCATGAGATATATTAGGAATAGATATTGCATATCTTTTACACGTTTTCTTGTGAATGCCGAATTAAGGTTTCTTGTAGTATAAAAGAAACAAGATGGCTATGAACATTGTACGCTTACATAACAACTTTATTAGTGAATAAAAGATCCATAGAGGATCAAATTTTTATTAGTTGTATTCTTCTTCAACTCTTGTGTTTAGTTTCCGCATAAACATAAGTTTCATTGTTAGAGATTCTCTTAGAGTGGTTGTGATTACATAAGCATTCTACCGGCTCAAAGATCTATCAAGGAGGTTGATCTAACAAGGGGTTAAACAAACCTGAAGCTCAGTGGACTATAGATGAGAGAAGGGTAGTCAATCAAAACCAACGCCTGAAAAGCATAATTATATCTTGTCTTCCTGACGATATAATGGAATCAGTCATTAACTGTTCTACAGCCAAACAAACTTGGGATTACTTGATTAATAGCTTTGAAGGTCCCTCAGATACCAAGGAAAACAGGATCATGGACCTGAAACTTGAGTACAACACTTTCAGGGCAAAGGACTTTGAAAGTTTCTCTCAGACATATACCAGATACAAGACCCTGATAAATGAATTGTCAAACGATGGTGTAGTTTTGTCTAAGCATGAGATCAATGTTGGCTTTGTCAACAGTCTCCCTGAGAAGTGGCTAAACTTCTCGCAGGGCCTCAGGAATGCTAATCACATTCAGACCCTTGAGCTCCCTGAGATCTATGTGAAGTTTGTCTATGAAGAAAACTTAATCTCTAGGAGATACCCAGACTCAAAGAAAGCCCTTGAGACCAAAAAGGCGCTGACTTCCTCACCCATATCAACTGCCTTTTATTCTAATGGTGTTGTGCAGGATTTTCAAGAGGATTCTGATAATGAGATTGATGAAAGAACTAGTGATGGGTACCTAAATGATTTAAACTTGGAATTCCAAGAAAGGGCACTCCTTGCTAATTCAAAACATTTTATCAAAAGAAATCAGTCAAACTTTTCAAAAGCTAAAGCAAATGAAACCACTGAATGTTTCAGATGTGGTAAAAAGGGTCATTTTGCTAAAGACTGTTATTCAAAAACTATCTCAGAACCCTCTTATAAATTTTCTGGAAACAGTTCCTCAGGAACTACCAAGTTTCAACCTAGAATGCTTCAGTCGACCCAACATTTTCAAAACAATAATGTTCAAAAGGGTCAAAAGGACTTTGAGGCTAAATATAGGAAAGCTAAGGCTAAACTTGCCCTCCTTGAAACTAATCCCTCAATGACTCAGGCTGCTCAAACTTCCAAACCTGTTCAGAAAAAGAACAAGGTTCTTGTAGAAGAAGCTTATGCCTGGGATGAAGAAGAGGTCTCCTCAGAAGATGAGGAAACTAGAGTAAGTGCACTAATGGCACTTTCTGAAGGTGATCAGCTGGCTGTTGGAAAAAGCCATGCAAGGAATGGAGAGTGGGTCAACATAACCATGAAGAAGGTAAATATTTTACTTTCAATGGATGATGATTCTGACTGGCAGTCCTATATGAATTATATTTGTGTAGATCTTAAGTTTGTAGAAGAACAAAGGCTTAATTTGCTTTCAAAATATAACAATCTTGTGTTAGAATTAAATAAGTGTAGAGATGAATTGCTTGTATTAAAACAAGCCAAGTTAGAAACGATTACACTTCAAATTCCAAACACTGGGATTTTAAAACAAAATCAAGCTCTTCAAAATGCACTTAACAAAGAAAAGGCTGTCATTTAAGGCTGGACTAAAAAGAACCCCAAAGTTTATGAAACTGTGAGTCTAATTCCTAGTGAAAACAAGAAAATTATAGGAATAGACCAACTCACTGAAACCCCCAGTAATAGTCACAAAGAAAAGACTTTTATTCCAGCTGGCATATCTTTTGAGCAGGAAATGGAACCCAAGTCAAATGACTGGATTGTCAGGGACAACCGAGTCAGTAAGTTACCAAACTTTGAGACTGGAAAAATCTTGCTTCCTAAAATTCGGGCTCTGAAAAATATGCTTGGACACACTGACCAACCCAGTAGTACTGAGTCAGTCAATGAGTCTGAATCAGAATCATTTACACCACTCCCACCTATGAAAGTCCTTCAGGGTGCTGCACCAAGCTCAGACCTACCACCATTGGTCTACTCTTGGTATTCTCCAAAGGAGAAGCCAGGAATAGGAAAAACCATCCTAAAAAGGCAAACCCCTGATGTAACGCCCCGTGACCAAACACGACTAAAAACGTGAAAATTTTTCTCAAAAAGTCCACCCGGAAACTGACCCGCTGATACTCTTTTACAATCTGACATAAATCTATACATATATGGACCTTGAGCCTATTTTTAAATGAATCTAGACTCAATTATCTTCAAAACGCCGGGTGGCACGACCTCTAACGACTTACGGATCAAAAGATATGATTTTTCGAAGTTTGCCAAAAAATGTTACCGAGTCGCCCATCCGATCGGATGGCCCTCCATCCGAATCGAATGGAGACTGCTGATCAGACAAAATTACATTTTCATCCGTAACTTGAAAACCCGATCTCGATATTTTACCAAACTTTCCAAATTTACTTAGTATACTAACGGGTTCATTTTCATACAAAAACATCTACCGTTTGACCCTCCGAAATAGTACTTTACGTTATAACGGGTTATGCATAAAAACCCATTTACGCCCCAAATCACTTAAAACACTTTATTTACCCACCATATTTAACCAACATACACAATTTAACATACTAGACCAGACCCATACAATCTTGACCCGCTCACACCCCAAAATGGGTAAAGAATAGCTTATGCCAAACACCCTCTTAAAACTCATTCTCACTACACACTTTTTCCCAATACACATAACAACTATGTAACCATTTAAAACACACTTTACTTGACATTTCAAATATATTGCAAAGGTGATGGTACAATGTCTTGACCCATATATTTCCAAAATGGGTGAGATTGGCTAATTGCCAAACACCCTCCTAATTACCACCACAACCACATACCATAAGGACTTCTTGACATTTACATAAACATGACTCATGACCTAACACGACTAAGGACCATGAATGACAATAAGACCGTTAAATAGCAAAATGACCATATAGTATGAAGTATACCAAAACACGAAAGGACACTCGGGGCTTCCAACTTCAATTGCGTTTGGTCCAAAAGAATCCGGTCTTCTAGTCTACCATCTACCCTACAAGCTATGCTAAGTCCTTACCCTTGCTTCCTCCACTTGTACCTACAAAATCATCATCATCTAACACCGTAAGAAAACGCTTAGTAAGTATATAAGATATAACCATCATTACATTTCCATGGAGCATAACATAACATTTTACTCACCTTGATCAAGCAAGCAATACATAACATTAACATGACTAGCATTGGATCCAAGCTAACATTCATTAAAAAGCTCCATAACAAGAATACATTACACATCATAACATTAACAATATAACATTAAACAAGTTATACCTATATACTTACCTCAATCTCTCCTAGCTCCCTAATTGGACTTGATATAGGCTCTACTTATGCTTCCTATCACAAGATTAGCTTTAATTAGTAACTAATTAACTAAGGAGATCATTAATTCACAACCTTTATCCACAATACTCAAATCCCACCACATGAACCCTAATTTCTACAATTGGGGAAAACACTTACTTGATGAGGAGAGTATAATTAAGGTGTCCCTAGTGCTTCTTGATCACCTCTTGATAACCAAAATGAGTTAAAATGAAGATTTAGGCCTTCCCTCCCTTTTTTCTCTCAATATATCGACACATATGAAGAACACACTCTAAGTTTCCAGACTTTTCCAAGTGTTAGTTATTTATCCATGTGTTAAATTAATTTGAGTCATTTGGCAAGGATAGTCCTCCAGGTCTTATTCTTCTTATATTGATCACTCATTAATTTACTACTTAACTCATAATACATAACTTACATGATTTATTATATACACATATAGTACCTTATTGGGATACGGGTGTAACACTTGAAGTCTCAGTTCATACTGATGACTTATCAACTTCAGTCCCTTCTGAAGTAAAAACAGAAAGCCCTGACTCAAAAATAGATCAGTTGGCTGAGCTTGTCAGGAAGCTGAGTGAGAAGATTGAATCTTCTGAGAAGCCTTCTCAATCCAAGGTGAAGGAACCCAAATCAGCTTCCTCAAGCACCAAACCAAAACCCTCCAAACCCCTAAAAAGGTGTGAGCTGTGTCACTATACCAATCATTCCACTGATGATTGCTATAGAATCCTTTACTGCATGATATGCAAAAAGGAAGATCACAGGACCTCTGATCACCAATCATACACAGCCACATCAAAGATGGCAAACTTTAAAGCACAGGCTTTAAAATATCCTTCTGATTCTAAACAGAAACAGAAACAAAAGGCCAAGCCTTTTGCCCTTGCCCTCACTGTGGCTTCAATGACCACCTTCTTAAGGATTGTCTAATGGACAACAGTTGTGAAATTTGTGGAGATCCCACTCAAGACACCTCAGGACATGAAAAGGTCATTCAAACCAGAAGAGGCATAACCAAGTCATCCTCTCAGTCTACTGAGTCTACCTCAGCAATCAAATGCAAAACCTATGGTAGCTCAGTCCACTCAACCACTGACCATGAATCAATTGTTACTTTTAAGAAGGGTACTAAAGCCAAGCCCTCCAAGAAGAGGGATCCTAGAAAGAACTAACTCAGTTTACCGTTTGTACAGAGGCATGCCAGGGAGCCTATTTGGCATCTAGATAGTGGATGTTCAAGGAGCATGACTGGTGTGAAAGAATATCTGCACAAATATGTAGAAGAACCAGGACCCAAGGTGGTATTTGCTGATAATTCATCATGTCTCACTGAAGGTTATGGTTCAGTAAACTGTAGTGGTATAGTCTTTACTAGGATAGCTTATGTCAATGGTCTTAAGTACAATTTGATCAGTGTCAGTCAACTATGTGATGCAAAGTACATAGTTCAGTTTGATGATAAGCAAGGAACCATCTTCAATGCAAATAAGGAAGTTGTCCTTATTACACCAAGAAGGCAAGATGTTTATGTGTTAGACATGTCCAGTCTAACTCAGAATGGAACTTGTCTCTTTGTTAAGGCCACTGAACTTCAAAAACATAAACATAAACAATCTTGTGAAACAAAACAAGGTCCTTGGCTTACCATCACTTGTGTTTTCAAAGGATAAACCATGCTCTGCCTGTGAAAAAGGTAAACATCATAGAGCATCCTTTAAAACCAAAACAAACTTTTCCATCAGGAACTGCCTTCATCTTCTCCATATGGATCTCTTTGGGCCCATCAGTCCTAGATCCATTAACCATGAGAAGTATACTCTGGTCATTGTGGATGAATACTCAAGATACACTTGGGTTTACTTCCTGATCAAAAAGAGTCAGGCAGCTGAAACAATCATGTCCTTTGTCAGGAACATTGAAAATCAAAATGACATTAAAGTCAAACAGATTAGGACTGACAATGGGACAGAGTTCAAAAACTATGAACTTGAATGTTTCTGTGATGAGAAAGGAATTTCCCAAAAATTTTCCTCTCCATACTTTCATGTCTTTGGGTGTCCTGTGTTTATTCATAATCACAAGGATCACTTAGGGAAATTTGATGCCAAAGCTGATGATGGATACTTCCTAGGATACTCTCTTGTCTCAAAGGCCTTCAGGGTGTTCAACACTAGGAGACAGCAAACTGAGGAAACATTCCATGTTACCTTTGATGAGAGCACTGATGCAATCAGTGTCTCTAACACCTCAGTGGAAGAGATAGGTATTGATGATTCATCAAGATACCCTCCTGATGAACATCATCCTGACAATGATCCTTCCACTCAGTACCAAGCAAATGCTAACATCTCCTACTACATCATTCCTCACAACCTTCCTTACCCAACCATCACTGAGTTTGTTGAAGCACAAAGAAGTACTTATGCAATCAATAAGTCTGAACAAAGTGCTCAAGAACCAAACAATCTCAATGATCAGCCAACCAAGTCAGACACTCAAGATCCTGAAGATCATCAGGTGTCTTCACCAGACTGTTAGGAATTAAGCTTAAGCAGTTAAGACTGTTGGAGGTAACAGTTAGAACTGTTGAAGGAATAAGTTAAGACTGCTGAAGTAGTGTTGAAGACATGAGCAGTTAAGACTGCTGAGTGAAGAAGTTAAGACTGGTTATGATTTATGTAAAGTAGATAATTATGGAAAATATATTATGTATATCGTATAAGAATAGATTGATAGTTATCTTGTACAGGAATCCTTCGTCTATAAAAGGATTGCCTAGGTTAAGGTTTATGAGAGAGAGACAATACAGAAGATACACGAACACAACACATATACGTATTAGAAAGATTCAAGGTTGTAAACCCTAGTGATAGGAAGATCACTCGTATTATTATTTGCTAATAATATTGAATCGTTGGAAGTTATTTATTCTCTGTTTCTTTGTTTATTCAATTCATACAAAACATACAAGATTTTCTAAGTGCTAGCTAGTAAATTCCGCGTGCTAGACTAAGTATAATTCTTTGTATCACATCTAACACAAAGAGTGTGTGTAGATCCGGTCAAGTGGTATCAGAGCCAGGTTGCTGATACATCGATTTAGAAGATCCGAGAAGAACAAAGATGGACATGGAAACTACACCATCCACAACCAACATTGCTGCTAAGCTTCGTATGCTTAAACCTAATGAGTTCGACATGTGGAGACTTCGTATTGAGCAGTTTTTCCAAGTGCAAGACTATGTCCTATGGGAGATCATTGAAGATGGAAACTCGTTTACCCCTGTTCAAACAACAACTATTGTTGAAGGTAAATCTGAGACTACAGTGCAGACAAAGCCAATTTCTAATAAAGAGAAGGCAAGATACAAGAATGATCTTAAAGCTAGGAGTTTGCTTCTGATGACTATTCCCAATGATCAGTTGCTGAATTTTAGTAAGTTCAAGTGTGTTAAATCTCTGTTCGAAGCTATTGTTGCAAGATATGGTGGGAATGAAGCCACGAAGAAAACTCAGAAGACTCTTCTCAAGCATCAGTTGGAGAACTTTACTGCTACAAGTAATGAGTCGTTGGATCATATGTTCAATAGGCTTCAAAAGTTGGTGAGTCAACTTGCTGTTTTAGGGATTGAGATGCCTTAGGAAGATCTCAACTCAAAGTTTCTGAGAAGTCTACCTTCTGAATGAGCTATGCATGTGGTAGTATGGAAAAACAAGCCTGATATAGATTCCATGAGCTTAATGGGTCTATATAGCAACTTCAAGATAATAGAACATGAGATTAAGAAGTCTGCTGGATCAAGTTCAAGCTCAAGCTCAGGGAATTTGGCCTTTGTATCAACTCCCAGTTCCTCAAATCCAAATAAAGAAGTGCAAGTTACTGGAGCAGTTGGAACTGCTAGTGCAAATCTTGGTACTGCTAGCACCTCGAGCAGTACTAGTGGACTTTTGAATGATGATACTTATTGTGCTTTTCTGAATACTCAGCACAATGGAAGTATGTTGACTCATTCAGATCTTCAGGAGATTGATGAAGATGATATTGAAGAGATGGATATTAAGTGGCAGCTCTCTCTTCTCAGTTTGAGAGCTAGAAGATTCTTGAAGAAAACTGGCAAGAAGATTGTCATAAACAGTAATGATGTTGCAGGGTATGAAAAATCCAAGATTGAGTGCTACAATTGCCACAAGAAAGGTCATTACTCAAGGGAGTGCAGATTGCCAAGTCAACAAGATGGAAAGAGTAAAGCATATGGAAACAAGTCAAGAATTGTGGAGGTTACTGATTCAAGCTCGAAAGCCATGGTTGCTATTGATGGCTTAGGATTTGACTGGAGCTATATTGCAGAGGAGGAAGCAAAAGCATCTACAGAGGTTGCTCTCATGGTATTTTCTGATTCTGAGGTACAAATTTCAAAATGTTCTAAATCTTGTGAATCTTTAAAAGAATTAGAAACACTTAAAACTAAATATGAGAGTCAGTGGAAAGAATTAAGAGAAACTTCTTTTAGCTTAGCAAATCATAAGAGAGCTTTAGCTGTGTTAGAAGAGAAAATTGTTCATTATCAAAACAATGAGTCTAAGTTTTCTGATGATATGATTATTATTAAAAGGGACTTAATGTTTAGAGAGAATGAAATCACTGTTTTAAAACATGAGCTAGAACAGGTTAAGAAGGCTAAGGAGAACATTCAGATGAGTATAGATACACTTGAATACACATCACAAGGTGTTAAAAAGATAATTGAGAGTCAGATTCAGAATAAAGCTAAGTCAGGCCTAGGATATAAGTCAGTTCCACCTCCTTATAGAGGAATTCCATCACCTAAAGGAATAGACTTAGAACACACAGGACTCCCTGAATTTCAATTACCTGAACTTAACTATGGTCCTCAACCTAAGAAGGATGTAGTTCATAAACCTGAGTTTGTTAGTGCAAGTGATAAATCACTATCTGAGGACAAGGTGTCTTCTGATAGGTCCTCACCTAAGGACTCAGATGCTCCAACAATTGAGGAATGGACTTCTGATGATGAGGATGATCAGGCTGTGGTTAAGCCTGTTAGTGCTAAAGTGGAGGAACCAAAAGTTCCAAAGATGGTTAAACCTGAGACTGTTAGGCCTAGTTCTAATGCCAAACCTTTTAGACCAACAGTTAGGTATGCAGAGATGTATAGAACCACAAACAAGCCAAGAGGTAACCAGAGGAATTGGAATGACCTCAAATCCCACCAATTAGGAAAGGATTTTGTTTGCTATAGGAAAGCTTGTTACTCTTGTGGTAGTTTTGATCATCTTGCAGATTATTGTGATAAATGGGTATCTGGATATACAAATCATAGGTTGAGCATTGCAAGACCTCAATCTTTTCCTAGGAATGATAGGATGATACCTAGATCAGTTCTTTTAAGGTCTGGACCTAGAGCAGTTCCAACTGCTAGACCAGCAGTTCCAACTGCTAGACCAACAGTTCCAACTGTCAGACCTATGAGACCAATTCACCCAAGGCCACCAGTTCAAAATCAAATAAATGTTTTTAAACCATCTTACACAACTGGTAAAAGAACTTTTTATGAGAAAGCAGTGGTAAAAAACCAAGCTTGAAAACCTAAGGTAACAAATGCCAAGCCAGCAGTTCCAACTGCTAGCAAGGTAATTGGTACTGGTGTGAATAAAAACACTGCTAAAGGAAACATGGGAAATAGAGTGAATGCTTCAGCATGTTGGGTATGGAGACCAATTCAACCCAATGGTGCTAAGACTGTTTTGAAAAGAATAAATTATGTTGATGCTAGAGGAAAGCCTAAGTCTGATTTGGCTTGGGTTTCACAAGGAAATTAATTTTTCTTGTTATATGCATTGTTAGTCATGTGCTTGTATTTGGAATTCTTTGTTTTTGGACTAACAATTGCAGGATTGGAGAGTAAACACCAAGGGTTTCAAGTTGACCGACTTAAGAATGGCAAGATTGGAATATGCTAAGCGTCACAACCAGGTTGCGTTTTTAGAGAGAACAGAGCAAGGAGATGGGCCAAAATTTTATGAGGTTGTGGATTTTCTCAACAACTCTCACATAAGGTATGCTCTAACTGTTTCTCCTACTCTTTATGTTTCGCACATCACACAGTTCTGGCAGAATTCATCTATCTTGACACGTGATGATGGAAACTTAGAAATTCATACTAAAGTAGATGGCATTAAATTTGTTGTTACCGAGTCTATACTTAGGAGACATCTTAAATTAAATGACTCAGATGGTATCGACACCATGCTAAATACTGAAATTTGGGAAGAACTTGAAAAAATGGGGTATAATACATCTGAACATAAATTGACTTTTCAAAAGGCATGTTTTTCACCCCAATGGAGATTTTTGATACATACTCTTCTATTATGTTTAAGTAATAAAAAGACTGCTTGGGAACAATTCAGTAGCAATATTGCTATTGCTCTCATTTGCTTGTCTACAAACAGAGTTTTTAACTGGTCAAAATATATTTTTGAGGGTATGGCATCAAATGTTGATAGTAAAACAAAGTTTTTAATGTATCCCAGGTTTGTTCAAACAATTTTGAATAAAAAGAAAAACCTGCTTACAGAACCAACTGAAATTTTTCCTATGCCTAGTTTACAATCAAAGGTTTTTCAAAATATGACTATGGCTAGTAAACATTTTCAAGGGGAACCAGTTCCATTATTTCCTCAAATGATTCAAACTGAGTTGGGTGAAGGTTCAGCAGTTCCAACTGATCCCCATCACACATCCACTCAAGACTTTGAAACAACCCAACAACCACCTATCACTTATAGGAGAAGGTCTAAACCTAGTCTAACTAGGGTTGTGACTGAATCCTTGCCCAAAGATTCACCTCTCATAGCAGGCTACACAGCTAGAAGTGATGAGGGTAGTTCTTCACAAACTGAATTGACGGCTTTATGTACCAAGTTAGTAGCTCAGGTTGACACTTTGGAGAAGGAGCTAAAGCAAACCAAGGAGGAATTCAAAGCTCACAAGGAGACATTTGCCAGAGTTTACACAAAGCTAACAAAAAGGGTGAAGAAGCTTGAAGAACAGTTGCAAAAGAAAAGGGCAAGAGTGGTATTGGATGATTCTTGTAACACCCCAACCCGACAAGGGTAAAGATATCACATTATGGCGACATTTCAAAGCATTCATACATATACACAGCGGAAGCCATAAAACATCATAAATAAATAAGCCAAGTCAACATGACTTGAATCCAATATAAAAGTCTCACAAGATAAACGGAATAATCCAAAGGAAAATACATAACGAAATGAATCCATGATCAAAATGTCTAAACAAATGGCAAGACTAGGGTAGGACATCATCTAAGGTAAAAGCATCCAACTAACTCTCATCCCAAGCATAGAATCCATCTCCCAGCTAGATACCTGCCGCACACGAAAAAGAAAACGTGCGGCTGAGCTTACAAAGCCCAATGGACAGATACATAATACAAACAAAGATAATGAAACCGAAATATACTGAGGCACTGGGAGATATCATAAGGTATAATCAAAGCAAAGGAATAATAAGGAGATATAGGATAGTTATCTACCACGAGCCCATAACTCAAAGTCAAAATCATAGTCTCAAGGTCATAAGCTCACAATCAGAGGGGATACCTCTCAGGCAACCAGATAATATGAGGGGTGTCCTCATGTATCAAGATAGTGGAGTAGCTAGCTCCAGCTAAATGTGAAAGGCGTGTATTGCACACAAGCACCAGTCACCTCAAAGTCAATACTCAAAGTCACAGTTAAATCCAGTAAACATACAAATCTAGGATTGCAACCCATACGCCCCCAACTCAAAGTCATCCCAACATCATAGTAGCCATGGCAGAAAATCATAAAAAGGACGGTGTGAGAAATCACTCCCCCACACGGGAGTCATGCCAGTGGTGCATCACAGACATGGCCAGGTTACCTCCCTGGCTAGGTAGCATAAATGGCTCGGGTATCAAACTAAGAGTCATGTCTCAAAATCATAGCACAAGGTCATATATCAAAAGGTGCATCTCAAGGTCGTATCAAAAGTAATATCAAAGGTTCATTTAAAAGGGAACATAGCAATGGCTTGGGAAACCTTAACTGAATCATAACTCAAAATCAATGTATAAGAATATCAGAACCCTTACTGAAACAAGGGCAGAGTATCTGTACCTTATGACGAAAGCACAAATAGAAGTAAAGCACAGAAATGGGGACACCTCAGGGTCTCTCCTTCTTCACACCTAAAGGAGTAGAAGGGGATTACAATTCATTCTTAATTAATTGCTTTTCCATTTTTAGTAACTTTCTATTTTTAGCAGGTTTCCATATTTAGAAAGTTTCCATAATTAGAAGGTTTCCTTATTTAGTAAGTTTCCAATTTTAGAAGTATGGAGTACATAACTTAGTTAGATCATTACTAAATGGAAATAAGGTATCTTTTATCATATTTACACACTTGATCCTTAGGGTTTCACAATTTACACTTTACACCACTTTATTACAAAAGTTACACTTTTAACCCTTCAAGTATTCATAGTTACACATTAAACCCTGAGTTTATCCATTTCACACCATGATCACTTATTTTACTATATTATATGAATGTATCCTCAAGTATTCATAATTTACACAATAGGTCCCTCTAGTTAACAATGTTACATATTTAGTCCTTCAATTTACTATTTCAACCTTTAATTATAAACAATTACATATTAAGCCATGAAATTATCAAAATAGCACATAACTCCCTGAATATATTTTATTATTCAAAATAGCACTAAGTTTCCAGAATCTTCATATTTAGTCCCTCTATTTATTTAATTTACATATTTAACCTTAAAGTTTACATTTTCAATCTTTAATTAATAATAATTACATATTAGTCCAATAAATATCCAAATTTACCCATTAGCCCCTGAATATCATTCATTACTCAAATTGACCTTAACTTTCCAGAAATTACATGTTTAGTCCCTATATTTTATTTATTAGCAAAATCGATTTATAATTTAATTATTAAACCCAAATAAACCCTTTAAATGTAAAATTAACACAAATGGTCCTCCATGCATATTTTACACATTATTCCACAGGTTTATAACACCTTACAAAAATATCCCCATAGTTTATAAAATTACATAACGCACCCTTAAGTATTTATTTTTGGATCGGTACACTTTTTAATACCAAAATCAAAACCCTAATTTTGTCCAATCATCATCTCATCAATAATACTTCATTAAAACACATTAATTTCCAGATTCATCCACATAAAACCCTAGGTCGACTAGGTATTAGGGTTTTCCACATTTTTCCTTTATTTTTCCCATTTAGCCGATTATAACAAAATTCACAAATAATAGTTTAGAGCCTCAACAATTCAAATGAGCATTTTTCTGGTGTTATTTGATGATAATAGAGCCCACGAAAAATATTCACCAAGGCTGGAAAAATCGCATATGTGTTATTTAGATTTATTTTGATTTAGGGTTTATAAATACAATAATTTTCATACGAATTATATATAATGCATGGCCGGTTTTTACCATTTTTACCACGTTAGATATGATCAATAGAAGCTGAGAAAAATACCAAGACAATTTTAGAATGAGTGAAAAAGGCTGAATGAATTTATGTCTCTCGGCTAGAATTTTTGAACCACAAGAAATCACCACGACTTCAAACGGGACCAAACCACCTTGTACACATTTTTAGCAGATCATAAATAATGTAAGAACCCCAAGAAAAATAAGAAACGAATTTTAAAATGATCGGATGAATTATTTAGGAATTTATTACCTTTCGAACGTATAAAAGGAAGAAATTCGGTAGTTCTTGATCTAGGCCTCTAAAAATTGATTTGCTATTTTTCCAAGCTTCTTAGTAGTGTGATGAACTCCAGAAAAGTCTTTCTTGGTTTTGGGAGAGCACGTATGAATTATGGAGGAGGGTTTGTGGTTGTCGGCTAGGTGAAAATTAGGGTAAATCAAAATAAATTATTGGGATGGGTATATTGGGTAAATTTCCGAGTCCTAAGGAGATTAAGGAGCAAGATTTTCGGTATCAAGAGCTGGAATTTTAATTTACCAAGTTTAGGATTTAATTTGAATTTATTTTGTACATTAAAATGCATTCTAAGTAATTTAAATATAGGTTGTATTATAATAAATCGGCATGATATATATTTTGTGTAAATAATACATTTTTGGACTTGTAAAAATATTAGGAGCATGCTTCATAATTATTACACTTGATTTGTAGTTCGTTTCCAGAGATTCGGGATAAATTCGGGACTTATATAATGCTTTTATTCATTTTTAACATTACGGGGGTAATATGGTAATTTTGCCACTTGTATAAATGTTAAATGAAATTCTTAAAATTATTTAGGATCATAACTTGTGCATTGCCAGAAGTTTGGAATTTATTTGATACTTTATAAGCTTTTAAATGATTTTTAAACTTGCAGGGGCATTTTGGTCATTTTACATGCTTTATAAATTTTAGGTGTTACAATTCTGATGATGATGATTCAGATGAATCTGAAGGGGATGATGAAAATTCTTCCAAACAGGGGAGGAAATCTGGTAAAGAGAGGAAATTTGAAGAAAAGGATAGATCAGGATCTCAGGGGAGGTATGAAGAAGGTTCTGAACAAGAAAAAGGTTATAATAAAGGTTCAGGTTCTGGTAATATTCATGAAGATTCAGCTAAAGCAGTTCCTTATGAAGAAGCAGTTCAAACTGCTGAGACAGAGCAAGAGACAGAGCAAGTAACAGTTCAAACTGCTGAGTCAGAACAACAAGCAGTTCCAACTGAAGAAACTTCTGCTGAACAAGAATATGAAAGGAGAAGAGCAAATAAAGGAAAGAAACCTAAGACATCTGAAGAAGTGGTTACTATTTAAGAACTTGAAAGGCTTAAAAGGTTGAAACCAAAAACTCAAGAACAGATTGCTCATGATGCAGAGGTTGCAAGACAAATGTTAGAGGAAGATTTGGCTGATAAGGAAGCTGAAAAGGAAGCTAAACAAGCCCAGATGGATCATGATGAAGAATTTGCAAGGAAATTAGCTGCTGATGACATAAGGAATATATCTGAATTCATAGAAAGAAAAAGATCAAGTGAAGTTGATGTAGAAGAATTCAATGATCAGTTGCAATATTTTCTAAATTCTGATGTAATGGTAAGAGCACAAGCTTCTATGGTTCTTAGAGATCAAGAGTTAAATGAAGATGAGAAGACAGAGGAGCTTAAGGAATTTATACTCAAGAAGAATGGAGTTACAAAGTGGGAAGATCTGATTCATAGAATAAGAGAAAGCCATAAGTCAGGGTACAAGACTAAGTTACCTACAAAGAGAGAACTTGTTGAGGATATGAAGCATTATTTGAAGAACTCGGCAAATTACTCTATGAAAGATTTCAAGGGAAAGTCTTATGCTATTATTGAAAAAGAATTCTGTGAAACTTATGCAGTTTTGAATTCTCCAAAAAGAAGTGTCAAAACAGGTAAGAAGAGGGAAGCAGAATCTATGGAATCAGAAGTTGCTAAGAAACAAAAGTTTGATGAAGAAGGATTAACTGATGAAAAGATTAAAGGCATGATGGTAATTATTCCAGAGGATTCTTACATTAAACCTTTGCAGGTCAAACATCCAATAATTGACTGGGAAGTGTTTACTGATGGTAGAATGAAGGGATGGAAGATTATCAGGTTAGGAGATATTTCTGAAAGATATAAGTTGTTTGAAGATTTTCTTAAAGGATTTGACAGAGAAGATCTAAATCAACTTTGGAGTTTAGTGAAAGAGAAGTTCAGAGATATTGATCCAGTTGAAGATAAAGACAAAGAACTATGGGTACAATTAAAGAGATTGTATGAACCAGATGGTGGAGAATCGATTTGGAGATTTCAAGCTCAAGTCAAGGATATTTCTTGGAAGTTATTTGGTACATGTGGAGTACACAGAGTATCTACAAAGGAAGGATTAGAGATATATATGCTGGTTGAAAAGAATTATCCACTCAGACCAGGTGTGTTGACTATGCTGGTATTTGCAAAACTGGAAGCTAATGAAGTGTCTGAGATGGCTAATATGCTGGTAAAGAAGATATTCAACCTTGCACAAGAAGTAAAAGCTGGATCTAAGAGATTTGCTTGATGGGTATTTGAAAGAATTTTCAGCATTAAGAAGAAGAAGCTTAATTTGAAGAAACTTAATGATTGGGAAGAAATCATAAGTTTAGGGGATGATTGTTAGGAATTAAGCTTAAGCAGTTAAGACTGTTGGAGGTAACAGTTAGAACTGTTGAAGGAAGAAGTTAAGACTGCTGAAGGAGTGTTGAAGACATGAGCAGTTAAGACTGCTGAGTGAAGAAGTTAAGACTGGTTATGATTTATGTAAAGTAGATAATTATGGAAAATATATTGTGTATATCGTATAAGAATAGATTGATAGTTATCTTGTACAGGAATCCTTAGTCTATAAAAGAATTGCCTAGGTTAAGGTTTATGAGAGAGAGACAATACAGAATATACACGAACACAACACATATACGTATTAGAAAGATTCAAGGTTGTAAACCCTAGTGATAGGAAGATCACTCGTATTATTATTTGCTAATAATATTGAAGCGTTGGAAGTTATTTATTCTATGTTTCTTTGTTTATTCAATTCATACAAAACATACAAGATCTTCTAAGTGCTAGCTAGTAAATTCCGCGTGCTAGACTAAGTATAATTCTTCGTATCACATCTAACACAAGGAGTATGTGTAGATCCGGTCACAGACCCTACCAATCAGGCCTCCACAAGTTCTAATCAGTATCCAAGACCTCAGGACAGTTGGACTAGGTCTCAAGATATAGAACTTGTCAATATAATTGGAAAGCCTACTGAAGGCATGCTCACCAGAAGCATGGCTGCTAAACTAACTGCAGCCTCAGCCAATTAATGCCTATTTGTGGACTTCATCTCCACAATTGAACCCAAAAGTGTCAAAGAAGCACTTAAACATCAAAGTTGGGTTCAGGCCATGGATGATGAACTAGAATAATTTGACAGAAACAAGGTAATGACCTTGGTCAAATGTCCTGAAGATGTTTCAGTCATTGGCATGAAATGGGTGTTCAAAAATAAATCTGATGAAAATGGCATAGTCATTAAAAACAAGGCCAGACTTGTAGCCAAAGGCTAAAATCAACAAGAAGGCATTGACTATGAAGAAACATTTGCACCAGTGGCAAGGATGGAAGCCATCAGGATCTTCCATGCATTTGCAACCTACATGAACTTCAAGGTGTACCAAATGGATGTTAAAAGTGCATTCTTAAATGGGTCACTGAAAGAAGAAGTTTATGTTCAGCAACCTCTTGGATTTGAGAGCAGTAAGTTTCCTGACTATGTCTGCAAGCTTAACAAATCCCTTTATGGAATGAAACAAGCACCCAGGGCATGGTATGAAACTCTCTCAGCCTTCCTGATCCAAAACAAATTTGTCAGAGGCAAGATAGACAACACATTGTTTATCTACAGGACAATTAGTGATGTCATACTTGTACAAGTATATGTTGATGACATCATCTTTGGCTCAACAAGGTATAAACTTTGCAAACAGTTTGAAAAACTGATGGCAAAGAAATTTGAAATGACCATGATAGGAGAACTGACTTACTTTCTTGGACTGCAAATCAAGAAGACTGATAAAAGAACCTCTATCAGTCAAGAGAAGTATGTCAGAAGTCTACTGAAGAAGTATGAGCTAAGTGAATGTGCCTCAGTCAAAACTCCCATGGTTCCTCCCAACAACCTTGGTCCTGACCTTACTGGTAAACCAGTCAATCAAACTCTATTCAGAGGAATGATTGGGTCACTGATGTATCTACTTGCCTCAAGGCCTGACATCCAATTCTCAGTGTGTTTGTGTGCCAGATATCAATCTGACCCAAGAGAATCTCATCTCACAGCTGTGAAAAGGATACTCAGGTACCTGAAAGTTACTCCAAACCTTGGAGTATACTATCCAAAGTGTTCAGGCTTTGATCTCAAAGGATACTCAGACTCTGACTATGCTGGATGCAACATGGACAAGAAAAGCACTTCAAGCTCCTGCCAAATTCTTGGTGGAAAATTAGTCTGTTGGAGTGCTAAGAAGCAACAATCAGTTGCCATGTCCTCAGCAGAAGCTGAATATGTTGCAGCAGCCAGTTGTTGTGCAAATGTACTATGAATGAAAAGTCAACTCAGTGACTATGGAATCCAGTATAAGATGGTTCCCATCTTTTGTGATAACACAAGTGCAATTGCCATCTCAAACAACCCTATTCTTCATCAGAGAACAAAACATATTGATATTAGATATCACTTCATCAGGGACCATGTCATGAATGGTGACATTGAATTACACTTCATTCCTACTGAATATCAGCTAGCTGATATATTTACCAAACCATTGGATGAACCAACTTTCACAAGACTGAAAGCTGAATTAGGAATGTTGGATATTGAGAATCAGTCCATTGATTAAATCCATCCAACTAAGTGTAAATTCTGAAAACCCCGGGTCCTTGACTCAATGTGTTCCTCAGTGAAAAAGATCACTGAATCACCTTCCCTGAACCCCTTACTGAATGAAAAGTCATTCAGGGCCCTCAAGATGACATTCAATGCTAACTTAAATGCTCTAAGTATCTAGTTAGTAAATGATCGAGGTTGGTAACTGAATATCTATTTAATATAGGAATATATGTTCTTTTACCAACTGGCATGCATATCTTGGGCCCCCACTTACCCACTTGGCATTTAATGCCTCTCCTCACACATCACATATATGTGATGATGTAATCTCTGCAAATTACACTTTTTGCAGACGGCACAACTGTGCACCTAGATTGTTGCACAAAACTCGAGAAAGTGGAGTGGTGGCATTTAATGCGGATCCCAAACGTTTTATACAAAACGGTTTTCAAATTTTTAAGAATAATTCGCTTAATACCTAAACCACCCTTCCCTCCACTTTCCTATAAATACCCCCAAACAAATCAACACACACACGTTTTTAGAAAATCTTAAGCAAACTCTTGTCCTTTTCTTTCAAAAACTATTGTGTGTGTGTTCTTCATCTTTAGAAATCCAGACCATCCTTTTTGTCAAAACCAAGACTCTTTTCAAAAATGGCTGCTTCTAAAGCTATCACCTACGCCCCAAATGTGGAATTCACAATGGAGGGCGTGGACATGACCAAAAATAACGTCGTAGGAAATTTTGCCTACCCCGAAAACTTTTGAGAGTACAAGAATGTAGTCAAATATCTTAAAAACTGCTTTCTTGCTACGACGTTTACAAAAAACCCCTCAGTCATATATCATGACTATCTGAGGGAATTCTGGTGTACAACAGTGGCAACAAGCCCTGAGGACACCAAAGACTCCATAATCACGTTCTCAGTGATGAATGGGAGAAGGACCCTCTCCCTGGATTACCCAATCTTCATCAAGGCCACAGGTCTTGATTTCACTGAGAACTTTGAGCCCCACCCCACTGACGCAGAAGTAAATGCCGAATTGCTTTTACTAGGGCCACATGATGGAAAACATCCTGAAGTGTCCCCAGGAACCCTTTTGGCCAAAGCGCCTATCGTTAAGACCTGGTTCCCTTCTGTCTGGAGGATCCTGATAACCTTTGTCATTCAGGTCGTTGGAGGCAATAAATCCTCCATGGAGCAATTGAATGCATCACAACAATTGATGGTGTTCAGTCTCCTGGAGGGTAGAAAGATAGAAATCGGAGGAATAATCTTCCGAGACCTCGTAGCCAAGCTATCAGGTAAATCTAGGCAAAGACACATGTCTTACCCTAGGTTCATTTTATGTGTGCTTCAGGACTTACTAGGCTCTGAATATGTTAGGCCAAACGTTGAGGGATCTAAACCTGACGTCTTACACAAAGCCAACTATTCAAGAGACCTTACTGAGGTACAACCAGTCCCCCTGGCCAACTACATGCTAATAGTTATTCAGGGGGCAAATTCTGTCTCACCAGTACCTTCTCCTACAAAAAAGGAGAAGAAGAAGAAGGCAGGGTCCAAGAAGGTGGTTAAACCCAAACCACTCGCCCTTGAGACTTCTGCCTCAAAGCCTAAAGAAAGGCAAAAAATGGCCAAGACCTCTGAGACACCCACTATTGAGACACTCTTGACCGTAAAACAAACGCCAATGGAGGATACTGAGAAATCATCCTCAGTGTCCTCGGGCAAAACCCTTCCTTATGGCCCTACTGACATACACAAGTCAGTGAGGTCTGGAACCTTCACCCTCTCACATTCCGATGAAGGAATTAGTCAATCACAACCTTTGCCTGAGGGAGTACAGGGTCCTATACCCTCAGTAGAGCAGCACTACTCTTCTGAGAAGGGGACCCACACCCATTCACATCCTGTTTACGGTCTTGAGAAATCACACCCAGGATCTCAGGGAGGAACGGTCTCTAAATCCTCATCAGGGCAGTATAACCCTGCTGAGAAGAGAGACCTAAACATCTCATTGCCTCATGATAGTATTGGAGAACACCCGCCAGTCCTTGAAGGCACTCAGGGGGACAAAGACTCAGAGGGATTAAAACCACCCGCTGATACAGAACCCACAACCCCTCATGGCGAATCTAGTCACTTGGGAACTGACTCAAAAGTCCAGGCTGAGCAAACCCACTCAGTGAACTTGGAGGGGTCAGGACCTGGCCACAACAAAGGCAAACTCTCTTCTGAGGGGGAGCTAGATTCTTCCCTGGTTCCTACTTTGGCGGATCTTTAGAACTTAATAAATGATGTATCAGACGAAGAGATGGTAGATTTTGGGGACGAAGAACTTTTTGGTGCTGGGGAGGAAACAGAGACTGACACATACAATTTTCCTCAGCACACAGAACAACCATCTCCTCCTCCTAAGGATCAGCCAGGGCCACTTACCCAACCATCAACATCATCATCATCATCATCAGGCACCTCATTTGCTCCTGCTACTCCTCAGTGGTTGCAGAAGTATGATAATGTTCTTCCACTCACTGAAAGGCAGTTGGTAATGTCCCTCCGCAAAGCCAACCATGCTCTATTTCGTGAACTTACTGAAGAACAATGGGAACAGCATACTGAAGTGGCAGCCAACTATGCTTATTTCAGGCCTACTGTTGAAGAATCTCAGGGTAAAGTGCTTCAGGTCACCCAACTCACTGACAAACAACTCGGTGACCTGAGGGAATCTCTTGACTGTATGGGTACTGAACAAGACAACCAGCTCACCAATATCCTGAAGACTCTTGATTCCATTCAGGAGGAAATGAGAGATGACCCAACCCTGTTCACAAAGCTGAAAGAGTACATGGATACTCAGTAGACCACCTCCACCAACATTGCAGAGCTTCTAAAGCTTCTTCAGGGGGTGGATCTTAAACCCATAAGGTCTCAGCAAGATTCTATTTAACAGTCAGTCACTGATTCCAAGGAGTGTCTGACCAACCTATCCTCATCCTTTGATCAGCTCTCCAACAAACATAATGAGCTGATCACCCATTACACAACAAAGGTAACTGAACTCACTGAAACTCAGGCTACAATGGCAGAAGAAAGGTCCACACTGAAGAATGAGAACACTGATATAAAGAAGATGGTCTCCAGCATCCTGTCTATTCTTCAGGCCTCTCCGGTTACCCCAACTCCTCAGTCAACAGGCCTCTCCAGTTACCCTAACCTTCAACTTCAGCACTTGTTGTTGCTACAATCCATGTACAACATGAAACCATAGCAGCAGAATTGCCTGAGACCTCCACCAGTCAACCCCCTCCCACTGACAAAAGAAAGGGAATCATGATGACTGAAGAACCTCCACAATCACAACTAGTGAAAGCTTCAACAGAAAGGCGTCCTGATCCAGACTCGCTGTTTTGGGTCACCTTAGATGATGGGAGCAAATTCTTTGGAACTCCTCAGGAAGTACCCGAAGTCCTGGATGAACAGGACAAAAGAAAGGCTGAAAAGAAGGCTGAGCAACTCAACAGACCCATAATTGTTGAAGTTACCAAGGAGGTAATAAAGGAAACTAATCAGGTTATCAAAGAGGAAGAATTCCTCAAGCTTTAGGCTGACCGCATCAGGGAACACAATGAGCAGGTCAGGCTTAAAGATGAAAGGAGGAAGAAAACCTATGAGAGGTATATGTGGCACATGACAAAGACCAAGGGAGAAGGCACCATCACTGATATGACCATTCACCTAACCAAGCCTATAAGTGTAACGGTTCGCAGGGGACCAAGAAAGTCTGAGGTAAACAAGCCCTTCAAGTTCTCAGACTATGGGCTAAGGGAATGGGACATGATGATGCCCATTCTGAGGAAGAAGCAAGGCAAGATTGTTCCTACCCTTCTAAAGACACAGGACGCCAAATATGAGGAACTAGAAAAGGTGGCTAAGAGTCTAGGAATAGATTATGAGAAGGCGTTTGCTTCTCAGGGACTTTGAATCCCTGAGCCTAATCAGAAGATTGGGAAGAAAAGGAAAGCTGTGGAACAAGAGCCTGAAAAGTTCATAGCTACTCTTCACTGCGACAGGACTCCACCTCAAGGGGTCAAGTTTGTTCCCAATCAGGTCATCAAGTCTCCTGAGTATGGTATTTTCTTTGTCGATGAGTTCATCCAACCGGCCTTCCAAAGAGTCAGTGACATAAACCTTGTGGAAACGATAACTCTTCTGGCATACAAGCTAATGGCACTTTCCATGAAGAGCCGTGAAAATAAAGATTTTGTCAAGCTAATGGATAGGATGATGAATGAGTGACCTGACAAAGAAGTGTTAGTGTCGAAGAAAGCTAAGTTGGAACTCATGGGTATCTGGGACCCTGAGTATGATGTTTAGATGTTAAGACTTTGTAATGATATTAATAAAATGATGGCCCATGTTTTGTTATATCAGTATCCTTTCATAGCTTTCTAGTATATTCAGTATGAGAAGAAGCCCATTTGCTCACTCATAACTGATCAAAACACTTAGACATAATTTATATCCAAATAGGGGGAGATTTTTGGGTCCGTCAGTACCCAAGAGTCCTGAAAATAGGATTTGGATACAAATTAGCCAAGTGTTAATCAACCATAAACACTCTCAAGTCACTGAGTGAACAGTCACTCAGTGAGTTACCTTCAAGATGCTTAGGACGAGTCTAAGAAGAACGATTCACCATTCAGTGAGGCGGAACTCCTTGAGTGTCACTTAAGCCAAAGAAGAAGGTAATGGGTTCAGTGAGTATTTGACAAGAACTCACTAAACCCTAGTCTCCTCAACAACAATAAGTGATTGAAGACTGAAGACTGAAGGCGTAGACTGAAGAAACTGAAGTCTGAAAGAAAGGCGGGATTAGGCGGGAAGAGTTTGAAAAGATAAGGAGAAATCTTATCGGGCCAGAAGCGAACCTTCCCTAAAACAGCTAAAAGTCAAGAAGTGTCAGAACTGACACTCGGAAAGACTTTTAGCCTATTCCTATTGGTTCTTGGAAATGAAAAATACTGTTGTAGTTGTCAGTTTCTTTTTGTATTTTAATCATATGTGCTCTTTTATACTTGTGTATAAATAGGAACAGATGGAGAAAAGTGGGATAAGTTTTGTGCATTAAAAGCTTAGTGTTGGGTTTAAAAGAAGCTGCTGCTACTTTGAAGATAATGCTGCTTTGGATATTATGCTGCTGCTCATGGAACTTAAGGAAAATACACTAAGTATGATTCTGCTGCTAGGCTAAATCATCCTACTGCTAGTGTATACATTCTGCTGCTAGAAGAAAACTGATGAATGGTGAAATAAGCTAAGTGTGATTCTACTGCTAGCCTTCGAGGATTCTGCTGCTAGAGTAATCATCCTGCTGCTTATTAGATATGTATAGTTTGTTAGATAATTATGGTAAAGATACGAATAGATATTATTCTTGTATAGAAAGTTTTGTAACCGACTAGGACTCCTTAAGTCTATAAAAGGAGGATCTAGGGTTAGGGCTAGTACACGAATTGTTAGCATACGTATTGTATTCACTTCAAGGTTCATTGTAACCTTGTTACTTTTGAGTAACCGTATTCAATATATTGAGGTGATAGTTGAGAGAATTATTGTGTGTTTAATTGTTAATTCTTCTTAAGATTAATTACTAAATTCCGCGTAGTGATTAATAGCTTGTCCAAGAACAGTCTCTATACCTATTATCTTAGATCTACATCTAGGATAATTAACAAGATCTATTAAGCTCAACTGGGATCAACAAGTGATATTTTAAACATTGCTGCTGCTATTGCTAAGGGTGAAGAAGCTGAAAACCCAACAGCTTCCCATCACACACCCACTTCTAAATCTACAAGTGAATCATCCCAAAATGAACCCCAAAATACCCAATCACCTAGGTATTCACATGAAAAGAGCACTGAGTTACCTCAGACTAGTGCTAGTATGGAAGCGGATGAGGCTGCCATAGGTAATGGAGATGGCATGAAGGAAGGGGCTGACACTACTGCTTCTGGTTTAGTAACTGGGCAGGCCAGTGTCAACATAGCTAAGACCCCAACCTTGGCAACATCTACTGCTGAGGGTTCTCATGAACCTGATGCACATGATGGTAACCCCAGCCACATGGCTAAAAAGGGGGGCTCAGCTGCTCAATCTAGGATTGAGACTGAGTTTCAGTCCAAAGATTCACCTCTCAGGGAAGGTAACACATCCCGAAGTGATGAGGACAGAGATGAAACAAATGAATTGATGGATGAAAATGTACAAAATGACAATGCCTATGATACACCTCTCGGACCAGGTAACACAGGTCGAAGTGTTGAGGCTAGACTTGAAACTGAACCAGAGACATTGATGGCTAATGTACAAAAAGTCAATGCCAGTGATCCACCTCTCGGGTCAGGTAACACAGACCGAAGTGGTGAGGCTAGTATGAAACAAATAAATGAATTGAAGGAAAGATGTACCAATTTGGAAGCTCAAGTTTTTGGCCTCACTAAAACAGTCAAAAGTTTGAAGTTAAGGGTCAGCTTTTTGAAAAGAAAGGAAAGGTCAAGAGCTAAGGTCATCAAAAGGGTCAAGAGAGTGAATTCCAAACGAAGTTTGGGGGAGGATGCTCCCAAACAGGGGAGGAATGAAGAAAATGATGATGTCAAGGGTTCAGGGGAGGTAGAGATGGAAAAGGATGAAAATGTTGCTGGTAATGAAGGGGCTGATATGGATATGGACATGGACTCAGGAGAAAATGAGGAGTATGTGGTCAAGGATAAGTCAGGAAATGAAGTTGTTTTGGAAAATGTAGCTATTGTTCAAGATGGAGATTCTGCTGCTGGCTCAGGGCAACCTGCTGCTAGTGTTGCTCATTCTGCTGCTGAGCCAGAGCAAGGTTCTACTGCTGTTGAGTCAGATGAAGACACAATACCAATAGCTCAGATCATGTTGAACCTTAAAGCAAAACAACAACAACAACAACAATCACCACAAAAAAATGAAACTGAACCTACTGCTGCACAACCACAACAACAACCTCAACAACCACCTGCAACAACTCAACAAACTTTAACACCTACTATTTCAAGAGCACCATTAAAGGGTGTAGTCATTAGAGAAACGATCCCAACCAAGAAACCTGTTCCACCACCAACATATAAGGGGAAAGGAAAAGAGAAAATGGTGGAAGAATCTGAAGCATACCCTGATCAGAGGGATGTTCCATTTCATTTGTGGCCCAAACATCTTCAAGATAAGTTTGATGCAGAAGAAGCTCAGAGGGTTGCTGCTGAAGAACAAGCAGAGTATGATAGGGAAATTGAAAAACAAAAGCAACAATCTGAGAAACAAGCTGAAGTGGAAGCACAGGTGAGAGCATGGGAGGTTGAAAAGGCAAGGTGTGAAGCTGCTATGGAATGGCAAAAAGTGAAAGTGGAGTTGGAAGATACTTTCACTAGTGAAGGAATAAATGATTGGATAAGACAAGTTGCATCTGAAAGGCAGAAAAAGTTTCAAGCTGATAGAAAGAAAAAGAAGGTGAATAGACCACCAACTGCAAGGCAACAAAGGAACTTTCATGAGCACTATTTGAGAAACATGAAGGGCTGGAAGTTGATACAGTTGAAACAATTCTCCAATGATGAAGTTAAACAGAAATTTGAAGCTGCTAAGAAGAAGATGAGATTTGCACCTCTATCAGATGCTGATGTGTCAAAGCTTACAAAAGCAATGCCTCCAAACTTTTACATGAATCCAGATGCTACTATTAATGAAAAGGTGGATGGTGAAAAAGTTGTGGAAGCTGAGAAGGAGAAAGAACCAGAGGTTGTGAAAGAAGAGATAAAAGAAAGCTCTACAATTGGTGTAAAGAGGTATGGAAGAAGGTTAAAGTCTATTGGAAGGAAGAAGAAAAGATCTAAATCTGTAGTAATGAGTGATTCAGAAAGTAGTTCTAAAGGTGAGAAGGAATCAAATGCTAATGAGTATAGAACTGAAGAGGTAACTGCAGATGATATGAAGAGAATAATGGATCTCACAGTTCTAGCACCACAAAAAGAACCTGAGATAGCCAATGCAGTTCCCTTAACAACAAAGTACCCAATCATTTCTTATTCACATGATGTTCAAGATGGAAGTGAAGCATGGTGGGAAATCAAGAGATCTGATGGCTTATGTCAGAAGTTTATTAGATTTTCATAGATGTTACATTACATGGATAGGAATGATGTGGTACAACTCTGGAGGCTCTATAAGGAAAATTATGGTGATAGAAGACCAGATGTGATCTATGAAAGGCTACACTATTACTATTTGAAGAATATGTTTGAGCCAGATGAGAGAGATCTTGAATGGAAGGATTTGCTAAATTTAAACAAGGTTCATAAATGGTATCTATATCAATCTTGTGGAGTACATGAATTGGTTGGTAGAGGTGTAAGTGTATACATGCTGGTGGAAAAAGACTACCCCTTCACCAATAATACTGCTATTCTTACACAGATGCTACAACCTGGTAAGTTGAAGTTACAGAGAGCATTTCTTTCAGATCATCAAGCCTATGAGTTAGTAGAGAAGTATAAACAAGTGTTGAAATCTAAGTCTTCAAAGCAGTAGTGAGTGTTTGGAAGCATCCTCTTGGTGTATGTCTGTGCTTAGAAGAAACTTGTATATTTTGGGAGAAAATATCAAGTTTAGGGGAGGATTGTTGGGTTTAAAAGAAGCTGCTGCTACTTTGAAGATAATGCTGCTTTGGATATTATGCTGTTGCTCATGGAACTTAAGGAAAATACACTAAGTATGATTCTGTTGCTAGGCTAAATCATCCTACTGCTAGTGTATACATTCTGCTGCTAGAAGAAAACTGATGATTGGTGAAATAAGCTAAGTGTGATTCTACTGCTAGCCTTCGAGGATTCTGCTGCTAGAGTAATCATCCTGCTGCTTATTAGATATGTATAGTTTGTTAGATAATTATGGTAAAGATACGAATAGATATTATTCTTGTATAGAAATTTTTGTAACCGACTAGGACTCCTTAAGTCTATAAAAGGAGGATCTAGGGTTAGGGCTAGTACACGAATTGTTAGCATACATATTGTATTCACTTCAAGGTTCATTGTAACCCTGTTACTTTTGAGTAACCGTATTCAATATATTGAGGTGATAGTTGAGAGAATTATTGTGTGTTCAATTGTTAATTCTTCTTAAGATTAATTACTAAATTCCGCGTAGTGATTAATAGCTTGTCCAAGAACAGTCTCTATACCTATTATCTTAGATCTACATCTAGGATAATTAACAAGATCGATTAAGCTCAACTGGGATCAACACTTAGACTTTCACAAAACCCCTTTTCTCCTTCAAAGAGCAACTGCATCCCTAAGATAGCTCAGTGGGTCTTTATTGTTGTCACTCAAGAATTACCTGAGTTTAAAGAGCAGAACACACCTTACCTTGTCTATTCCAATCCCAAGTGTTTATTCCGCAAACACTTGGGTAATAGATTCTTTGATTGATTTCTAATAAGAATTTAAACATTGAAAAAAAACTTGTGTTTTTATATTTACGTTTTACTTATCAGTGATAATTAATCAGTACGTTAATCTCAGTCATAAACACAATTAGATTAACTTTGTAGTTACTTCTAAGTGTGTAAAGGGAACAACACTAGTAATGGTGGTATTGATGCGAATATATTGGAGAATTAAGAAACTGATTTGGATGTAGAGGAGAATGCATGGTCTACTCACATATTAGGGTTTTGCGTGATCAAGTCTGCTGTTGAAGGGAGTTGTATTAGCCTTGGTGAATCAGTTTTTGAACTGATAATGAACACTAATACACCTCTTAACCCTCTTGCTACTGGTGTGGACGTGATAGAGGAATTACTTATGGTTTATCTTTCATAGATTGATTAAGTTTTGAACATCCTGGTTACAATGAAAGACGATTAGGTGTTGGTATAGTATTGCTTGAACCCTAACGATCTGTTAAGGTTTATATTGTGTAAGATACTGCAAAAATCCATTGTAATAAGCTTCGTTAATTAATAATAACCTCGAGTTACTGTTTAATAAACCCCATTTTTACGGAAAAATTTAAACTTTTATTATTATCTTATTCCAACAATATCACGTCGTCACGAAAATCACCAAATAACGACACTAGTTCTCAACGCGTATTACAAGACATATTTATTTCACGAGGACTGATATTTCACAAATTCCCATTCTCCCTAAATTCAAGATTTTACTAATTACGACGAATACAAAAATCACATTTTTGCTAATTACGACTTACCTTAATTCAATACACTAATCACATTCAAATTTACACTAATTTCTTTTTTCACAACACAACCCAACCGGACCCTTAATTCGTCCAGCCCATCACCACATCACGCCCCACGAACACCAGGCCCAAACTTGAGCCACCCTTTTCCTTGTTAATCATGCACACTCGACCAGCCACACCCCATCCAAAACACGACTCGTTCTCATCATTCTCAAACACGACACGCCCATGTTTTTGCACCATGACAATCACCACCCACCAAGCCATATTTGTGCCAAATCCCAGCCCCATATGTCGAATATTCCTATAGTATCCAAGGCCATTTCATACGACCCATTTTTCTCCATGCGTATGAACAAATATTCCAAAACTTAACCAAACTTCACCACGATTGTTCTCACGACCCTCTAATGATATTTTTGACAATATGTAACGTATAGAACAAGGTTAGGATAGCAGGGAATCAAAATGGCTCGTTAACTCTTTCCTTTAGACTCAAATAAAAGAAAACGTGGCATATATGTAGTATCAAATAAGATAAGGTCTATCTCCTTTATGAAATCTTCCCAAAATCTCACATTGTCAGTAAAACAACTTAGGTGTCCTCTCCTCTACAGTACCATCAATGATTGAATTGAAAAGAAACGTGTGAAATTTTATCTCTATATATCCTACCATACATTTGGCAACCTACACCACTTCTATTACACTTCTTTCACTTTCACTAATAACCTTAGAAGCTCAGAAGTTCATATCTCTCTTTGGGGAGCAAACGGATAAAAGAAACCCAAAACGTAAAAAAAGTAGCTCGAACATAGCAAGCCTACTGTCTTCATTCTTGTGCCTCCATTCGACTCCCACAGATTCTTCACCACCTTTCTAAGGTGTAGTAAGTGTCTCATACTCCCTTTTATTTCAGTCACACGTTAAGATCTTTAGTTCATGCATGTTCTTTATTATATTCAAACGTATCATACGTTACCGATACTTGTATCTACTCGAGTAAACTGCATAAAACCCACAAGGATGTGGCATGTCTCCACTGAGGAAGGTGTAGAAATCACTCACACCTTACTTGCACGTTATTTATCACCCATGCATCATATAGATATCATGTACGAACGTATAATTCTCTTGTTTATTTTGTTTTCATATCACATGTATATATATATAAGAAACGAGGGGTGACATGCCTCCACTGTGAAGGCTTGAGAGTCACTACTCACCTCACACTCACACTTCATTGCATGCATACTTCGAACACACACGCTCTCACGATCATACTTTAGTTAAACGCATGAACATAATATGTCACACGTTAAAACTGAACTTGAAAACACTTAGATTTATTTTAAAAGTTTTGTACACAGAAAACAGTCCAAGTAGGCTACAAAATGACTTCATATCTCACGAACCGACTTACAGATCATACGTTTTCTTTATATGAACTATTACATGACCCAACAAGCTACATTTTTCATCTAGACAACTCGTTATGACAACCAAGATTCGACCCTTAAAAACTGCCAAAGCATCACGCAGAAACCATTTTTAAAGTAACAAAAATAACGAGTTGGGATTAATAACCCATTAAGCTGTTTTATAAGCTATTAGTATAAGCTGGTCCTGGAGCTTTTCAATATAGAAACAAGAGGATAAAAATAAGCATTTTGAACATACCCAACACACCCCAAAAGGCATGGTTAAAATTTGTTAACGGGCTTAGAAATATGGCTCGTTAAGGGCCCAATCTTGGATAAATAAGCTACTGGACGCATAAGCTATCAAAATAAGCTTTATTAATCTTAAATATGCTTCAGAAAAGCACGCCACCTTTTTCCCACCATTATTTACACTTTGGACTAAAAATGTAACGCACATTGACTAGAAGGACTAAAACTGCCAAACTATGAAACTTGTGGACTGAAGCTGTGAGAACAGTTTATACAGGACTTAAATTGACCATTGAATTAACTTCAAGCCTTATATGGACATATGGACAAGTTTTGGACTATTTATGGACTTTGGACTTAACAAAGGACTAACGGTGTAACGCAATCACAGTTAGGGTAAAAAGTGTAAAATCTGGAAAAGAACAAGGACCTACTGTTTATACTTGACATTCTTATTTTATCTTCCATTTTCCACCCTCACTTCATATGCATTTTTACATTTTAGTTATGCATTATTTAAGTTTCGTTATTAGAAATCTAACTACTTCACTTTGCATATTATTTCATCATATTTCGAGGAGGTAATATTTTGAGTCGATTGGCATAAGAATCAAGATAATATCATATATGATATTATTTTTCTTAACTTGAGGCATTTTAAGTATATCACACTCATATCATCAAATCGTTATACGATTTCTCACTTTCACACTCACTGATTAGTAGTAAGTCAGAATCTTAGACTTCCCTTATATTTAGATCTCGTATTGAGGACGTTTCCGTGATCATTTCCATAAGTCTTACTTGATCTTATAATTACAGCTTGTCAGATACACTCCAGGTGAGTCGTGGCCCCTACTCTTTTAATACTTGTTTTTAATAACTCTTTTAGGGGAGATACATGCTTCAACTGTTTTAAGTTTACTTTTATACTTTGAAACTCTCATGATTTACTCAAAATCATCAACTATGCTTTACATGTTTTGAATCACCCTTTGGAAGGGATATATGCTCGTTATACTTGCAAATTGCTTGCTTAGCTGAAACACTGTGTTTGAAAGATAACATTTCAACTACTCGTTGTAACATGATATTGAGACTCATTATATGCATTCATATAGCAATTGAATGTACAGTTAACTTCACTATGATATTTCTACATTTCAATAGAAATAATTGCCAAGAATAAAATACGCATATTCCATGAACCCCTGAAACCTATATTGCCTAAGTTTACTATATTGCCATAAAGTCCCTCGATCATGAGCCATTAATCACTGCGGTGAGCGCGAATATAGTGAACAGCTTCGAAACCTGTTAGAGGCTGACAACCTATCCCACTAAATACTTGGACGGAATGCCTATATGGTTAGTCGTATTTAGTCGCGATACACTATATTTGAGAAAAATAGGAATTGGCAAATCACCTATTACATGAGGGCTAAACACCCATCAGTAACCTGATGTGGACTCCGCCGTTTTACTGTACTCGGTTAACGTTTTGCGTGTCATGAGGCTTAGGGCAATATAACTTTATGAATATATGAATGTTTCATATATATTAAGATACAGCTGTATTTAGTTAAACACCACTCCACACTGATAGATTTCAGACACTATAATATTGTTTTCACTATGTGTTAGGATTATGGATCCTGTACTTGGAACTTAATTGTTATCATATGTGACTTAGTTGTGACTTCTAATAAAGACAGCTCAATGTTTGGTATATTGTTGCTTTTAAAAGTTGACCCATCATTTCATTACGAGGGTATAACAACGTAGCTCATTTTCATTTAAAACTTGAAACTTATGATCACTTGAGTTCATACATGATTTACCTGTGGATTTTTACCCAACGCAACTTACTATTTACTTCAGGAAGTACTAGTATTTATTTCAACTATCACTGTACATCTCTTAAATTCATTGAAAGAAAGTTATTTTCTATTAAACTCCACGAACTCACCAACCATTGTGTTGACGTTTTAAGCATGTTTATCTCAGGTAATTAACAGAGCAGGACAAGACACGGAGCGGGCATCTTATACTCTGATAAATAAAATGGTGTAAAATCAAATATGTCATTCTTTCCAAATTACCACACTTTTGTGATTTTCAAATCAGATATTTCACCTTTATACCAAAACTATTATTTTGAATGACATATAACTTTCAAAACGCCTATTCTGGGCCGTTTTCTGAAATTTTAACTCGATCCTCACCGTAACACCCTAATAACTTTTCCGCTGCCACTAAACAAATTAGGGGGTGTTACAGATTGGCATCAGAGCCACAGGTTATAGAGAATCAAATGTTTTAAAACATTGAACTATAACTATATTTTCAAAATAAATGATTTTACACCTTATCATCTTATGCCTTCCGTGTCTGCAGACTGCCGTGCTCAATACATTACCTATTAAGATTATTTTGCACTAATCTTTACATGCTTAATGTTTACTCTTCACACATTACACACCGTATTATTTCACACTCAATGTTACACCTTAAACGTATGAATATTCATAATTACTATTTTCGATTGCTACAGTACCATGTCTTCCAAACTAGACGATATCACCAAGATTGTCCCTCGTACTACCCATGCATCACCTACATACCAAATTACACCAAATACTGAAGATCCTTATGTACAAATGTCACAACCCCAGCCCGACATAGAACTCACTCAGAAATCACCTCCGTCATCACCTACTCACTCACCTCCACGTCAGAAACTTAGGAGAGCAACTGAATCCTATTCAGATGAAGATTTGATTGGTGGTCAACCAACATTTGAATATGGACAGAGTTCACAACAAGAAATGACTTGGAAGAAGATCGAGCTAAATTCTCCCCTACCCAATACCTCAGATTTCTCCATGCCAGATGTCCCAAACAATGTATCCTCACCCAATTCTCCTGACTACAATGTAGACACCCGTGACTCCATATGGACTCGTCTTTACCAACACACCAGCATACTAGACGCTCACTCTGAACAGCTAAAAGAGTTACACCCATTATGATTCGAATGGTATGATCGTAACATTGACACCCTGTTCAAGAGGACAGATGCTGAAAGACGAGAAGTGTTTGGTTTAGGAGTGAATGTTGGTAACATGAAGGACAATTACGAACAGGAACTTAGAAACTTGGATGCCAGAACCCGCTGTTTGGGTAGAGGCCATACCCAAACACACATTAGGATTGAAGACATTGAAAGAGCATTATGGTTGGCTAGAGACACAGCAAGAACCCAAAGCCAAAAGATTGCAGCCTTGGAAAACATGTTAGCTAATCAGATGAATGCGTGCCAGGAACGTTTCTCAGCCATGGAAGCTGCACAACTGGATCTTGAGGCAGAAGTTAGACGTTTACGTCAGAGACATAACTAATCTTAAGTATCGTTGTTGTACTCAATAAACCGAATAGTTTTGGTTAGTATTCCATGTATTTCGCAATAATTTTGTAACTCTCAGAAATTGTAATCGACTTTTAAGTTATGACAGTCTTTTTCCATTATATCTCACAGTTGTAAACAAATTCCTCCCACCAAGCCCTATTATAATGCTATAAGTGCAAGAGTCATGCAAAACCTCACCATTTGTTACTCCCTTAGGTAAACAAATAACTCCACGTGAATCAATGAGACATTAATAAAAGACCTTGTGTTGGTTGTTTTGAAAAAATCGATCAAACAAGTTATTAGAGTTATGTTGATTTTGATAATTGTATTCAAACTTACTATGACATTATCGGTGATTGTACATTAAATGTACCACGACTAAACAATAAACCATAGAATTCCAAGAACAAATTTTCAGAAGAGAACTTGATGAATGAAGAGAAAGTTGTTGAACTTCAGCTTTTGTAGAAGAATCCGTTTGTTCCTTAACAATCCCATATCAAGAGATGATTATTATTTTACGATGCCACACAGACACATCGTATTTCTATGATCCTCAGTTGGTTTTGATTTTGTATTGAGATCACATTGTTAGCAATAATATGCAAATACTTTATTATTTGAAATTATTCTAATGATAAAGTGAATACTAAATCAGTGTTTCTTGTTGTAGTCATTGAAGATGGCCAACATGAGCAACACCCATACCCCCTCAGCACTTACCACAACCATGACTCCTAAAATCATCGGGGAATTTGAAAACAATATCGTTACAGTGGTACATGAAGTGACTACAATAGTTCATCCGAGAGACAACGACATAGCCAGGAAAGAGAAAAGGATGGCTATACCTTGTAGACACAACCATGAAAGTTTCATGGGACGTAGGCCAGTTCGCCTAAAGGATTCAAGAAAGATGACTAAACCTATCCGCACATGTGCCCAAAGGATTAGGCAAGATTTTGCACTTAAGAAAAATAACCAAAAGCGAAAACTCGAGAAGAAAAGAACCTTTATCCTCAACGAATGCGAATTTCACAACGACATCTGTACCCGCAATCACCTACAAGATCGCATCGACTACCATCGTCAACAAAGGTCCAGACAAGAAGTTGGAGAGAACAACAAAACAACCCTTACTATTGGGGACAACTACCATGGGAAGCAGCCTCTGTGTCAGAGATGCAAGATGCATCATACCGGACAATGCATTGCAAAATGCGGGAAGTGCCAGAAAATAGGCCACAAGACCAGAGATTGCAAAGCTATGGACGGAAGGGAAAAGCCATCATCCATAAAATGCCACGGATGTGGTGAAATGGGGCATCTGGAAGGCCAAGGTTGATACAAGAGTTATTGCCCAAACTACAATGTCATCTGGAAGGCCAAGGTTGATGCAAGAGAATGAAGACTCGTCAAAAGACCCCAATAGTGTCGAGAAATGACACCTATGATTAAGCAGAAGAATAAATTCCTGCTGTAATAAAAATAAACCCTAGTTTAAGATTTCCCAAGTTGTATTTCCTTATGTACTTTGCTTTAGGTTTGATGGATGTAACCTAAGTGCAACAACTATCGTTCTACCGTATGAATCTCTACCTTGTAATATTTCAGTAATCGTCGTAATCTATGTCTATTTCCATTTCTATTCCACTTTCTCTATTCATAGTGGATATGTAACAATACCCTGATATCACCCTAAGAATTTGACTAAAACACCATATCTGATCAAACAATAGACTAATACCACATTGTAAGGAACCTTCATCTAAAACCTAAGCTTATACCAAAGATATCCTAGTATCACTTTAGAAATTCCTGACTTATCCTCGGAATATGAACAAAAACTTTCTAATCCTTTTGAAAATAATCAGAGGGTGTCCGACTTTGTGACGGAACCATTATAATTGAACCATACAAAATTCCTTGAAGAAAACATAAATATCATAGTAACTGAACCCAGCGTCACATCATTTGGTCCTCAATTATACATAGCCTAGCTACCTATGTATAATTTTGGAAGAATCATGTCATAAATGGAACAGTTACCTTTTCAAAGTCTTTAATAACAATTTTCATTCCAAAGTAAGATTTTGAGATAAAATAAACGATTCATGAACATCACTTTTGGCAAGCCCCAGTAAATATCTACACCTAATTCCCATCACCTCTATTCTAGGAAACTGAGAAAAATACAAACATGGAAACCCTATGAATTCACAAAGAAATTTTTGGAACACACAAGAACAGAAATTTCATTAAAAACCACGAAAATTAATACATAGCGAGACGATTAACATCGGAAGTGCTTAATAATACAATGAACACAATAAAAGGCATAGAATCTTCAATAGGTTGGCCCACCATAGCAACAAAAACCACCACCAACCCAGCGATAGCAAGAGCCACCACAGGATGAATCACCTTGATTATTCTGCGTCATAAATGCAACAAAATATTAAAAGCCACAACGAGACTAATTCGTAAACATAAAGGTAAATGAGTTTTATTCCACACTTATTAAAGGTTACATAGAAACACAACAAAGACCCATTACAAACGACACTAGCTTAAAAGCTATTACCCCCAAAACTTATCCACAACAACGGCTAGGATTGTGAGGGGTACGACAACCAACAAGATCCCGATAAGGTGGTCGGAATCTTCGCAGGGGAAGAGAGCCAAACAAGCGGCGGCTATGACGATGAACACAGTGGCGAAAAGGATGGCGAACGGCGGCATTATTATGTTTTGGGAGAAATGGAGTGAAAAGGTAAAGTGGGGAAGAAAAAGGGAAAAGTAAATAGGGTATAAATAGGGAAAAACTAGCCGTTATTTTACTATTCACGACCACTAAGTTACAAATCACTACCATTAAAAATCTACTATTCTCGACCGCTAGAACACTGAACATTAAGCGTTAAATACTCCCTATGCCTGACCGTTATTTCACTATTCGCAGCCTATGAATTCAATAGTCGACCAAACGTTCAAATTTATTTCCTCTAGTACGAATAAATCTAGTTGGATCCAGTTTCCTAAATTTTCGAATAGAAATCCCTCGACAACATTTTCCATAAACCCTCACCTCTAAACACCACATTTTTCAATGCCTATCATAGACTGAACTTCGGGACGAAGTTCAAAATTGAGGGGTGGATACTGTAAGATGCTGCAAAAATCCATTGTAATAAGCTTCGTTAATTAATAATAACCTCGAGTTACTGTTTAATAAACCCCATTTTTACGGAAAAATTTAAACTTTTATTATTATCTTATTCCAACAATATCATGTCGTCACGAAAATCACCAAATAACGACACTAGTTCTCAACGTGTATTACAAGACATATTTATTTCACGAGGACTGATATTTCACAAATTCCCATTCTCCCTAAATTCAAGATTTCACTAATTACGACGAATACAAAAATCACATTTTTGCTAATTACGACTTACCTTAATTCAATACACTAATCACATTCAAATTTACACTAATTTCTTTTTTCACAACACAACCCAACCGGACCCTTAATTCGTCCAGCCCATCACCACATCACGCCCCACGAACACCAGGCCCAAACTTGAGCCACCCTTTTCCTTGTTAATCATGCACACTCGACCAGCCACACCCCATCCAAAACACGACTCGTTCTCATCATTCTCAAACACGACACGCCCATGTTTTTGCACCATGACAATCACCACCCACCAAGCCATATTTGTGCCAAATCCCAGCCCCATATGTCGAATATTCCTATAGTATCCAAGGCCATTTCATACGACCCATTTTTCTCCATGCGTATGAACAAATATTCCAAAACTCAACCAAACTTCACCCCGATTGTTCTCACGACCCTCTAATGACATTTTTGACAATATGTAACGTATAGAACAAGGTTAGGAAAGCAGGGAATCAAAATGGCTCGTTAACTCTTTCCTTTAGACTCGAATAAAAGAAAACGTGGCATATATGTAATATCAAATAAGATAAGGTCTATCTCCTTTATGAAATCTTCCCAAAATCTCACATTGTCAGTAAAACAACTTAGGTGTCCTCTCCTCTACAGTACCATCAATGATTGAATTGAAAAGAAACGTGTGAAATTTTATCTCTATATATCCTACCATACATTTGGCAACCTACACCACTTCTATTACACTTCTTTCACTTTCACTAATAACCTTAGAAGCTCAGAAGTTCATATCTCTCTTTGGGGAGCAAACGGATAAAAGAAACCCAAAACGTAAAAACGTAGCTCGAACATAGCAAGCCTACTGTCTTCATTCTTGTGCCTCCATTCGACTCCCACAGATTCTTCACCACCTTTCTAAGGTGTAGTAAGTGTCTCATACTCCCTTTTATTTCAGTCACACGTTAAGATCTTTAGTTCATGCATGTTCTTTATTATATTCGAACGTATCATATATTACCGATACTTGTATCTACTCGAGTAAACTGCATAAAACCCACAAGGATGTGGCATGTCTCCACTGAGGAAGGTGTAGAAATCACTCACACCTTACTTGCACGTTATTTATCACCCATGCATCATATAGATATCATGTACGAACGTATAATTCTCTTGTTTATTTTGTTTTCATATCACATGTATATATATATAAGAAACGAGGGGTGACATGCCTCCACTGTGAAGGCTTGAGAGTCACTACTCACCTCACACTCACACTTCATTGCATGCATACTTCGAACACACACGCTCTCACGATCATACTTTAGTTATATACGCATGAACATAATATGTCACACGTTAAAACTGAACTTGAAAACACTTAGATTTATTTTAAAAGTTTTGTACACAGAAAACAGTCCAAGTAGGCTACAAAATGACTTCATATCTCACGAACCGACTTACAGATCATACGTTTTCTTTATATGAACTATTACATGACCCAACAAGCTACATTTTTCATCTAGACAACTCGTTATGACAACCAAGATTCGACCCTTAAAAACTGCCAAAGCATCACGCAGAAACCATTTTTAAAGTAACAAAAATAACGAGTTGGGATTAATAACCCATTAAGCTGTTTTATAAGCTATTATTATAAGCTGGTCCTGGAGCTTTTCAATATAGAAACAAGAGGATAAAAATAAGCATTTTGAACATACCCAACACACCCCAAAAGGCATGGTTAAAATTTGTTAACGGGCTTAGAAATATGGCTCGTTAAGGGCCCAATCTTGGATAAATAAGCTACTGGACGCATAAGCTATCAAAATAAGCTTTATTAATCTTAAATAAGCTTCAGAAAAGCACGCCACCTTTTTCCCACCATTATTTACACTTTGGACTAAAAATGTAACGCACATTGACTAGAAGGACTAAAACTGCCAAACTATGAAACTTGTGGACTGAAGCTGTGAGAACAGTTTATACAGGACTTAAATTGACCATTGAATTAACTTCAAGCCTTATATGGACATATGGACAAGTTTTGGACTATTTATGGACTTTGGACTTAACAAAGGACTAACGGTGTAACGCAATCACAGTTAGGGTAAAAAGTGTAAAATCTGGAAAAGAACAAGGACCTACTGTTTATACTTGACATTCTTATTTTATCTTCCATTTTCCACCCTCACTTCATATGCATTTTTACATTTTAGTTATGCATTATTTAAGTTTCGTTATTAGAAATCTAACTACTTCACTTTGCATATTATTTCATCATATTTTGAGGAGGTAATATTTTGAGTCGATTGGCATAAGAATCAAGATAATATCATATATGATATTATTTTTCTTAACTTGAGGCATTTTAAGCATATCACACTCATATCATCAAATCGTTATACGATTTCTCACTTTCACACTCACTGATTAGTAGTAAGTCAGAATCTTAGACTTCCCTTATATTTAGGTCTCGTATTGAGGACGTTTCTGTGATCATTTCCATAAGTCTTACTTGATCTTATAATTACAGCTTGTCAGATACACTCCAAGTGAGTCGTGGCCCCTACTCTTTTAATACTTGTTTTTAATAACTCTTTTGGGGGAGATACATGCTTCAACTATTTTAAGTTTACTTTTATACTTTGAAACTCTCATGATTTACTCAAAATCATCAACTATGCTTTACATGTTTTGAATCACCCTTTGGAAGGGATATATGCTCGTTATACTTGCAAATTGCTTGCTTAGCTGAAACACTGTGTTTGAAAGATAACATTTCAACTACTCGTTGTAACATGATATTGAGACTCATTATATGCATTCATATAGCAATTGAATGTACAGTTAACTTCACTATGATATTTCTACATTTCAATAGAAATAATTGCCAAGAATAAAATACGCATATTCCATGAACCCCTGAAACCTATATTGCCTAAGTTTACTATATTGCCATAAAGTCCCTCGATCATGAGCCATTAATCACTGCGGTGAGCACAAATATAGTGAACAGCTTCGAAACCTGTTAGAGGCTGACAACCTATCCCACTAAATACTTGGACGGAATGCCTATATGGTTAGTCGTATTTAGTCGCGATACACTATATTTGAGAAAAATAGGAATTGGCAAATCACCTATTACATGAGGGCTAAACACCCATCAGTAACCTGATGTGGACTCCGCCGTTTTACGGTACTCGGTTAACGTTTTGCGTGTCATGAGGCTTAGGGCAATATAACTTTATGAATATATGAATGTTTCATATATATTAAGATACAGCTGTATTTAGTTAAACACCACTCCACACTGATAGATTTCAGACACTATAATATTGTTTTCACTATGTGTTAGGATTATGGATCCTGTACTTGGAACTTAATTGTTATCATATGTGACTTAGTTGTGACTTCTAATAAAGACAGCTCAATGTTTGGTATATTGTTGCTTTTAAAAGTTGACCCATCATTTCATTACGAGCGTATAACAACGTAGCTCATTTTCATTTAAAACTTGAAACTTATGATCACTTGAGTTCATACATGATTTACCTGTGGATTTTTACCCAACGCAACTTACTATTTACTTCAGGAAGTACTAGTATTTATTTCAACTATCACTGTACATCTCTTAAATTCATTGAAAGAAAGTTATTTTCTATTAAACTCCACGAACTCACCAACCATTGTGTTGACGTTTTAAGCATGTTTTTCTCAGGTAATTAACAGAGCAGGACAAGACACGGAGCGGGCATCTTATACTCTGATAAATAAAATGGTGTAAAATCAAATATGTCATTCTTTCCAAATTACCACACTTTTGTGATTTTCAAATCAGATATTTCACCTTTATACCAAAACTATTATTTTGAATGACATATAACTTTCAAAACGCCTATTCTGGGCCGTTTTCTGAAATTTTAACTCGATCCTCACCGTAACACCCTAATTACTTTTCCGCTGCCACTAAACAAATTAGGGGGTGTTACATATTGTTACTGGTTTTTCTGAGGTTACTAGAACAGATAGTAAGGCTATGTTTTTTGGGAGTAAGGCTACAAGAAGGAAGTGAATACTGAGGTTACTGGTATTACATATAACTCTACTTCTTTTAATAGTAAACTCTCGCATGGAATTAATAAGGCTACTGGTAATTCAAATATCGATACTTCTTTTGGAATTAACTTTACTTCGTTTGTAACTAAAGTTACTGGGTTTCGTACTGTTCAAGGTCGATATGGAGAACAAGAGTGTTAGGGTTAGAAGTGGATTTATGATGGAAAACACTACTTATTTTTGTATTCAACGATGAACCCAGAAGACTGTTAATACGGCGAATGATTCTGTTGTGAGTGAGGGTACTAGTGCAACAAGTGTGACTATTTCTTTTGGGAGTAACCTTAGTCTCATGACTTCTCTCTTTTGAACGTTACTGCTGCTAATTGATACTTACTACTGCTCCATTGGAAAGTGAAGTGCCATGGAAAGGTCATGTGATCTTAATTGAAGAGCGTGATCTTAAATCCAAGACTGAGCTTATTGAAAATATGGGTTTTGGATATAATACGAATTTTTAGAAAGTGTTTGATAAGTTTGTGTTAGGAATTCTGAGAAATAATAGTTTTCTCATTGCTGCTGGTAGCATAGCTGGTTCCTGCTGGTAGTGTTTGGTTCCTGCTGTAGTTGGTTGCTTCTGGTAGAGTTATTTTGTTTCTGCTGGTAGTGTCATTCCTGCGGGTTATTAGTAGATGTTATCCCATTTATTTAGAATGTTTGTTATAGTTATTTTAGGAAGAGATTCATGTATATCTCTTTACACGTTTTGTTAGAGCTGTATTAGGGTTTCTTAGTCTATAAAAGAAACCTGCAGCTAGGGTTTTAGAGAGAACTCTACGATTATTAATAATAATTTCTTTTAGTTTATCAAAAGATCCATAGAGGATCATAGTTAAAATTCTTTTTCTTTTCTTCTTTAGTTCACATTCAGAGATTCTCTTGTAGTGTGCTTGTGATTACATAGGCATCCTACCGATCCATAAAGGCTCAAAGATCTAGCAAGTGTGTTAGTATCTGATGTGGAAAGGGCAACACAAGAAAGGTTGTTAAAAAATGTTGAAGATGATAGGATGGGATCAAAAATGGCCAAGAAAGTTTATGCAGACTTTACTGCAGAATTCGCAAGAGCAGATACACCATTCACCTCTTCTTTACCTCCAAAAAGACAAACGGAGTTGGATGCTGCCTCTCTACATTTTGATGAGGCTGATTTGATGCATATTGGATCTCAAGTGGCTGCTAATCCTAATGTTGCCAAGGATATCTTGGGAGTTGATGTATCATATCCAAACTTTCCTGCAAGAATGGTGGAGGTGATGAGACATAAGTGGAGAGCAATTGCAGAATAGAAAGCTAAAGCAAAAAGGGATAAGCCTCCCACTCCAGCGCAGCAGAGAAACCTTATGAGAAGTGTTGTCAAGAATCAAATTTTTGCAATATATATTCATGGGTGGACGATGGCTCAAGTGAAGAGTATGTCAGATGCAGAACTTAAGCTGCATTATGACAAAATCATGAAACCTATCTTCGTCAGTTCTACTCCAGCTTTGGAAGAACCTTCTTCCAAAAGAGTTAAGCTTACTGATTCTACTTCACATGCTGGTGATGTATCTACTCCTGAGACCTTATCTGATCCACCAAATACATCCATTCTTGCTGATGCAGCTGATGCAACTCAAGCAGCTCCCTCATACTCTTCAAGAACTAGAAAGAAGAGTTATGATAAGAAACCTTATTCTCGGCCCATTTCTGAGTTGGATGATCAAGAACTACTACAGATTGATTCAGAGAGTGACTCTGAACATGATCCTCCTAAACCATGGGGTCATATTGCTCATTGGACAATTCGTCCAATTCCACAAGGTGAAACAAATGTTGTGTTTACTCTTGATGGAAATGTTGTGCACTTTACATTCCTTAGAGAGATTTTGGATAAGGTGGATAAGCAAGATTTGATACGTCTCTATGGCATGGTGTCCACATACTATGAAACTCATAAGGCTGAAGGACTTGGTCTTATTCTTTGGGGAGAATTGAAAGTGTTGATGGACTCCTTACCAGGAGGACAGGCTAATTTTGTGTGGGAAATGACTTGAACACAGCTGAACAGTTGGTTAGGTTCATCAGGGAACAACTTGCTGCTGCCAAAGGTCCATCTGCTTGATCATGGTACATGAGGCTTCTTGTTGTATATCTTTCTTATTTTTCTTATTCTTTTCTATAGTTTAAAAAAAAATTAGGATTTCTCTTTTATGTATACTAACTTGTATGGTTTTGAGTAACACCTTGCAGGTACAGTGTTGGTTCTTGAACCACACAACAAATGGTAATCAACTTACCATGTCTCACAGACAAGGAAAAGTTGACTCACCATGAGGGTACGGCTCTGGTGTGATCATCAAATCCGTTGATAGCTGTCATAGTTTGCTCAAAACTATGGGGTATTCAACTCACCCATGTTTAATTACTGAGAGTTGAAATGGTTTTCAATTCACCATGGATTTTACTTCTTTGGGGTTTCCAAAGAATTGGCTAGCCCACAAGTATATGGCTTGTGGTAAAGGCAGTGGAAAACCATATTTGGTAATCAATTCACTAAAGGTTATCTTCAACCTAAGAATTGACTAGTCCTGAGCAAACGGCTACAGGTAAAGACAAGTCAAATCCGTTTATAACTGATGATTTACTTAAAATCATATGGTTATCAATGTACCATGGTCTTACACACCTAAACATTGGTTACTCTAGTAGTGATGGTTATTGGTAAAGAGACATCAAATCCATTATTTTCAATGATTCACCTCTCACAGGAGTTAACACACCTGGATGTGATGAGAATAGTATGAAACTTAACAGATTTGATGTACACTTTGTCTTGGTTGCTGAAAAGAAGGTGACTAGTTGCTGCTGATATGCTTTCTTATTGCTGTTGTTAGTTCAAGTTGCTGCTGGAAGTCATTTCTCTTAAAGATCTATCAGGATGTTGCTGCTGGTTACTTTCTAATGCTGCTGCTGGGTTCATCCTCTGCCTATGGACTTCAAAGCTCTATCAGGAAACTTGCAAGTTAACCTAGTCAACTTCAAGTTTAGGGGAGGATTGTTAGGAATTCTGAGAAATAATAGTTTTCTCATTGCTGCCGGTAGCATAGCTGGTTCCTGCTGGTAGTGTTTGGTTCCTGCTGTAGTTGGTTGCTACTGGTAGAGTTATTTTGTTTCTGCTGATAGTGTCATTCCTGTGGGTTATTAGTAGATGTTATCCCGTTTATTTAGAATGTTTGTTATAGTTATTTTAGGAAGAGATTCATGTATATCTCTTTACACGTTTTGTTAGAGCTGTATTAGGGTTTCTTAGTCTATAAAAGAAACTTGCAACTAGGGTTTTAGAGAGAACTCTACGATTATTAATAATAATTTCTTTTAGTTTATCAAAAGATCCATAGAGGATCATAGTTAAAATTCTTTTTCTTTTCTTCTTTAGTTCACATTCAGAGATTCTCTTGTAGTGTGCTTGTGATTACATAAGCATCCTACCGATCCATAAAGGCTCAAAGATCTAGCAAGTGTGTTAGTTTCAACAGTTTGTGAGATGAAGGTTATTGTAGAAAGGTTATTCAAGTGGTTATCATGTTGACACTGATTGGAAGATAATACTATTTCATACATGGTTTCTACTGCTCAACCAAAGAACTGCTCTTCATTGTTACTACTGCTTGGTATCAATTACTATTGTAGGCATTTTTAGTAAGCGATTTTGGTGATATTCATGGATGGTACCATATGGTGTTCGTTACTACTGTTTGTTAGTTATTTGTACAGTTCTTATGGTTGCATCAATGGTTAACATATTGGTTTCAGGGGAAGAATATGATAATGTGTTTAACTATTTGAGGGGAAGTTTTTTACTACTACTAAGTCATTATTACTAATGCTAGTTTAAGTTTCTACTAATTGAATTCATTATTCTTATTATGCATCATGGAGGGTAATTTGAGTCATTGGAAAGCTTGGATTAGAAGTTTAATATATGGTTTGTAGTGGGAAAGATCAAAGTTGTATGTGCTCACTGTCCCTTAATGGATAATGACAAAAAGGGGAAGATGTTACAAAGAAAACAAAAAGTTCATGGAGATCTTAACTTAAGGGGAAGATCAGAGTTGAATATGTTGAAGTGCTCAAGTTGTTTGTTTTGTCATCATCAAATAGGGGAAGATTGTTGGGAATTATTGATTTGATGATAACAAAAGGACTAAGATCGACATGTTGGAATTCTAGAAGATGGAGGATTCTAGAAGACTTGTTGAAAAAGATAAAGATAAAGATTATGAAAGATTTAGTTTCCTAATACAATTAGGTTTCCTTTGTAAGTCTAGATGGACATATAAAGAGATCTCTAGACATTGTTTATGTGTGTGTTAATCATGTTTTAGGAACACATCACCGATCTCACCACTTGAGATCGGTTCAAGCTCCAAGATCATAGGTGTCCTTTGATCCTTTTTATAGTTGGTAACACGTTCTATCTTGATCAAATAGAATTGGAGCTGATATATGTAAAACCTTGTTAATAACATTGTGTTTGTTTAATTCCGCTGTGCAATCTTTGTTATCTTTGTTATTATTGATCCTAGATGAGTTTATAACGATCTTCACTGAAAAGGAAAATATAAAATCAAACAACACATAGACATATTAAATGATTAAAGAGGAATCACTTAGCTTTAATAAAACATGAGTATGGTGGCTGAAAAAGCCTTACAAAAGAGCTCAAAATCGTCTAGGGTTTATTCTCCTCCAAGATGTTCATACGAATGAGAAAAACATGAAAAATATATATAGGAATACACTTGTGACGGCGTCACTTGCAAATTGTGACGCTGTCAGCTCGCTACCATTTAGGGTTTAGTCTTTGCTGAATCGTCATTGTAACGGCATCGCCTTTTGATCTCTGACGCCGTCAGGACATGTGATGCCGTCGCTCTTTAAAAAGTCTGAGCCTTCTCGTATATAATTTACTCTAAATCTTCAACCCAAAATACAAGTGACGACGTCATGTTGTAAAGTGTGACGCCGTCAGAACCCCTTTTCCAGACTTTTTCGTGACTTGATCGTTTTCTTCACTCTTGTCCAAATTAGCTCAAATCGTGCCGGTTTTCATCTTTTGCTTCCCAAGTACCTAAAATGTGAAAAGAAACGATTTAGGGCAATATTTGATCACAAATGTACGCGTTTAGGGCTTAAATGACCCCCTAAAAATGGACATTTTAAATCCTTATCATTCACCTTTTATGCTTAATTGCCACTAAGTTATCACCTCATTCTCATCACATGCAAAATCTGTTAGAAGAAAAGTTTCCAATCTCCCTTGTCCCTCTCTATAACTGTACAACATCACCACCATATCACCAAATCCCTCTCAAAAATTTGCTAGATCATGTAAGATTATTGTTACTAGTTAATACCTTTAGTTCTTCTCACACAAAACATCTATCAATCTCTTATAATCTAGGGTTATACGGAGTTTTAGTAAGTGTGTTCTTGGGGGGTTTTAAAAGGGTTGTAAGTTGTTATTTTGGTTGACAAATCTAGGATTTGTAAGGATTGATAAGGAATTGGAAGCTTTGGTGGTTTAGTTGTTGATTTGGTATTATTCTTGTTCTTGTTCCTATCACTTTTCACCACAAAAATATTGTAAGGAACCAATGTTATTTTCATGTTATTTTCTGTATTTTATGTTAATCATATGTAATATTCATTTATATGATATGGTTATACATTGTACATGGTTAAAAATACTTGAAAACATGTTTTGGACTTGATTTGTAAAGACAGTTTTGGACCATCGACTAAAACGTGATTACTAACAAAAAATAGTAGGTTTAGAGACTTATGTAAAAATATAAGGTTATAGTATAGGGTCTTGTGGTCATTTTTCCGGATGGTTCGTTCCGTAACTCCTTTCGATGAATTTATTAGAAAATAAAGGCGAAACTATACCAGATTCGACAACCTGTTTTGTAAAGAACCCCCTTGCTAGTGTTTAAAGAGGAAATTTAGTAGACATCTTAACTTAAATGTGGCCGCTGGAATGAGGTCAATCTGAGTTGTTATTTGTAAAATAGAGCCATTTCCGCGGGACTGTTGTAAACTGAAAATTAACTGTTTTGACACTTAAGGTTATATTAGCAATTTCGCATAGGTTATGAAACGTTTGAGACAATGGGACCCACAAAACCGAGTCATAACTCTTATAAGACATATAAGCTTGGTAATAAAACTTGTAAAAAGTGTATAAAACGGTCAAAACTAGTCCATATAGATTATAAACTTTTAAAAACACTAAGTACAATGTATAATCTATTAATATAACTTTATAAAATCGTTTGTATACTTTCATTAATATTATAAAATCTAAGACGTGCCCATTTTATTTTAGGTTGTCGTTAAAAGCTCGCGGCTTCCCGTATTATCTTACCTCGTCGTTTTCTATTACTTATCTTTAAGGTGAATTCATAGCCCCACTTTTACTCGATTAACTGTTTTATAAATTTACTTGGGGGAGATACATGCTATAATTTTAAGGACACAAGTGATTTAAAATTGTATGTTGAACTGAAATTATTATTGCCTAAGTACCACTATTGCCAGTAAAGTCCCTGTTTATCATGAACGATTAATTACTGTGTGTAAGCGCGAATACTATGAATAGGCCTATCAGATTGACAAATCCCGTTTGGTTGATCAGAAAGACAACCATGCGCACTTTACTTGAGATCAGATGTATATGGAAAAATACCTACTAGGGAAAATTATTATATCAATCTATTGATACTGTGTTAACGCCTTGGTGTCATGAGCTTAGTGCAATAATACACTACTTTTTGACTTTGTATGTGTTACAATAGTCAACTAAACTTGAAATCTTGTGTTCCACTGCTATTTATTTTAAACCTATGAATTTCACTCAACCATTGTGTTGATATTTTCAGCATGTTTCATCTCAGGTCCTTAAGGTACTAGCTAGCATGGAGTCGCATGGACATTTTGAAGACATGCATCCTGTTATCATTCGATAAAGACTTTAAAACTTTTATGTTGTACTTATTATGTATTATGAACTATTTGGGACCTCTTTGTATGCTCTTATGTTTAATATTAATCGAATGATAATTTTTTTAAAACGTCTCATATAGGGGTCGTTTTCTATAACCTGAACGGTGTGCTATGAAGTAACACCCTTAGTTGCCTTCCGCTGTTAACCCCATTTTGGGGGTGTTACACCTATAAATACCCTCAAAAATCATCATTTTTAAACAAAACTTCTTATTTTATATGCTCTAAAACTCTCAATTTTATTTTATTTACAAAATATGTCAATAAAACACTCCCTGAAACACAAAACGTCAACAACGAAAGACTACCCGAAACACTCCCCCAATACCCGAAAGAAACATTCCGTCTCAGAAATACTTCACCATTAAACCAAAAATCAACTTCCGACCACAATTTTTTTACAAAACCAACCTTACCAAAAGAAACCATACCAAAACCCACAATTCATATCTCCATAACAAAATATGTTTAACCAATATTCGCAACAAAACATGTTTAACCCATTCGACACCACCACCTACGGCTCACAACCTTATATAGGCAGTTTGTCATCACAACCAAATACGAACCAACCTACGTCTCTCATTCATCCATTTAATGTTGAAGAAATGTACGAACCTCAACTTTTAGATTCCATGCTTACCGTTCATGAGGAATCTTGAATCAAAGAAGCCCCCTACTTACAACAAATAAGACGACAAAAAGACGCCAAAGGAAGACAGTTCGAAATGACAAGGAACAACTGTGTACCCCATGGACCACTCAAGAAGAAATTGCATTGTGCAAAGCTTGGGTTCATGTATCCGAAGATAGCATTGCTAGTAATACAAGAAAGGAGGCTGGGTTTTGGATTAGATTTTATTTCACATGAAGGAAAAATTGTCCTATAACCAGTCATAGGACCTACGATATGGTAAACTGGAAATGGAGGACCGTGCATCCTAAAGTTGCTCAATTTTGTGGTGTGTGCTATAACGTCAGTCGGACGGCTGTGAGTGGAGCCAAAGATGGGGATTGCACCCAACAGGCACCTTTGGAATATCAAGCCGAATATGGAGTCCCATTTACACATATGCATTGTTGGGCTGAATTAAAAGATTTTCAGAAATAGAGGGATGTGGAACTTCCAGACTTAGAAGCAAATGTTTAGGCAAAGAATAAGAGATACAAGTCTTCAGGCTCTAGTTCGTTCAACACGACGCAGTCAGCGGAGGGTAGTTTTAATTTGAATATGCGGGCTGGAGATGATGAGGATGCGGATGTATAGGAAATTTGATGTCTAATGGGCATGAATAGAGCAATGAACAAAGGGGTCGCGTTATCGACATCTTTCGGATTTGGCAATGAGGAAATGTTGGCTAGGTTGATGGTCAACGAATATGCAAGTCTCAATGAGCCGTACAACGCCAAAAAGTCACAGAACATTGAAGCGTTTTTGGAGATTAGAAAGAAGGAGTTGGAACTAAAGGAACAAGAGTTTAGAATACGAGAAATGGAACAACGTCAAAATGTCAAAATGTTCTATCTGCAGCCTACTGATCATTTGACTAGAGTACAACTTGAACGGGTCGAGGCGGCAAAGCAGGCAATCATGGCGAATTTACCATATTAGTTTGCATTTTTAATTATCTATGTAGAGGGAAAGCTGAGGTGAAAAGTGAGGGGTGTGACCATTGTGGGTAGTTTAACATGTGGTGTAGTTAATTCAAAAATAGTGTAAGCTCTAGCAACATACAAATAAGTTCACCTTATCCTGAAGCAAGAACATTGATCATTAGAACGTGAACATGGCTCATTTGACATATTCTATTTGAACGATAATTTGTGAATTTATAAGCATCCTAGCAAGAATCTACGAGAAAAGATAATTACAAAGTAGTCAAAGGAGCGTTACAAGGACTTACAGATCACACTTGAGAAAAAAAATCTTATCTCGAGTATAGATCCAGCTTAGGTTACTCCTAGTGATGCTGCGTGAGGGTGTTTTTGTGCCCATGTTACGCGTGACCTCCATTAGGGGTGAGGTGGTGCTACGTGAGGAGAGCAAAAAAAGAGGATGAATGGTGAGAGCCTTACCAAATAGGTTTGTGTGCAATTTGTGGGCCCCCTTGTATTTTTATTATTTATTATTTGATTTGTGAGTGTGTGTTGGGTATTTTGTGAGGTAAGTTTGTATAAAAGTGAGTATTTTAATGAAAGGTGAGGGAGGTGTGACCATTGGGAAGAAAAGTGAGAGGGAGTGAGGGGAGGTAAATAGAGAGAGAAAGCTATATCTGGTAGTTAGGATTTCTTTTATTCTTTTATTCAATTTCTTTTATTCAAAGGTTATATATATTTTAACAATTTTATATTTTCGTTTCATACTTTATCCGGTAGTTAGGATTGTTTTATGTTATTCTAATATTAATCTCATCAAGTAATTTTACGTGGAAACACAATTTCTACGTTTGATGGGAAACTTGCTAGTTATTATATTTTTATTCATTAAGATCCAAACGAAAGAATAACGAAGTAGATTAAGAGTTATAATGGTTCATAACTATCCAAAAGTAAAAAAAAATGAAAAAGAAACCGAACGGATTTAACTAAAAAAACTAAAAAAAAAAAACAAAACAAAACCAAACGGTTAACAATTTTCAAAAACCAAAATTTAGTATTTGGGGTTTGGTTTTAACTAAAAACCGCCACGTGCTCACCGCTCGTTATGTTAAATATAGTTATTTAATTGTGTTTCTTTGTTATGTCTAAGTGATTAAACTTTCTTCTTATATATGGTAAAAATGTATTATTACTATTACATAGCATCTTTTTGTCAATGTTGTTTATGTGTCACACTAAAAATTTTCTTTTTAAATCATTTCCAAACATGTATATTAATTTATTCACTTAAAAGTAAATAAAGTAATATTAAGAAAAAGAGCTCATGTTCCACTCTCTCAACTAGACAATTCATCGTCAATATCTTTTATGTAATAAAGAAACTTCTATTTTGATAAAACAGAGGTTTCTATTGACCAATATGAAGGCTCAATTTTGCAATTGAGACTTCCTATTGACCAATTGAAAAGTCAAAATTGGTCAACGATTTATTTTTAAAAAATTTGTGAAAAAACATATGTGTCAAAAGTGTGAAAAAAAACTTTAAAAAACACGGAAGGACCATGTTACAAAAAAAATCAGCATGAAATGCCTAAAATTTGAACTTGATAACTTTTAGATTTGCATGGTTTCCAAAGTTGAATGTGACACGAACCCTAATCTAATCTTATAAATAACCTTCATTCGGCACCTACACAATCTTGCAAAAAATCCTAAAACACAAAAAGCTTTTTTTTGTGTGTCTATGTTAACCCTAATGTTTATTGTTCGTTTTTACAGATGTTATTGGCGTATATTGATAGCATGTTTATATTTCCATATGGTTAAAAAGGTACTAATAATTCTATGTTTCGTTTATTCATTATACATGATTCAAATTGAAAATATGCGTTCAGTATGATGCAGGTAATCTAAATTTCTACAATGATGTGACAAGGTCATGTAAGCTTTTGCATGGACTTCTTCTTATCAAAAGAACATACAACAATTATTTAGTATGTTTCTGATAATATTTATGTATATTATCATGTTGTTTTATGGATTGCTGATAAATATAAATTTTATTCTAACCCTATTTGGTATGTTTCTGATTGTATATTATCAGGTTGTTTATGGATTGCTGATGAATATAAATTTTATTCTAATGTTTTTGTTTTTTAGATATATTAATCGTTTATTTATTATTCATTAATTATTTGGTATGTTTCTGATTGTATATTAGAAGGTTGTTTATGGATTGTTGATGAATATAAATTTTATTCTAACCCTAATGTTTTTTTTTTCTTTTAGATATATTAATCGTTTATCTATTATTAATGGATTAGTTGGTATGTTTCTGATTGTATATGTGTGGATTTTATTTTGTTTATGCATTTCTGATTTTATAATATAAATTTTATTGATGATAAATCATATGTATTTGCAAATATTTTAAAAATAAGCAAAATTTTCATAAATATAATATTCTTATATTGATATAAATGAAAAGTTCATCTTCAGGATGATAATGAAATTTCATTGGTTGCTCCTAATAATCCAACGATTTTCGATCGTAAAGAATTATGTTTTATTTATATACTTATGTTTAGATGTTTATGATACAAAAATATGTAAATTCCATGTTATATATGGGTTTCTGAATAATGTGGTATGTTAATGATTGTATATTATAGATGTATTAAAAATATACTAATAATTCAATGTTTCGTTTATTCATTATACATGATTCAAATTGAAAAATATGTGTTCAGTATGATACAGGTTTTCTGAATTTGTATAATGGTGTGACAATCACATGCATGCTTTTGAATGAACCTCTTATCAAAAGAACCTACAACAATTATTTAGTAGGTTTTCGATAATATTTATATAAATTTTTAGGTTGTTTATTGATTGCTGGCGAATATAAACTTTATTCTAACCAAAATGTTTTTTTAGATATATTAATCGTTTATTTATTATATATGAGAATAAACACAAGAAAGTGTTCAATATGATACATGTTTTCTTAATTTGTACAGTGGTCTGGCAATCTCATGAATGCTTTTGAATGTACTTCTTCTTATCAAAAGAACATATAAAAATTATTTGGTATGTTTCTGATTGTATATTTGTGGATTTTAAGTTATTTATGAGTTTCTAATAAATGAAAATTCTATTGATGGTAAGTCATACGTATTTGCAAATACTTTAAAAAAAATATATGTTACTGATATACTATGTCAATCAAGTGATTTAAAAAAAATAAAAAAATAAAAAATAAAATCATGAATATGTTAATTAAATAGATGGATATTAGGATATACTAATTTTAATACAATTGTAAATCAAACAAACCTAATGTCATATTCCATGTTGACATATAAGTATTCTTATTTTAATCTTTTGTTTATTATACAGGATTAAACGATTCAGGACGATAATGAAGTTTTAATAATTCAACATGTCTAACATCAAATGTCAACATATATCTCAGGTCTAAGGATATGAAGATACACCATTGTTTCAAGATTTACTATTTGACATCGATCCATATAGTATATCTTGCGTTCGGGTCAGTTCAATATTTATTTACAATAAATACATATGAATCTGGTTCCAATAGAATATTCATCCGCTTAGAATACATATTTTATTAACAATAAAATATAACCATAATTTCATATTAGTCTTAATTCAATCTTATTCTCAAAAGTCGATCGGCTATAAAGATTTAGAATGCTTTATAAATTATTCAAGGATTTAAACATGCAAATATAAAACTTATTTAATCATGATGATATAAAGAACATATACATATTTTTTTATTGATTTATGATACTAATTATAGTGTTCCATTATTAAGTACTAAAAGTTAGTTATCAAACTAATGAGATGTAATTTCATATGCTTTTTAGCGGTCATTTAGCCTCTAAACTCGTGCATATTTGGTCAAAAATTGCCCAAAATTTCTTCTATTTGAGTTTTTGGTATTTGGGAGAGCAAATTCTGGAAAAGTACAAGTCTTGGGTTCGATTGGACGAAGAACGAAGAAAAATGACTAATTCAGCAACGCGACTGGCATGTGTGACGTGGTCACTGAATCGTGACTCCTCAGGTTGCGGAGACGGCTTGGCATGATAGCGTCAGAAGGTTTCTGACGGTGTCACAACCATAAGGTGACACCTTCATTACAAGGCGGTGGACAAACGAAAACCTAAGTGGACGGTGAGCTGACGGCGTCACAACCATAACGTGACGCTGTCAAAACTAAAAATCTATAAATACAAAAGCTTTGTTTTCATTATTGTGTGTATAACTTTGGGGGAACTTTTAGCACCAAAACCTAGTCAGTTTTTACCACTTTTGTAAGCCTTTTTGGCTATTGAAGACCTCATGTATCGTTGAGATAAGTTATCTATTCCATGCAAGATTACATTCGAATTAATCCCCAAAAGGGAAGATTCTAGCTAGTTGGTCAATTGTGATTTAATAAAACATTTTATTTTTGTTGATCCCAGTTATGCACTTGATCGAATTCTCTTAGCTTGTAAAGGTTTAGCTATGCTAGATAAATCTAACACAACTGGTATAGAAACTGTCTTGGAATATATTAAAGTTTATGAGGAATCTAAACTTTAATCTTAAGAAGAACTTTTAATTAAACAGTAAACACAAGATTAACAAACAAAGCTTAAATATTTTTACTAATACGAATACTCAACAGTATTAGGGTTTACAACCTTGAAGCTAATCGACTCTATCAAAATTATGTATTGGTATATCTCACACAATGCCCTAGGACATCCTTTTATAGATTACGGAGTCCTAGTCGGCTTACAATAACTTGTTCTCTAAGATAAATCTTTCCTATATCTTTTATATACTTATCAAAACATTCTATACATATCTAACCGACTTAATAACATGAGCAGTAGTAATAATCAACTAGCAGTCTTAATCTTTACTCTGGCAGCATTAACTCTTTAGCGGTTGTAAGTTAGTACTAGCGGCACTAAGTTTGTTCTGGCAGCACTAACCACTTGGAGTATTTACCATTAAGTTTAGCAGCAGTATTAACTTGTTCCAGCAGTCTTAATTCTTCACAAGCAGCAGTAAAACACTTAGAGTATTTTCATTGATTCCCAAGAGCAGTCTTAACCATATGAGCAGCAGTATCATCAACAGCATCAAGAAGCCATTGAATCCCAACAATTTTAATGAAAGTAAATAAAATTTTTGTGAAAGTTTATAATGTAATATTTTATAAAATGATGCAAGTGTTTTATGCAAGTTTGTTATGCACTGTTATGGAAGTTTACTTTTTCAAAAACCAAAGTGATTTGATCTCTTTGCCAAAATAAAATAATCTTTCCATTAATTGGAGGTTTATGTAAACTAGGTGAACGATATTTTCAATCACTTCCTTAAGTGGAAATTCATTTTTATAAATCATTTAATGAGTTTTTATAAAAATGGTGCAAGTGTTTAGGATGCATGATGTAAGAGATTTTACAAGATGATGAATGTATTTTTATGAAATGTATATGAGTTTGTAAAATCATGTCCATGCTTAGTAGTATTAATTGCTGTTTTCTTTTGAATGGGCCTTTTTGAAGTTGAATGTGCCTTTTTAGAAAAATTTGACATTGACTTAGCACCATTCACTGTTAAGTTTGTGTGAGTAGTATTAAATTGTCTAGCTGTATTAACTAATACTGTTGGTTTAGAAACATTTTGCTTAGCAGTATTAACTGATACTAACCCAGATTTCATTAACACTGCTCTTGGAACCATATTTCTTTTTGCACTGGGGTGAGTATTTTTAAAAAAAAACTTTGGTGATTCACCATCTGAACATAGTTCCACACAGGTTTTTGATAGTAATGAAAATCATACTGCAAATGTTCAAAACTACCACACACATAACAAGCCTTGTTAACCATCTCAAAATTACTCCCTAATCTTTGAGACATCATGTTATTTTAGTTTCTTTGGTTTCCTCTAGGCCTGTTAGTGTTCTCCCTAGGTTGCTCAACTTGATTGACAGTGTTCCTAGTATTTTGTCCTTGTGGTTTGACAAACTTAATCTTTTCAATACTAGGTCTAACTGTTTTACTTTCAACCTTAGGTTGACGCACTTCCTGATCCTCATCATCTGACACCCAATCTTCAATAATTGGAGCATCATGATACTTCCTAACAATCTTAGGCTTTTCCTCACTAATCTTAGCTTTAATATTCTCACCTACAGGCTCTTTAAGCTCATCTAGACCAGCAAAAGATAATTCAGCAGTTGGAGGCACAAACTTTCCTGTAATGAGAGGTGCAACTGCTTTATAGCATATACCATTCTTACACTTGTTAACAATTTGACATTCTACAATCTTGTTAACACTTTCAGATGCATGTTCATATCTTTCTACATTAAATTGAATGCTTTCTTTTTCCTGTTGAACTACATCTTTTTCTTTCTGAGCTTTTTCAAGCCTTGTCCTAAGCTCTGTAATAAGTGATTCTTTTACAAAAAGTTCCCCTTCTAAAACATTAACCTTTTCTACATACTCAGCCTCATTCTTCTTATAAAATTCAAGTCTTTGTTCTACAAACTCTAAGCCTACCTTATAGCCTGAAATATGTAACTCGGAATTCTTTAAATCTTCTACTAGTTTATTATTCTGAGCTTCAAATCCATCTGCCACTTCAAATCCATATCCACTTCAAATCCATCTCATCTAAGTCATCTGGGTGAATTTGTTCCAAGTCTTCATGTACAATCTGAGAACTATTAGGTTGACTAGCCAGGAATGCATAGATAACAACATCACTCAAGTTGTCAATGTTTGTAGAACTAGCAGCATTAACTTGAGTGCTAGCAGTAGTAACTCCATGAACAGTATTAACTACTTCACTAGGACTGCCAGAACTGTTATTTATAGGAGGACACAAAAGCCATGTTTTGTGAGCTTGAGCTTAAGTTGGACATCCCTTTGACCTCTGGTTCATACACTTTAAGATTGTTGTAAAGGTCATCTATGCTCATTGTGTCCAGATCAGGTTTGTTTCTCCACACAACAGCATGTATGTTCCACTCTGGTGACAAACTCCTTAACAGCTTTTTGTTGATATCTTCTTGGGAAATTGTTTCACCCAAAAGCTCTAGTTGGCTCACAAGCTTCTGAAGTCTGTCAAAGGTTTGATCAAGCATTTCAGTGCTTGGAGCAAAAAAGTTCTCACACTGTTGCTTCAAGAGATTCTTCTTGGTCTTCTTAGTAGCAGCATTCCATCCAAATCTCTTCTCAATAGCTTCTAACAATGACTTAGCATCCTTGATAGAATTAAAAGTCAACTGATGTTCATTAGGAATGCCCATCATGAGAGTACTTCTTCCCTTTACCCCCAATCTTCTTTGTGCCTTGTCTTCAGCAGTTTTAATAGGCAAAATAGTCACAACTCCAGCATCAGATGTTGTTGTTTTTAGCAATGTATTACCAGTCTCTATGACCTCCCATGGAGAATAGTCAATCATCTGAATACACTGCTCAATTCTCATTCTCCAGATCTCATACTCACCAGGCTTGAGCATTGGAACCTTAGATGCAGCAACCATATGTGTAGAGTCTTAATCCATCTTTTCTAGCAAATTCTTGTATGCAAAAACAAATTCTTCTTTATATCACAGCTTCTAGATCACAAGCTCTGATACCACTTGTTGATCCCAGTTATGCACTTGATCGAATTCCCTTAGCTTGTAAAGGTTTAGCTATGCTAGATAAATCTAACACAACTAGTATAGAAACTGTCTCGGAACATATTAAAGTTTATGCGGAATCTAACCTTTAATCTTAAGAAGAACTTTTAATGAAACAGTAAACACAAGATTAACAAAAAAAGCTTCAATATTATTACTAATACGAATACTCAACAGTATTAGGGTTTACAACCTTGAAGCTAATCGACTCTATCAAAATTACGTATTGGTATATCTAACACAATGCCCTAGGACCTCCTTTTTATAGATTAAGGAGTCCTAGTCGGCTTAGAATAACTTGTTCTCTAAGATAAATCTAACCAGATCTAAACACACGCCTTGTGTTAGATAGATACTTTGAGTATATCCTAAGTAGCGCGCGGAACTTACTACAAAGCACTTAGAAGATTTTGTGTTTGGTGATGTGTATGATAGTATGAGTATAACAGTAAAAGTAATAACACAATGTTTAACCAAACGATTAGCCTCAATATATTATGAGTGATCTTGAATATCACTAGGGTTTGACAACCTTAAAGCTCTTACAATTGAATCGTACTTAGGGATATTCGTATATTGAAACCCTAATTAGAATCTCCTTTTATAGAACAAGGAGTCCTATACAAGTAAAACTATTATACGTATCAATCTATAATAATAAGATATACATCATATCTATTCTATATTTATCCATGCACGACTCTATCTTTATCTTATAAACAGTACTAACTTCTTGTACCAACAGTACTAACTAACTTAGTACTGATAGTGTATTCTTGAACGATCTTCAGCAGTACTAATTTATGTATGAGCAGTACCAGCTGTTAGTTTAATTCCCAACAATCCTCCCCTAAACTTATGATTTCTGTGTAAATCATTAAGTTTTTCGAATTAAACTCCAATGTTGAGGATGGGGTGGATTCTTTCAAACACTTATCTTCAATCTTGAATCACTTGAGAATTTTCTTCACATATAAGTTTTTGAAGAAACCATAACAGTAAGTACTCCAATATAAACTCCACACTTATCTTTGATTTTGAGTTGATATCCTCCCCTGAGATACATAATCATCTTTAACAGCAACTGAACAAACTTTAATTCCTCCCCTGTTTGGAAGAATCTTCACCATCATAATAATAGCAACTGATCTTTGATGTCGATTGCACGCATATGGAAGCAGCTTTTGATTAAATTAACCGTTAGGGTTTCCTGAATTTTCTAATCGAAACCCTAGATCCTAATGGCTTATGTTGATCTGATTTTGGTTGCTGCTGATTTATGGTTATTATGATGTTATCTGGTCTTGATCGTGTATACTACTCCTTATTTTCTGATCAACGTGGTTTATGGTGTTAGTAATATGGCTGATCAGTAATGAATACGAGTTGAATCTTCATGTTAGGGTCTTCTAAACCCTAGATTGGTTGTGTTTCTAACCATTCGATCCACAGCAGTTGGTACTGTCTATGCTTCTCATTTGTACTGATGATGTTCACAAGGTACTGCTCGTGTTCGATTAATAGCAGTTAGTACGGCTATCAAAGGAGGTGTTTGTACTGCCCGTTAAGTTTGTATTGTTAGTTGAACAGTTTGTACTTCTACGTTTCGCCTTGGTACTGTTCGACATATTCTTGTTCTTCATTAGTACTGTCCATTTTGGAATTGTGTACTGCTTGTTTATTCGAACAGGTGATGGTTGATCATATATTATTATTCTTGCAATCATTGAACCTCGTACTGAAGAAGATCAAGTGGGACGTTGCATATTAATTATTATCTATTATGGGACGGTGAAGGCTTTTATTTATTACGCATGGTTGTATTTGCATTGTATTCTTCTCAATACGTGAGAAGTGCATGATATATATTATATGCAAAGTGGCGAACAATGCATGGCAATTTGATGAGCATGGGACTGTGCAAATATATTATGTGAAGACCACATGGGTCGGTGGCAAGGTTGAATTTGATTTTTATTCTTGTTGATGAAGATATTATATGTGAATATATATATGGGCTGGTGATCTTTAAGGCAACGAATTGAATATTTTCATATACAGTTGCTTATTGAATTGGAACATTGGGTTCCAACGCACACACACATGGGAAGACACACACAAGAGAGATTTGATTTTTGGTTTCGGTTAAAGAACTATTCTTCATTCTACTACTGCTTGGTTTCAAATGCTATTGTAGTCATTTTTCGTAAGCTATTTGGTGATCGTTCATGGCTGGTACTACATGGTATTTGTTTCTGTGGTGGTTAGTTATTCGAAAAGTTCTTTCAAATGGTTAACATATGGGTTTCAGGGGAAGCTTAATGTTTAAATGTTCAACCATTTATGTGCTACAACAAGGTGAAGGTTTTTATGATTGCTCGTTGGTATTTTTACTGAAGATTTGGGATTTTTTAGTCTTGGATTCATTTATAAAAGAAAGCGTTTTGGTGTTCATTCATGGAGGGCGATTCAAGACATTAGAAGACTAGATTGGAAGTATGGTGCTGATTCGTGATTATGAAGATCAAGGTTGCTTTTTGTTCCCTATTTGATGATGACAAAAAGGGGAAGAATATTTTGAAGATTGCAACTTGAAGATCCTTGGTGATATAAATGGATTAAGGGGAAGACGACATCTTTCATACATGGTTTTTTCATATCAACTAGGGGAAGATTGTTAGGAATTAAACTTTGAGTTGATATTTGACAAAACATGAAAGATGAAGGAAACTTATGAAGACAAAGATAAGGGACTAATTATGTTAAATGTTAAAGTCTTTGTAACCCTAATCTCTGGTTTATAAAGAGATGGGGCGTCTATTGTTTGATGTACAGAAGTTAGAGATGTAACTCCAGGAAAAGGTGTGTGTGTTCTAGGCATCAAGTTCCTACAATGGATGCCTAGGTTTGGTATTGTTAGAGAGTAGAGATGATGTCGAAGAAAAACCTTAGCAATAATAATGATACTTTTGTGTTTATTCCGCTGCGTACATGTCTTATTCATTATTATTGTGTTAATCCTAGATAAAAGGTTTAAACAACCTGAGCTTAAACGATTCTTAACATGTGTAAATTAAAGTTTGTTCAGTTGTTGTTAAAGATGATTATGTATCTCAGGGGAGGATATCAACTCAAAATCAAAGATAAGTGTGGAGTTTATATTGGAGTACTTACTGTTATGGTTTCTTCAAAAACTTATATGTGAAGAAAATTCTCAAGTGATTCAAGATTGAAGATAAGTGTTTGAAAGAATCCACCCCATCCTCAACATTGGAGTTTAATTCAAAAAACTTAATGATTTACATAGAAATCATAAGTTTAGGGGAGGATTGTTGGGAATTAAACTAACAGTTGGTACTGCTCATACATAAATTAGTACTGCTGAAGATCGTTCAAGAATACACTATCAGTACTAAGTAAGTTAGTACTATTGGTACAAGAAGTTAGTATTGTTTATAAGATAAAGATAGAGTCGTGCATGGATAAATATAGAATAGATATGATGTATATCTTATTATTATAGATTGATACGTATAATAGTTTCTCTTGTATAGGACTCCTTGTTCTATAAAAGTAGATTCTAATTAGGGTTTCAATATACGAATATCCCTAAGTACGATTCAATTGTAAGAGCTTCAAGGTTGTCAAACCCTAGTGATATTCAAGATCACTCGTAATATATTGAGGCTAATCGTTTGGTTAAACATTGTGTTATTACTTTTACTGTTATACTCATACTATCATACACATCACCAAACACAAAATCTTCTAAGTGATTTCTAGTAAGTTCCGCGTGCTACTTAGCATATACTCAAAGTATCTATCTATCACAAGGCGTGTGTTTAGATCCGGTCAAGTGGTATCAGAGACAGGTTTCTGATACTTTGATTTAGAAGATCCAGAAGTACTTACTCTCTTGCAACCAAGAAGATGGACATGAAGACACCTCAAACCTCAATCCTTGCTAAACTCCCCATGCTAAAACAGAATGAATACGATCTATGGCAGCTCAAAATTGAGCAATATTTCATGGTGCAAGACTATGCATTATGGGATATCATAATCAATGGTGATTCCTTCAAACCTACTACTTCTGAGGAAACACATGTTGATGGTTCCAAGACCACAAAGCTTAACACTGAGCCTGTTTCTAATGATGAAAGAATAAAGAAGAAGAATGATCAAAAGGCTAGGAAACAGTTACTCATGGCAATACCTAATGACCAAGTGTTAAACTTTAGCCAATATGAGACTGCTAAGACACTCTTTGAAGCAGATGTGGAGAGATTTGGTGGTAATGAAGCCACCAAGAAGGCGCAAAGAACCTTGCTTAAGCAGAGTTATGAGAACTTCAGTGCCTCAAGTTCTGAAACACTTGATCATATCTTCAATGGACTTCAAAGGATTGTCAGCTAGCTTACTGTTCTGAAAACTGTGATTCCACAAGAAGATCTCAATATGAAGTTTCTCAATAGTCTACCTGCTGAGTGGAACACCTATGTGGTTGTCTGGAGCAATAAGCCAGAACTGGAAAAGATGTTACTGAATGAATTGTACAACAATCTCAAGATTGTTGAACAAAAGGTGAAGAAAGGAGGAAGCACTAGTTCTAGTTCTGGAAACACTACATTCTTATCATCATCCAACAATTGCAGTCCTGAAGATGAAGAAGCAGTTTGTACTGCTAGCCCTAAAGTTAGCACTGCTAGTGTAAAAACTAGTACTGCTGGCTTAATTGATGGAAACCTGTAAACATTGTGTAGGATCGATACATGTATTGATTATGTGGATTCAGGAGGTCTTGGATTATGGAAGAACAAATCCATGTTTGAGTTAGAGAGAGAGAGTAGAAAGGGAACTTGAGAGAAAACTGGAAATGTATTAGATTAAGTGAAGAGGAGTTCCAACCCTCTCCCTAGGTGGAGAGGGGTATTTATACTTACTAATATAAGTGCCCCGAGTGGGCTGTGGAGTGAGCTGACAGTGGGTAAAGACCCGACCCAACTCCGCAAATATTAATATAACTAAACTAATAATAATAGTACTAATAAGCCTACGAGCTACATAGATGCTAAATAGATACTCGGGGTGACCGAGTCTTCACATGAATATTTATATTCCTAACAATCTCCCCCTAAGGGAGGTCACCCCGGAAATAATATTTTGAATTCTAGCATTCTATCATGTGTGTTTGACTTTGTAGCTCGTAGTCTTTGATTCTTCAATTTCATTGATCTTTGTGCCTTCAGCAGTGAACTTTTGATGACTGATCGATTGTCTTGGATGATCTTTGAGTATTCTTCGAGGTTATCATCCAATATATGTCTTCAACTCATCTTGCAGCATCGTCTCCATATGACGTTGTAATCTTTGAGCCTTCTTTGAGATCATCAGCCACCAAAAATCTCTGAGCTTCTCCACAGCAGTGATATTGCCTTCATGTGATTTGTTGTGACCGTCGGACTCGCATGCTCACACTTTTCTGGATCATGATAAATGTCATCAGAGTTGCGGAAGCTGAGTTATAGGTCTTTCTTCTATCATGATTTCTTTGATAATGATTTGTAAGTGTGAGCATGGAGTGAGGATTGACACATCTCCACTGGAATCAGGAACCACCATCGCCATCTTTATATGAATCTGAAATAAAACAGTTAGCAATAAAGTTGGAGAACGAATATGGCTTTGTCATTCGTTCTATGTGGTTAGATTAACCTTTGGTTCTGTGAAGACCGACCTGTGATCAGGTAGAATCCCCTTTAAAGAAGATTCTCCTTGACAAGAATTTCCAACTTGTAGTAATGAGTCTTCTAACAAATTATTGTCAGAGTCATCATACTAAGCATGTTCTCATACCGGAACGTCTCAAAGCAGACAGCACAGTAGAGTGAATCAGTGAATTAAATACCCACTGATTGACGAGAAATTGATTACAAAAATCACTCGCGTGTCACTAGATAAACATTTTATGCAACACGACGAGGGTTTTATACCTTGAATCACATTTCTGTCAAAAACACTTTTGTTTGAAAATTTTCACAATCAATGTGCTCGAAAACTCGGTTGGTGAGCACATTGAAAGGTTTTCCAAAAGCATTCGTCAATCCATTTCCTGGAACAAGTTTGATTCAAAAGTGAATCGCCCCGTCGTTTCTTTCCAGTTGTCACAAATTTGATCCATGAAGGATCTCACATGTCACCTACCAAGAGCTTGTATGATGTTGGCTCTAGAAGGATTTCCATCTTCATTGTGAACACTTTCGTATCACTCGGATGTTCTGGCAATATCACAAGGATAATGCGTAGGACTCTTTAACATATATTCTCTTACTTTTCACAGTGTATGAAACAGAAAGCATATTGGAAGTGTGTCCTAATGAGATTTATTGATGATCTCTTGGCTCTAGACTCAATAGTTCGTTTTGATTTAGTGATCGGAGGCTGGATAGGACTGCCACCTTTTCAATATCGTCTAACTCGGAGTGAGAGAGACGATAGTAATGTATTGATCTCCGTGACAAGTGAAACAAGAGTCCTTTGAGAGACCTTGAGTGGCTAGGGAGGGTTGTGCAGTGTATCACTGGGTCCATGATACTTTGTCTTCAATGTCAGCAATCAACTAAGTGATTCTGATAGCATATGTATTGACCCAGTTTCTGCCTAAGGTGTAAGGAGGGCTTCTTTCTTTTCACCCTTTATCTTTACATTTCTTTTTCATTCTTCAACCCCTTCAGCGCTTACCGAGACTTCATTACTAGCACCTTGTTGGGTTTGTTCCAGTACTAGCTCCTTCTCAGTCGGCACTTTTCCCTTATTCACTTTTCTCCTTTTTAATCATTCCTAAGGACTTCTATTCTAACTAGAGGATTGTCCCTGGGAAGATCCCTCCGGTTCTGGCTGGATCATGGGAACTGATACGTAACCTTACCATCCTTATAACTCCAGTACATTAAGTAAAATGGTCGGTCTTTGGTATTCTTCCACAATTGCCATCACAAATCATTCGCTCCCCCACAATATGTGCATCGATATACGAAAGAGTTTAGCACATATGAGAGAGCCTACACTTGAGTTCAAAAGATCACATTTTATCATTTTTCATATTTAAATCACATTCTCTCCCCTGATGGTTACGATTAATCGGAATCATCATAATGATATGTACATGAAGCATAATGATGTATACATGAAGCATTTAATTAGAAGCACTTTATCACTGATTATATCAGCCCGTGAGAAGATGTCGAAGGGTCGGGAGGTAGAATTCCATGAACTTGTTCTTCAACACCTTGATGAATGACTAGAGATATGCTTTCATGAGTTGTTGGAGAAGTACTAACAGATGGTACTTCTTGAACCATTGTGGTTCAAGAAGGAGTACCGGTTGTATCAGCAGATATCTGTGCATCAACGGGAAACATAGGAGATACAACACTTGATGGAGCTGAAAGTATTCTTCAAACCAATGGTTGAAACAGCGTATCTTCTTTCTTCATGGATGGTGGAACGTATAGTGTTGAAGAAACTTGGTATGCACGACTCCTGAACTGATGTATTCAGGAGTCATATGACCATATCTCAAACATCAATCAACATGTAGTTTATTCACCCTTTCTCCCCCCCCCCCTCAAAAATTGCATATGACTACAATTTTTTATTGAACGAGTGAATAAGAATACCATCAATGGTAAGTAGATCCACTTGATAACTGACCTTTTGTTTATTCACCCTTTCCCCCCTCAAAAATTGCATATGACTGCCATTTTTGATTGAACGAGTGAATAAGAATACCATCAATGGTAAGTAGATCCACTTGATGACTGACCTTTTGTTTACTCACCCTTTCCCCCCCTCAAAAATTGCATATGACTGCTATTTTTGATAGAACAAGTGAATAAGAATATACTCCAATGTACGTTGATCCACTTGATGACCGAGTGAGCATGGGAAGAGCATGAAACTTGTTGATGAGAATGGTCATAAACAAGAAGATTTCTCTTCTTCCGAAGATAAAGCGCACTCAAGCGTACGCCTTTCATTTCTTTAAGGAACGGGGCCTGAAATGTTTTCAGCAGACGCCATTATGTTGACATTGAGGCCCGAGGCTTGAACTGCAGTGTTCAAACGTCATTGTCGATGAAGAACGAGGCCTGAACTGATGTGAACAGACGTCATTATCATTTCCCCTCAAATGTTGTGAGCAGCCTGAGTCCAAATGTCAAAGGACGATCCGTACGACCTGCATTTGAAAACAGACGAAAGAAGAGAGTTTGGAGTGCCGGATCCCCAATTTAAGTTGGGTTCCAGTTGGTTAGTGCAAACAATCTTTGGAGCTGCTGAAACCATAGGCGCCTTGGTTTTATCAATAGGGGCAACACTAGTAGATTCAATGGACCTAGTTACAGGGCATTGTATATCTAAAGGGATAACTCTACCAGTTGGCTTCCATTCCTTTATTGTATATATCCGCCTCTTGAACTATCCACATCTCATGCGACACTGAGCACTACAATGTAACTCCTTTAAGTGATAGCTATATACTGTGAGCACTACAACGTAACTCCTTTGACAGATATAACTAGATAGCCAAGTTTAATCACTTGTGAATACGCTCGAACAAGGATCATCAAATATCATGCATCCAACCAACCTCGAGATATTTGAGATACTAAGTACATGATGAAGCGAAAAGTGTACCGCTTTTAGGGGGTCATTTAAGCCCTAAATCGTATTTATTTGATCAAATATTGCCCTAAATCGTTCCTTTTGTCATTTTAGGTACTTTGGAGAAGAAATCTGGAAAAGGAAGCATTTTGGACGTTTTTGGAGCATAAAAGTGAAGAAATTACCTTTGACGGCGTCAGAAATTCCTCCTGACGGCGTCATGGCTTGGCAAAAGTGGTGGATATGAAAATTACTCATGATAAGCCAGAGAAATTTGCATTAGAATTCTGACGGCGTCACCCTTTGGAGTGATCAAGGTCGTCACGGTTTAATTTAAAGAGAGACGGCCCAGAAGATCTTGAAGGTGACGGCGTCAGGACTCATCCTGACGACGTCAGATGATATAGAGTGACGGCGTCAAAGTATTCTTACACGAGAAGGAACCTTAGTGAAACCGCCACATGTTAATCAAGACAATCACAACTCGCGCGCGGAGTAGCTGTTACTGTTTTGGCCATAAAATCTTCATACGAACTCGGATTTTGGTGATTCAAGAGGCCACGGAATCGGGACAAAAAGATCTACAATTTGGTGAAAAAGGGGAGCTGACGCCGTCACTTGTTAAGGCTGACGCCGTCAGAACCCCTCGGACAGTAAACTGCCTATAAATACAACATCATAACTTCATTTTTTGTAAGCCCTAAACCCTAAGTCCGATTCTAGGGTTTAGGTAGGTGTTTTTCCAGCAACTTAGAGGGTCCTAATCATGCCATAAACATCTTGTAATGGTTTGTTTATCGATTCAATCTTATGTTATGTCTTCAATTATGATTATTGTTGATTGCTCTTCATTAATTATGCTTGGCTAAATCACCTTGTGTTTACTTATGATTGTGTGAAACTTGTGTATAACTAATTAGATCTTATTGATTTCTTGTTGATGTGTGTGTCCATCTCCATCAATTAGGGCGTGACAACTTCAATAGATCTAGTTGGTTTAGTTTATAATTCTTGTTTCCTATTGTCTCTTGTTTGATTGGGTGATATCGATGTTAGGCTTAAGAAAACTGGCTAACCTCCTATACGGTAACTTGCTTGAACGTCTTAAGAAACATGAACCAATGCGTACTAGGTTTATTTGGTTGTATTTAATGCATGAGCGAATTCTAGTGATCCCATGTTAGGAGCTTCTTAGCCGGCTCGACATAGGAGTGAAGTAGGAGCTTATAGAGTTGGGGAAGTACGTACGCCACCCCACGATTGGTATTAAGGAATACAACCCGTCAATTAAAACAAGGTGTGACAATTCAATAGGTAGAATTGGATAGCTAGCAAGGAGTAACATATCATAAGTAGACATGCTTCATTTCCCTTGTAGAACCCTAGTTTATTTTTCTTGCATATTAGTTTAATTAGTAGCTTTTGGGTTAGTTGATTAGCAACTAATTCCGCCCCTTCTTCTAAAACCAGAGATTTTTACTTGCTTTCCATAAAATATAAAAAATACAAAAAATAATCTTCCTTCACCCTTAGACCTAATTAGAGTAGTTTTTCATACCTAACGAACACTATTCCCTGTGGAGAACGATCAATCCCCCGTACTTACCACTACACTATACTACATCGGTCAGGTACACTGCCTGGTGGGGTTGTAAGCCTCTTGAGATCCCTCGAGAGGTAAAACCTGTTGTAAGGTTGCAAAACCACGCATCAAGTTTTTGGCGCCGCTGCCGGGGAATAGTTATTGTTTAGGTTGAATTTTTATTTTATTAGGTCTACTCATAAGATTCCTATCAAGTGAGATTTTTCTTTCTATTTTTGTAGCTTTCTCGTAGTCTATCTTTTCTTTGTGATTTTGTTTGTAATTTGCTTCAAATGGACTTTTCTCTTAAATTTCTAAGATTGCAAAATATGGTTGAGTGGCTAGAACACCAAGAAGTTCAAAATACCTCATTTAGAGACACTTATGAATCATATGAGCCTTCACCTAGGATAGATTCTTATGAACAACCTCCATGTTTAGGATCTTATTTTAGTGAGGCTAATAGAAAAAGCGACCTAGTTTGCCAAGGAATTGTGGATAGAGCTGTATTAATAAACCATAAGTTGGATGAAGCACTAGGTTTGTTATTATCACTACCTAAGAAAACAATTGATGAGGATATAGGTGATCTTGACACGTGGAATGATGAGGTAAATAACATAAGCCCACAAAATACTCAACCATCATTTGAGGCACCCACATCGCCCGTGACTTACCCGGAAGAAGTAGAAGAGATTTTAGGAATCCCGATGGAGGTAGATCCCTTGGACCAAGCACAACTAGAGGATATAGGTTTGAACACTTTTAGTGATGACCTTACTCTTAGTTCTAGGGAATTTCCTAGTGTTGATGAATTGGAACCTCAACCTTTACATAACTTTTCATCCTTAGATTTACATCTAGGAGAAAAAAGAGGAACCGACCCACCCATCAACCAATATTATCCGGGTAGTTTTAGGATGAAGGAAGCCATTCACTCACCCCCTTCACCTCACGTGGCATATTCACACCCTAAGGGTGTGTATCGCTACTTTCACCCGCACTTAATCCTAAGTGTAGGGAAAACCTCCCCTATTTTTGTTAAATAAGGGTAGAGTCAGGCTCGTGACTCGAACAAAAACAAGCGCTTCTTGGGAGGCAACCCAAGCTTTATTTGCTTTGTGTGTTTATTTATTTGTTTGTTTGATTTTATTTGCTTCCGTATGTATGTTTAATTTTTATTATTATTGATTCATGTTCAAAACTAAATTGTGAAAATGCTTTATTTTGTTTTTAACTTCGTCTTAACTACATATAAAGGTATTTTGCAAAAGATAAGTGTAAGGGAAAGTCAAATCGGTTTATTAGAACAAATGAACATGAATCATAATAATATTAAATTAACATACATATTAGTATTTGTTTGAGTCAAATGCTTGTATCGAGTCATAATGATATTTTGCAGGATTTCCAGGAAATGAGGTATAGGTTTTTTCAGAAATTTTCCGGAAACTTAACATGAGAATTCTGTCAGATCATTTCTGACGGCGTCAGGCATTACAACCTGACGGCGTCAGGTTTTAATTTTCTGAAATTTTTGAAAGTTTTGTTTTCATAAAAAGTTTTTATTAAAATCTCCAACTTATAAACTCCAGGAACCTGCAAAACATTCATTCCGCAAGCATTATATCTTTTATTGTTTTATTTCTAAGTCTGGAATTACACCTAGTTGTGAGTTGTCTTTGTTCGGTTTGATGCTTTGGTTTTTCTTGTTGGTTTTCTCAGGATTAACAGGTTATTCTGGACAAGGAGATGTTTATGGAATCAAGCTTATGGCGATGCATTAGTCATGGAGCTTCAACATTACCTTGGAGGAAGATCTAACCGTGTAACTTCATTATCCACCGAACGAATCAGGGGAGTATTTGATTTCATTCCTTTACTTTTTTCTTTTACATCTTGTTATTTGAACATTGGGGACAATGTTCATCTTAAGTGTAAGGGGAGGGTAAAAGTACGATTTTAGAGAATGCTATTACGCTTGATTTTTGTTTGTTTGATAGTAGATGTGTAATAAAACTGAGAGAAATACTTGTTAAGGTAATTTTAGTGCCAAATTTAAAATTTTTTACAACATATAGGAGTGAAACTTTGATCTTAATGAGCGTCTCACGGATAGGAGTTATATGACTAGCACAAAAACCGTACCACTAAAAAAATTTTCCACCCCCAAATATGTGAGGTTCACCCCTAGAATTGGTAGGAAAAGCATTTATGCTATGATGTGTGTACCGGTAGCACTTAGATTCTAGAACTTGCGTTAGGACCATTCCAAGGCCACAAGTGAGACTACATTCGTGTAGTTAGATTTACTACATGATAAGAGGCATTAGGATTAACCCATTGTTTTACACCTGTGTTTTTGTTATAATTACTTCGGCTACATTGGTCAAGTAATTCTCCCACACCCTTTGCGTTGTACTCATTTTTAGTACACGATACCCCTAGTACACCCCTCAGAGCCTATCTTTTCGTTTCAACCTTTAAGCATTTTACTTAAAGGAAGAATTTGTTTACACCCCACTAAAATGTACACCCAAATCGCCTTAGCCTACCTTGTATGCACTCATTTTTAGTGCATTATTGTGACAACATTTGATTAAACCCAAGTTAATTATCTAATTGATTACATGGTTGCTAAGTCGAGTCATATCCTTGTACATATTGTTTTGGGACGATTGGGACTCATGGGTAAAGTACTAGTGTAATGGAGTAATGGGGAAGAACATCATTTATTACCCCCATATGTGCTAAATATTTTAAAAGTACTCCAAGTGTTTTAATTATCTTAATTCGAGTCATTAGAATAGTTATTTGTAAAGTTATGTAAAGTTCAAGTGTAAGGGGAATGAAACGGCCCTATGATGTATTATTTTGGATGGTAGGGCAAAAGTGTATGAAAAAAAAAAAAAAAAAAAAAAAAAAAAAAAAAAAAAAAAAAAAAAAAAATCGAAAAAATCAAGAAAAATACAAAAAAATGAGAAAAAGAAAAGTAGAAAAAACATACGGACTACCATCCCGTTTCATTTTAAGTTTATTTTATGTTTTTGTTATTTTCTTTCATTAGCTTAAATCGAGTCGAGTCTTGGCTTAGCAACATTGTATAGTACATGTAATTGATCAAGATCTTTAACTCACCACCAGTAAAATATTTCTTTATCCAACAAATCCGTGTTTTCCTTTTCCCTACACCTAACGTTATAACCCATTTAAAAGCCCTCTTTGATAGTTTATCTTAGGTGCTTACGCCTAGTGGAGGAGGTTTTCGATCCTTTCCCAAGCCTATGGTAATCTATTTGCTATGACAGGTAGTGAGAGATATTATCCGTTTTCATTTATGAGATTTATTTTGATGACACTTGAGAGATGTGAGTATCTAAACACTACTTGTGAGGTGCTAGTTTGTAATCTCCGTGCTTATTATGATTAAAGTGGAACGATTATTTGTTGTAATTACTTTTATATTAGCATTAAATGACCCCTAACTTGTATTTTGATTAGAATAAAAGCGCATTTGCTTGAGGACAAGCAAATCTCAAGTGTAAGGGTATTTGATGAAGCGAAAAGTGTACCGCTTTTAGGGGGTCATTTAAGCCCTAAATCGTATTTATTTGATCAAATATTGCCCTAAATCGTTCCTTTTGTCATTTTAGGTACTTTTGAGAAGAAATCTGGAAAAGGAAGCATTTTGGACGTTTTTGGAGCATAAAAGTGAAGAAAACGACAAAGTACCTTTGACGGCGTCAGAAATTCCTCCTGACGGCGTCATGGCTTGGCAAAAGTGGTGGATATGAAAATTACTCATGATAAGCCAGAGAAATTTGCATTGGAATTCTGACGGCGTCACCCTTTGGAGTGATCAAGGTCGTCACGGTTTAATTTAAAGAGAGACGGCCCAGAAGATCTTGAAGGTGACGGCGTCAGGACTCATCCTGACGACGTCAGATGATATAGAGTGACGGCGTCAAAGTATTCTTACACGAGAAGGAACCTTAGTGAAACCGCCACATGTTAATCAATGACAATCACAACTCGCGCGCGGAGTAGTTGTTACTGTTTTGGCCATAAAATCTTCATACGAACTCGGATTTTGGTGATTCAAGAGGCCACGGAATCGGGACGAAAAGATCTACAATTTGGTGAAAAAGGGGAGCTGACGCCGTCACTTGTTAAGGCTGACGCCGTCAGAACCCCTCGGACAGTAAACTGCCTATAAATACAACATCATAACTTCATTTTTTGTAAGCCCTAAACCCTAAGTCCGATTCTAGGGTTTAGGTAGGTGTTTTTCCAGCAACTTAGAGGGTCCTAATCATGCCATAAACATCTTGTAATGGTTTGTTTATCGATTCAATCTTATGTTATGTCTTCAATTATGATTATTGTTGATTGCTCTTCATTAATTATGCTTGGCTAAATCACCTTGTGTTTACTTATGATTGTGTGAAACTTGTGTATAACTAATTAGATCTTATTGATTTCTTGTTGATGTGTGTGTCCATCTCCATCAATTAGGGCGTGACAACTTCAATAGATCTAGTTGGTTTAGTTTATAATTCTTGTTTCCTATTGTCTCTTGTTTGATTGGGTGATATCGATGTTAGGCTTAAGAAAACTGGCTAACCTCCTATACGGTAACTTGCTTGAACGTCTTAAGAAACATGAACCAATGCGTACTAGGTTTATTTGGTTGTATTTAATGCATGAGCGAATTCTAGTGATCCCATGTTAGGAGCTTCTTAGCCGGCTCGACATAGGAGTGAAGTAGGAGCTTATAGAGTTGGGGAAGTACGTACGCCACCCCACGATTGGTATTAAGGAATACAACCCGTCAATTAAAACAAGGTGTGACAATTCAATAGGTAGAATTGGATAGCTAGCAAGGAGTAACATATCATAAGTAGACATGCTTCATTTCCCTTGTAGAACCCTAGTTTATTTTTCTTGCATATTAGTTTAATTAGTAGCTTTTGGGTTAGTTGATTAGCAACTAATTCCGCCCCTTCTTCTAAAACCAGAGATTTTTACTTGCTTTCCATAAAATATAAAAAATACAAAAAATAATCTTCCTTCACCCTTAGACCTAATTAGAGTAGTTTTTCATACCTAACGAACACTATTCCCTGTGGAGAACGATCAATCCCCCGTACTTACCACTACACTATACTACATCGGTCAGGTACACTGCCTGGTGGGGTTGTAAGCCTCTTGAGATCCCTCGAGAGGTAAAACCTGTTGTAAGGTTGCAAAACCACGCATCAGTACACGAACCCGTAAATTAACAAACCAATCGAGTTACCATAGCTTCTCAAATTTCTACCGATCCTGTAGCACAAACATATAAAAAAAAATAGTCAAACCCCGTAAGTTTTATTTGTCCAAAGTCCAAGTCCAACCTTATAGTCCGATAAGTAATTTGTCAAAATTAATCGTCCAACAATCAATTTATACCAAATTTAGGCTTTAGTCCAATGAACCAATAAATTTTGCACCCAATTCTTTGTCAATTCGGATAGCTCATTAATAATCCAACAATTTCAAAGACAAATTTCGGTTAAGGCCCATTAAGAACAAAAAAATTCGGTTAACTCCAATGGCAATCCACCTAGGGAGAGGGTTGGAACTCCTTCACATTTTCACATAATACAATTTCACATTTTCTCTCTCTAGTTCCCAACCTTCTTTCTCTCTCTAAAACCCTCTAAAGATTCGGCCAAATCCACCCTATTTGTGTGTTATATGTTTATGAATATGCTACACATTGTCATATTCGAAGCTGAGCTTAAATGTCATATGTTCTAGTTATTCTGATGGTGAAGATTCTTCCAAACAGGGGAGGAATTAAAGTTTGTTCAGTTGTTGTTAAAGATAATTATGTATCTCAGGGGAGGATATCAACTCAAAATCAAAGATAAGTGTAGAATCGTTTATAGCTCGAGGTTGTTTAGACCTCATATTATCTAGGACACATAATATTGATACGCAGCGGAATAATAAACAAGAACTTCAAATATTATGAACAAGGTTTTTCCACAATCACCTCAATTTTATTAATAATAATAAAACGTGTTATCTACCTATAACAAGGATCAAATCGATCTTGAAGTGAAACAAACTAAACCCTAGACGTTTTCTATGACCAAACATCTAGAACACACACACACATTTAGACGTCTACATCTTGTCTAGACATAACGAAAAACTAATTCCCTTGATCTCTTTATATAATAGAGATACTAGGGTTACAAAGGATATATACTAAAAATATAAAAGATATCGTAGAATCTTTTCTTTCTTTTGAACTTTCATCCTTTGTCACTTTAAGCCCTTTTGTTTCATTCTTATATTCACTTTGTCTCATCAAATCAAGAATCCCAACAAAATCTTTTCTATACTTATCAAAACATTCTATACATATCTAACCGACTTAATAACATGAGCAGTAGTAATAATCAACCAACAGTCTTAATCTTTACTCTGGCAGCATTAACTCTTCAACAGTTGTAACTTAGTACTAGCAGCACTAAGTTTGTTCTGGCAGCACTAAACACTTGGAGTATTTACCATTAAGTTCAGCAGCAGTATAACTTGTTCCAGCAGTCTTAACTCTTCACAAGCAGCAGTAAAACACTTAGAGTATTTTCATTGATTCCCAAAAGCAGTCTTAACCATATGAGCAGCAGTATCATCAACAGCATCAAGAAGCCTTTGAATCCCAACAATTTTAATGAAAGTAAATAAAATTTTTGTGAAAGTTTATAATGTAATGTTTTATAAAATGATGAAAGTGTTTTATGCAAGTTTGTTATGCACTGTTATGGAAGTTTACTTTTTCAAAAACCAAAGTGATTTGATCTCTTTGCCAAAACAAAATATGCTTTCCATTAATAGGAGGTTTATGTAAACTAGGTGAACTAAATTTTCAATCACTTCCTTAAGTGGAAATTCATTTTAATAAATCATTTAGTGAGTTTTTGTAAAAATGGTGCAAGTGTTTAGGATGCATGATGTAAGAGATTTTACAAGATGATGAAAGTATTTTTATGAAATGTATATTAGTTTGTAAAATCATGTCCATACCTTGTATGAAATGTAAAATAGACTTAATGACTTCAACATATATTTTAAACATTCTCAATGGTTTGATCATAATGGATGTACTCTTTCAAGAGTACCAACGTAGGTAATAGAGTGTCATATATACCATTCCACGCAATATATATTCAAATTTCGACTATTACCACTAAATTTTTAAGTGATTTGATAAAAATACCTTGTGCTTTATATCATCATCTTCCTCATGTTTAAACCCAGATTCCAGCGACCAACCACCGTCTCCAAACCCATATTCCGGCGACCAACCACCGTCTTGAAACCCAGATTCCGGTCACAAACTATAATTTCTTTAGTTTTACAAAATCAACTATAAACTTATAACATAAATTGAAAAATGGTCTCCTCGACAACCGAATAAACTATGGTCTACAAAGATCTAAAAATAACCAAAGATTTAAAAACAAACTTCTTAACAATGATCTCCAAAACCCTTTGGTTCTTCGAAAGTTCGAATCAACTATAAACTTATATGATCTCCTCAACAACCAAATATAACAAACCACCACAAAAAAAAAACCCATTTTTCTCAAGTTCTTAAACGGAAAATCAAAAGAACAACAAAGATCTTGTTTGGTTTTCGAAATAATCAAAAATATTTAAAGATCCAACACAACCCATCATTGATCTTTACACCAAAAGAAATAAAATTATCACATAAACAATAACTTTAAATCTATGATAAGAACCTTTTCAAAAACAAGATTCGGGATTTAAGTTTGTGTGTTTATGATTCGAGATTATGAGAAGCTAGAAATCAAACAAAACCATTTCGAAAAGAAACCCTGCCTGGTATGAACTCATATTCAAGCAGAAACAAAGGGTTTAGATATGAAGGGGTGTTTGTATTTCGAATTTTAGAGAAAGATATTCAAGTTTTTCATGGATATTGAGGTAGTTCAAGGGTGTTTGAGATTCAAATTTAGCTAGAAGAAAAGAGGAAAATTTTTTGTTAGTTTTTGAAAGTGAGTAAGTGATAAAAGCCCTCGGTACCATAACGCTAGGGCTACGTTATGGCCTACGTAGCATGGTGAGTCAGAGCGTTAATATGAAGTTATGATATCAGGTGTCCCTTTTGCGTTACTGCGTTACCCAAGGCGTTGCCTTGACAACGCTGCGTTAAGAGCAACACAAATAAAAAAAATTACGAAACATACCCCTTAAACAGCTACTATTTCAAACGGTAAAAAAATACATGTTTGGCCCTTACAACGTTTATAAACGGATACTTTTATAAAATATTAAAAAAAATCAAAACCTTTTATTACCACTATAAATACCAACTAATACACACATTTATTCTCACACTTTCACAACTCTAAATCCTATACATAAACTTCTAATTGCTAAAAAAATGTCAGGTTTCAATAACGACGAGAGTTTCTTGAATCTAATGGGTTTCAATAACCCAAACGTAGGGTCTTCAAACCCGAATGCGGGTTCTTCTTCATCACAAATCCCTTTGCCTAACCCTCTCGGCTTGCCGGAGGATGAACTTTACCAACAACATCAAGCATTTCTATATTGGCAACGAAACCAACAAATGCTAAATACCAATTTCCAAAATCTACAAATCGGCCAACCAACTCAACCGCCATCTCAATCTTCACATACCCAAATCGAGATAAATGATGTATCCGAAGCACCTACGTCTCCACAAAAACCCACACCCACAAGTCGTGGTAAACGTAAGGCAAAAAAAACCAAAGCAATCGAACAAGTTTCCGATGACGACGTGACCGATACTACCTTACGTTGGTAAGGAGGTGAGGAAAAACTACTTGCATCGTGTTACGTTGACGTTACCGAGGATCCAAAAGTTGGTCGTTCACAACCGGGCGACACGTTTTGGAAACGAGTCAAGAACGAGTTCAATAAAAACAATTTTCAAAAACGTAACAAGGATATGCTAACAAGCAAGTGAAAACGTTGAACCGTGATTGCCAAAAGTTCAACGCAATCTTCAAACGGGAACAACGTTCTGAAAAAAGTGGGGAAAATGAGTTGGATAACATGAGACGGGCTAGAGAAACATACCGAAACGAGCATAAAGGAGCGTCGTTTCCTCATGAGGAAGCGTGGGAAGTTTTGCGAAAGCATAAAAAATGGGACGCGCACGAGGCGGTTGATTTAACCGGAGATGTCCCACGGCAAACAAACGAGGCGTTATTTGGTCATGATAGTCAACCACGTCCGATGGGCAAAAAACGTGCTTCTAAGAAAGCCAAATTCGAGACAACCACGAGTACCGAGGGGACGACTACCGGGGGAACGAGCTCGTCAAGCCAATTCTCAGACATTATGACATCCGAGTATCGTGTCAAATGGGAAGCGGCCCAAGAGGCGTATCATGCGGCAAAAGAAAAAGATCAAACGATACAAAAGTTGGAAGAGATTAAATTTCTGATGATTGACACTTCCAACTTGGATAGAAAAACGGCGGGTTGGATCGACGCGGAAAAAGATAAAATCATTGCAAAATATGGTTTGGAACCACGCCAGTAGATTTATTTGTAGTTCGTAATTTCTTTATGTTGTATTTCCTTTATTTCGTTTTTTTTTCGTTTTTTTTTAAATTGTAACCTTTTTTTTTTAATTCGTATTGTAATGTTTAAGTTTTAATGTTATGTTATTTATTAAATGAAGTATTAGTTTTAGTTAAATGGTTGAATTCGTAAATTTTATTTTTTAAAGAAAAGTGGGGCCCAAAACGTTGAGTTATGGTTGAGTTATGATAAGGGGTGTTTTTTGTGAGTTAAGGTTAAAATGTTAAAGCTGATGTGGCGCTGACGTGGCGTTGAGTTATAGGATAACTTGAGTTATGACACCAAGGGCTCTAAGGAAGTGACTGGAAGTGTGCAAGTGTGGTGCATGATATGAGATTTATGGCTGAGGTTTATTAGTTTTAGTTTTAGGTTATACAGAATAAGAAGTTGGGCCGAGTAGTGGGTTTTAGTTGAGTTGATGAATATGGGATTTTTAAGTTTAATTTGGGTTCTAGTTGAGTTGTTAGTCGGAGATGGTGGTTGGTAGCCGAAAAAGGTCACCGGAATCGGGGGTTGATAATGATGAAGATGAAGATTAAGAATATAAGGGTATTTTTGTCAAATCCCTTGAAAATTTAGTCAAATCACTTAAAAAGTTTGTGTTAATAGTCGAAATTGAATGTATATTGCGTGGAATTATATATATGACACTCTATTACTTACATTGGTACTCTTGAAAGAGTACATTACATTTCCTTGAACTTTACCCTATTATTTATAAGGAAAAAATTACTCTATTAGTTCTATACTTTGTCATTTTTTCCACACTAGATACTATACTTATTTGTAATATGTACGAGTCACTGTTCTTTCTAGTGTTTATCATTTTAAGTACTCTACTTAGTTCATGTTTATATCAATTGCTTGAAACTTGAAATGAGTTACAATACATGCGACTAAGTTAGAGATATATCTATTTAAACAACAGCCTCATGATAAATTTAATTAAAAGACCAAATTATTTCATCTCTTTCCTAATAGATCATCTTGTTTTTATATCCTCGATAAAAATACATAATCTGAAGTGACATTATACTCGAGCGAGATTTCTACGATGAATCGAAAAGTGTACCGCTTTTAAGGGGTCATTTAAGCCCTAAATCGTATTTATTTGATCAAATATTGCCCTAAATCGTTCCTTTTTCATTTTAGGTACTTTGGAGAAGAAATCCGGAAAAGGAAGCATTTTGGACGTTTTTGGAGCATAAAAGTGAAGAAAACGACAAAGTCTCAAAATCGGCTAAAAGTTACCTTAGACGGCGTCAGAAATTACCATGGACGGCGTCATGGCTTGGCAAAAAAAAGGTGGATATGAAAATTACTCATGATAAGCCAGTGAAATTTGCATGGGAATTCTGACGGCGTCACCCTTTGGTGTGATCAAGGTCGTCACGGCTTAATTTAAAGAGGGACGGCGTCACGCCTAATTCCGACGGCGTCAAGCCTTGATAAGCCAGAACGGATTTTGGAAAGCTAAAGAGGGACGGCGTCAATAAGGCCATCCGGGAACCCTAAAAGCGGCGAGGTGACGGCGTCACACTACATAACGTGACGCCGTCAGATCTGAAAGTCTATATATAGTTTTGCAATTTTTTGTCATTAGTGTGGAACTTATTGGGGAACTTTGTGTGTGAAAACCCTAAGACGATTTTAGCAGCTTTTTCAAGGATTTTTGCCTTGAGATCTTCCATGTTACATTGAAGATAAGTTATCAATTAATCATTCAATATGTCTATGTGTTGTTTGATTCTATCTTGTTCTTGTCTTTTGTTTAACATATTAGGCTAGATTTATCTTGTGTTTGCTTAGATCTAATGAAACCTAGCTATTGATTATTGGTTATTAGTGTGTTATTAGTTGTATTGGATGATTGTTCATCTATGTTAGGCTTAAGAAAACTGGCTAACTTCCTATTCGGTAACTTGCTTGAACGTCTTAAGAAACATGAACCAATGCGTACTAAAGGTTTTTATGGTTGTATTTAATGCACAAGCGAATTCTAGTGATCCCATGTTAGGAGCTTCCTGGCCGGCTCGACATAGGAGTGAAGTAGGAGCTTGTAGAGTTGGGGAAGTACGTACGCCACCCCACGATTGGTATTAAGGAATACACCCGTCATCCACGCAATTAATACACACTAATCAATCGGTAAAAGATAGTTAGGGAATAAGGAAATCTAAGTAAACACATTTCTCTCTACATAAGTTCTACTACCTTTTAATTTTCTGTTATTTTATTTTATTCGCATTCGTAGTTATTTGGGTTAGTTGACTAGCAACTAATTCCGCCCACTCTTTCAAACCCGAGATTTTACTTGCTTTCATAAAAAAATATAAAAACATAAAAAGAATCTTCTCTCACCCTTAGACCTATTAGAGTAGTTTTTCATACCTAACGAACACTATTCCCTGTGGAGAACGATCAATCCCCCGTACTTACCACTACACTATACTACATCGGTCAGGTACACTGCCTGGTGGGGTTGTAAGCCTCTTGAGATCCCTCGAGAGGTAAAACCTGTTGTAAGGTTGCAAAACCACGCATCAAGTTTTTGGCGCCGCTGCCGGGGAATAGTTATTGTTTAGGTTGAATTTTTATTTTATAGGTCTACTCACTAGATTCCTTTCTAGTGAGATTTTTATTTTATTTTTTCTAGGTTTTCTTTAGTCTATCTATTTTCTTCGTTTCTTTGTTCGTAACCATTACCATCCGACATCATGGAAGGTGGTAATATCCTCGATCCCAACAACCCACCACAACAACCACCACCTCCTAGAGCCCGTACTTTAGGAGAGTATTCCCGTCCTAGCCACCATGGCTATCGAAACACCATTGAGCTCACTCAAGGAGCCAATGTCACACCCTTGTGATCCGACACCATCCGGTTGGTGCAAAGCGGATGCGCATTCCATGGACTTCGTTCTGAAGATCCTAATCAACATCTCAAGGACTTTCTCAAAATCTTTGATTCTATAGACCTTGATGTTGCCACTCGAGAGACGACCCGACTACGTCTCTTTCAATTCTCTTTGCGGGACCAAGCTAGTCAATGGCTAGAGCGTCAACCCGCAGGATCCATCACCTCTTGGGATGATCTCACCACTCGTTTCCTTGCTCAGTTTTTCCCACCGGGAAGAACTACCAAGCTAAGGAATGATATCTTGATATTCCAACAACGTCAAGGCGAAACCCTCTACGAGGCATGGACTCGATTCAAGGACTTACTCCAAAAAGTCCCTCACCATGGCATGGATCCTTGGCTACAAATCCAACTATTTTATGATGGCGTAAACCATCAAACTCGAAGAACCATAGATTACGCTGCCAATGGAAGGCTGAGCAGGCTCAGTGTCGATAAGTGCTGGGAAGTCATTGAAGACTTAGCACAGTACGAAGAAGAAGAATGGAATGACTCTACGTTCTCGGAAGAAGGGATTTTAAATTGCATGAGTGCAACCCAAGAACAGTTGTTCGAATACATAAAAAGGCAGGTTGAGAAATTAATGAAAGCCGAGACACCTACGGCTGATGAAAATCCCGATGAGTGTGTGAACACAATTGGTAAACATACGTTTCATCAATTCTCACGACAAGATGAATTTGAAGGGATAATGCTAACTTTCGTGAACAACCAAGAGAGACGGATCCAGAAATTAGAGACTCAATTGAAAAACACCCGAGATATGTTCATGGAACTAGCAGAAAAATTTATCGCGAGAATAAAGGAGAAAATTAGGGATGAGGCTTCACACAAAAAGATCGAGAAGATCTTTGAACTCCCGGTCCCTAATGAACCATACAACGAATGGGACGATGAAACCCCTCTCCCCAAGCCTTCACCTTTAAAACCCTCTTATCCATTTGGATCCCCTCGCGAGAAAGAGAATTCTCAAGATCATAGCATTTTCGTGGGAAGCATGGTTGTCACGCTCCCTAACTTTCATAAAGCTAGGAAACGATCTTTTGGCTTTAGGCCAGGTGTGAGAAGAACTAAATTAAAGCACACCCTCAATTCGAACACCCCCTGGAAAAGTTCCTCTCACTCCCTGAATACCTGCCGTGATGGAAATTGGAACCTGAATGAGACGTCAACCGGCCCTTTTCAACATTTTACTACATCCCGTGACAGTAACAAAACATTTGACCCAGGAGGAACTTGTTAACGAGACTAGCTATCAGGATTATTGACCCTGACTAGCTTCTCCCTTAAAGTACAAGGGGCTCATTTGTAAACTGGCACAAAGTAGTAAAATACGCTAACCTGACGGCGTCAGGATTTGAACGTGACGCCGTCACCCCGTCTGCACAGCAATAACAACTTTAATTCCATCACTTTCATCACAAACCCCACAAACCATATCCACTCCAACCCCACCCACGAATTTTCAAGATCAAATTCACCGACTTTCGCTATCAATCTCCACGTGGTAAGTAATTCTTATTCATTCTTTTCGCTTTAATTACTCATAGGATTCGTAAATTTCGAAAATCCCCAACTCATGAAACCCTAGGATTGATTCATGCTTAGAACTCATAATGTCCTTTAATTAGTGTTATCTAGCAATAATTAAAGCATTTGATAATTGGCAATCAATTGGGTCTATTCACTAATGGGGAGGCCACGAATTTGAACCATAACCTATGATCCAATCACCCATTTTGCTGTAAAAAGGGGCGTTTGGTTTAAGCTTAAAGTTTGGATATTGATTTTTCCCTCGTAATTTCGGATTTAAATTTGGTCGAACCTGACGGCGTCACCTAGCAAAGGGTGACGGCGTCAGACCTGTCTGATGCTCCACCAAATCTTTAATTCACATATTAACACTTTTGTTCCTCCCTGCTTTGTTCCAGATAATGAGTAAGCGTCAAAGACCTAGCCGAGGGAGTTCTTCCAGATCTCAACAAGAGAACTTTGGGGACACGGTCCTCAGTTGGGGTGTCTTTGATAATGATGCCGCCACATCTAAATACACCCAACTGCTACAGCATAAAGTTGAAAATGGGGCTGTGGTAGATTGGAGCTTTCTGAGGAGGGAAGGTCTTGAGCAGACCTTTCTCCAAAGCTTTCAGACGGATGAGTTTACCGGCCCTCAGTGGGAACGCCTGTTTAGAATTCAGGAGCTGGTCTATGATGAATTGGTACGTGAATTCTTTGCCACTTTTCACTTTGACATGGCTGAGGCAAGGACCGATGTGGGCAGTACCACAATCTACTTCAGGCTGGGGGTGAGCTCAGGACATGCTCGGTTACTGAGTTTGGATGGAGACTTGGGTTGTATAGTCAGCATGAAACCACTCAAGCAGGGTTCATGCCTATGTTGTTGCATGGGGAGTCGATGAGGAATGATTTTAGATGTTCCATGTTTTGGCCTACTATTGGGGATGGGGTGTACACCTCGACTACTGTGGCGTCTCAAATCAGGGAGCCTAGGATTAGGTTGACCCATAGGTGTCTCACCTACAGCTTGACAGGGCGCCACAGCTCTCACCACCGTGTCACCACTTCAGACCTCTTCTACTTGTACACCATTTACTCGAATGAGATTTACTGCAACATCCCATTTTGGGTTGCTAGCTTTCTGCATAGTGGAGTTGGGGAAAGGGAAGGAGACAGGATTTATGGTGGGATGTTTATCACCCGGCTGGCCCGATCCTATGGAGTCCTCAGGCCCGAGGTCATGAGGTATTTGAGTAGTGGTGATGCATGCAGGACAGTGAAGGTTAGGTCCCTGAAGCAGATGGAGGTGGTTATGGAGATGCATGATGGGACCTTTATGTGGTATCATCCAGGCGGTGATGAGGATGCTGGTGATGAGGATGATGAGGAGGAGGAGCAGCCGCAGCAGCAGCAGCATGGGGGTTATGAGGCTGGTACAGCAGATTACTACCGGCACATGAGCAGAGGGGATTGGCAGGCTCACCACGGGGCATGGATGGGCCAGGTTGATACCTGGAGGACCCGGGTGGACGAGAGGTTCGACTGGATGTATGATCACACTGTTCGTCAGATGCAGCACTTATCTACGCATGATCAGTTGGACCCACACCTGCAGATCGACCCTTTCCCGGTACGAGAGCAGGACTACCCACCATATGGGTACTACAGGCATCACCCTCCTGACTATGACTACCGCCAAGGTCCCCCACACCAGTGATGCTTTGATTTGATGTTTTGATATTTGAACAATTTAATTTATGGTTGTATGTTCTGAAACAATTTGGTCTGTAATAATTTAGGATAAGGCATTGTTGGCCTTTAAACATTTGTGACATTGATTTTCTTTATTGCATGCAAGCCTTATTTGATTGTTTATTTACTTATTTGTTTGTTTGTTTTTATTTATTTCCGTATGTGTGTTTAATTTTTATTATTATTGATTCATGTTAAAAACTAAGTTGTGAAAATGCTTTATTTTGTTTTTAACTTCGTCTTAACTACATATAAAGGTATTTTGCAAAAGTTAAGTGTAAGGGAAATCTAAATCGGTTTATTAGAACACAAATGAACATGAATCGTAATAATAATAAATTAACATACATATTAGTATTTGTTTGAGTCAAATGCTTGTATCGAGTCATAATGATGTTTTGCAGGATTCCCAGGAAGTAAGGTATAGGTTTTTCCAAAATTTTTCCGGAAACGTAACATGAGAATTCTGTCAGATCATTTCTGACGGCGTCAGGCTTTACAACCTGACGGCGTCAGGTTTAATTTTCTGGAAATTTTTGAAAGTTTTGTTTTCATAAAAAGTTTTTATTAAATCTCTAACTTATAACCTCCAGGAATCTGCAAAATTATCATTCCACAAGCATTATATCCTTATATATAGAGTTTATCCCGCCGATGTTATGCAGGTTTGCGTGTTTGTTTTCTCAGGTTTAACAGGTTATTTTGGACAAGGAAATGTTTGTTGGATCAAGCTTATGGCGATGCATTAGTCATGGAGCTTCAACATTACTTTGGAAGAAGATCTAACCATGTTATTTCATTATCCACCGAGCGAATCAGGGGAGTATTTGATTTCATTCTTTTATTTTTTTTACTTTTACATTTGTTATTTGAACATTGGGGACAATGTTCATCTTAAGTGTAAGGGGGGTAAAAGTACGATTAGAGAATGCTATTGCACTTGATTTTTGTTTGTTTAATAGTAGATGTGTAATAAAACTGAGATAAATACCTGTTAGGGCAATTTTAGTGCCAAATTTAAAATTTTTTACAACACTTAGGAGTGAAACTTTGATCTTAATGAGCGTCTCATGGATAGGAGTTATATGACTAGCACAAAAACCGTACCACTAAAAATTTTTTCCACCCCCAAATATGTGAGGTTCGCCCCTAGAATTGGTAGGAAAAGCATTTATGCTATGATGTGTGTACCGGTAGCACTTAGATTCTAGAACTTGCGTTAGGACCATTCCGAGGCCACAAGTGAGACTACATTCGTGTAGTTAGATTTACTACATGATAAGAGGCATTAGGATTAACCCATTGTTTTACACCTGTATTTTTGTTATAATTACATTGGCTACATTGGTCAAGTAATTCTCCCACACCCTTTGCGTTGTACTCATTTTTAGTACACGATACCCCTAGTACACCCCTCAGAGCCTATCTTTTCGTTTCGACCTTTAAGAATTTTACTTAAAGGAAGAATTTGTTACACCCCACTAAAATGTACACCCAAATCGCCTTAGCCTACCTTGTATGCACTCATCTTTAGTGCATTATTGTGACAACATTTGTTTAAACCCAAGTTAATTATCTAATTGATTACATGGTTGCTAAGTCGAGTCATATCCTTGTACATATTGTTTTGGGACGATTGGGACTCATGGGTAAAGTACTAGTGTAATGGAGTAATGGGGAAGAACATCATTTATTACCCCCATATGTGCTAAATATTTTAAAAAAGTACTCCAAGTTTTTCAATTTTCTTAATTCGAGTCATTAGAATAGTTATTTGTAAAGTTATGTAAAAGTTCAAGTGTAAGGGGAATGCAATGCCCCTATGATGTATTATTTTGGATGGTAGGGCAAAAGTGTATAAAAAAAAAAAAAAAAAAAAAAAAAAAAAAAAAAAAAAAAAAAAAAAAATCAAGAAAAATACAAAAAAATAGAAAAAACATACGGACTACCATCCCGTTTCATTTTATGTTTTTTGTTATTTTATTTTTTTAGCTTAAGATTGAGTCGAGTCTTGGCTTAGCAACATTGTATAGTACATGTAATTAATCAAGATCTTTAACTCGCCACCAGTAAAATATCCTTTATCCAACAAAACCGTGTTTTCCTTTTCCCTACACCTAACGTTATAACCCATGTAAAAGCCCTCTTTGATAGTTTATCTTAGGTGCTTACGCCTAGTGGAGGAGGTTTTCGATCCTTTCCCAAGCCTATGGTAATCTATTTGCTATGACAGGTAGTGAGAGATATTATCCGTTTTTATTTATGAGATTTATTTTGATGACACTTGAGAGATGTGAGTATCTAAACACTACTTGTGAGGTGCTAGTTTGTAATCTCCATGCTTATTATGATTAAAGTGGAACGAATATTTGTTGTAATTACTTTTATGTTAGCATTAAATGACCCCTAACTTGTATTTTGATTAGAATAAAAGCGCATTTGCTTGAGGACAAGCAAATCTCAAGTGTAAGGGTATTTGATGAAGCGAAAAGTGTACCGCTTTTAAGGGGTCATTTAAGCCCTAAATCGTATTTATTTGATCAAATATTGCCCTAAATCGTTCCTTTTGTCATTTTAGGTACTTTGGAGAAGAAATCCGGAAAAGGAAGCATTTTGGACGTTTTTGGAGCATAAAAGTGAAGAAAACGACAAAGTCTCAAAATCGGCTAAAAGTTACCTTAGACGGCGTCAGAAATTACCCTGGACGGCGTCATGGCTTGGCAAGAAAAAGGTGGATATGAAAATTACTCATGATAAGCCAGTGAAATTTGCATGGGAATTCTGACGGCGTCACCCTTTGGTGTGATCAAGGTCGTCACGGCTTAATTTAAAGAGGGACGGCGTCACGCCTAATTCCGACGGCGTCAAGCCTTGATAAGCCAGAACGGATTTTGGAAAGCTAAAGAGGGACGGCGTCAATAAGGCCATCCGGGAACCCTAAAAGCGGCGAGGTGACGGCGTCACACTACATAACGTGACGCCGTCAGATCTGAAAGTCTATATATAGTTTTGCAATTTTTTGTCATTAGTGTGGAACTTATTGGGGAACTTTGTGTGTGAAAACCCTAAGACGATTTTAGCAGCTTTTTCAAGGCTTTTTGCCTTGAGATCTTCCATGTTACATTGAAGATAAGTTATCAATTAATCATTCAATATGTCTATGTGTTGTTTGATTCTATCTTGTTCTTGTCTTTTGTTTAACATGTTAGGCTAGATTTATCTTGTGTTTGCTTAGATCTAATGAAACCTAGCTATTGATTATTGGTTATTAGTGTGTTATTAGTTGTATTGGATGATTGTGTTCATCTATGTTAGGCTTAAGAAAACTGGCTAACTTCCTATTCGGTAACTTGCTTGAACGTCTTAAGAAACATGAACCAATGCGTACTAAAGGTTTTTATGGTTGTATTTAATGCACAAGCGAATTCTAGTGATCCCATGTTAGGAGCTTCCTAGCCGGCTCGACATAGGAGTGAAGTAGGAGCTTGTAGAGTTGGGGAAGTACGTACGCCACCCCACGATTGGTATTAAGGAATACACCCGTCATCCACGCAATTAATACACACTAATCAACCGGTAAAAGATAGTTAGGGAGTAAGGAAATCTAAGTAAACACATTTCTCTCTACATAAGTTCTACCACCTTTTAATTTTCTGTTATTTTATTTTATTCGCATTCGTAGTTATTTGGTTTAGTTGACTAGCAACTAATTCCGCCCACTCTTTCAAACCCGAGATTTTACTTGCTTTCATAAAAAAATATAAAAACATAAAAAGAATCTTCTCTCACCCTTAGACCTATTAGAGTAGTTTTTCATACCTAACGAACACTATTCCCTGTGGAGAACGATCAATCCCCCGTACTTACCACTACACTATACTACATCGGTCAGGTACACTGCCTGGTGGGGTTGTAAGCCTCTTGAGATCCCTCGAGAGGTAAAACCTGTTGTAAGGTTGCAAAACCACGCATCAGAAGTGACATTATACTCGAGCGAGATTTCTACGACTTTTATCGAAATTATTCAAGGATTTCTTATTTTTATTAATCTGCAAATTTTGACAAACTTGACTATAAGCTCTACATAGGTAAAATTAGAATTTGCAAAGTTAGCAATATGATAATTAACGAGGGATTAGATTTTATATGAATTGCACGTTTTTACCACATCAATATTTAATGTTTTCTTTTTCTTATTTCAGCTCTTGCGATATATACCAAAAAGTTTATGAGTATAAAAGAGAAAAAAGATCCTAACAAGAGCAAAAAAAGAGAGAAAAAGACCATTAAACATTGATCTATTCGTCAAGAGATGAAATAATTTGTTCTTTTAATTAAATTTATCGTGAAGCTGTTGATTAAATAGATAAAGCTTTAACTTAGTCGCATATATTATCACTCAATTCAAGTTTCAGGCCAGTGAATATCAATTTTAGACACATAAACTATGGGCACGTTTGGTTTGTAGGTGGGTTTAGGATTCAGATTCGGATTTGAATTTGAATTTGAATTTGAATTTAGATTTAGATTTAGATTTAGTATAAGTTTGAATTAAATAGAGAGAGAAAAAATAATAATAAAAACATATATACGAGAAAAAATAATAATAAAAACATATATATGAGTGGTATCAAGTGATACCACTCAATCTTGATTACTATCAATCTAAAGATTTCATTTAAATATTTGATACCTAATAGTGGGACTCACAATCAACCAAACAACTAAATTATGGTATGATTTCATTCCTTCATTCCAAGACCGTCAAACAAACATGCCCTAAGTAGAGTACTTAAAATGATACACATTTGAAAGAATAGTGACTCGTACATATTACAAATAGTATAGTACCTAGAGCGGAAAAAAAGACAAAGTATATAACTAATAGTCATTTTTCCGTATTTATAACTTTCTCCTTGGTTAAGAAGAAAAACGTGAAAAATTGTTTTTATTTTTTTATTTTTTATTTTAGTAAAAGTTAAGGAAAAAAAAAACGTTTTAAAGGTGAAAAATGTTTAAAAGGCTAAACACGTACGTTGGGTGTGTTTGGTGTAGGGGCTTAAATTTTAAAAACAAGCCCCAGCCCAAAAATAAGCCTCAGCCCCAAAAATGAGGCTAAAGTTTTTATAAGCCCAAAAAATAAGCCTCGTTGGTACCAAATTACTTAATTACTCACAAAAATATCTAATATATACATATGTTAATTTAATTATATGTCCTTTTTATTAATTTTACAATATTAAGCTCCAACTTAAACTAATTTGTCAAACAAGTTTATAAATATAAAAAATTCTAGTTTCGGCTTATAATATAAGCCCTAGCTCCAGCCACAAATCCAGCCCCAGCTCATTTTGCCAAACATATCCGTTGTCTTGTCTGTTACTTGAACTCAGAAGAATAAATAAATTTCATTCAATGCAATGCCAAAACACTATTGAGCAAAAAAAATACTACTTACACGCAGTCAAACATAAGAGATAAAAAAGAACTACATTTATTTAAATGTTGCAAATAGAATAAGGTATTTTGTAGCACAAAATATGCTGGTATGATTTCAAAAGATTTCCGATATCTTATTTGTTTTGAGCTTTTAGGATTACACAAAAAGAACTCATAAGAAATCACAATAGCTTCAAGATTCACGTGAAGAAAAAAGCCGAGTATATTGCTAAACTGCGTATATTTGTCTTAGGTCTTGAAATGCTCTGATATATTTGTACACGAAATTACGTATGTATTTGAGAAGAAGGCACGAGCTTCATTAGAAGTTCGGAAACAAGGCAATCTTGGTTTATCATATGTACATAAACGCGTGCCATCAAAGGAGTGCAGCTCTAGATTAACTTTCAGGAGTATAGCTTAGTTGGTTTCGTAAATCGTAAGAGCGTAAGGTATCATGACCTCGAGTTATACCTTAAATCTGTGTCACATCAGCACTACATCAACTTTAACATTTCAACCTTAACTAAAAAAAAAACACCCCTTATCATAACTCAACATTTTGGGCCCCACTTTTCTCTAAAAAATAAAATTTCTAACTCACAACCCTTAACTCAACACACGGTGTGATAACTCACCTTTAACTCACACCCTTAACGTTGTGTTACCATGGTAATTTTACCCTTAACTCACACACACGGTGTGGTAACTTGCCCTTAACGCGGTGAGAGTTAAGGTATAACTCACCTTGTGAGTTATCATACCATGTGCTCTAAGACCACTTTCAACGCTTAACGCAAATCTGCGCTAAGGCATGATTTTCATGCGTTAATGCGCGTTACTTGTTGTGACCCTGCTGCGTTAACGCAACGTTAAGGGTCCAAGTTAACCCCTTAACGCTGCGTTAAGGGGGTTTTTTGTAAATAAAAAAAAAAATCACTTTCGCCCCTTATTGTTTCATACGAAATGTTTTATTTTTTGTCATTTTCGCCCCTTATTTTTTGTCACTTTCGCCCCTTATTGTTTCATACGAAGTGTTACAAGTGTGGGAGGAGAAATCGGATCTTATCGACAATTACAAATCTATATAAAATTTCGTAGCGTATTTTTATGTTGTAGTAGTTTTTTTTTTTTTTTTTTTTTTTTTAATTTCGTTGTTAATTATTATATATTTTTTTAATTTCGTTGTAATTTTTTTTATTAAGTATGTAATGTTATATTTTTTAATAAATGTTATATTTTTAAAAAATGAAGTAATTTATAAGTTAGGGGTTGAATTTGAAAATATTTGATATAAAGGTGAGTTAAGGTGTGTTAAAGCTGAGTTATTGTTGGGTGTGTTAAAGCTGAGTTAAGGGTGAGTGTGTTAAAGCTGATGTGACAGTGCCTTAAAATTTAAGGCTGAGTTATTGTTGGAAGTGGTCTGAGAGAATACCTTACAAATATAGCCACGTTGATCTGTACATCGAGCACTCGAATGAGCGAATTAAATCTTTAACATGTGGTATTCTAGTTGGGCAGGGCAAATAACTTACACAGCCCATGCATTCTTGCACAGTTGCACTTGAGCCTTTGAAGTTGTAATTACTTTCAGTTTTAGCTTTTAAAGTAAGATGAAAAAATCTATACTACATATAAATCATGAATGACTCTCTCCTTTTAATCTTAAAATTAAGACTTACAAGCTATAATACTTATTGTACAATACACAAAGCACTATTAATGATCTTTCTCATCAATTTTAATTTTAAGACTTACAAGTCTTAAAGCTTAATGTACAAAATACAAAGCACTATTAATTTGGTCAAGATATTTAATGTAGTCAATTAATTAATTGGTCAATAAATACAATTAATTTAGTTATTAAAACACCCCTTACATAAGAAATACAAATTATCAAGCATATTGTACAACCAACTTAAACACAATTCCTGCATTAAATGTTACTAATACAAATAATAAAGCACATTATACAAATATTCAAGCACGAACGGGCAACGGGCCAAACGGGCTAGAACCCGAACGGACACGGGTCAAACGGGCACGGGCTAAATGGCACGGGCCAAACGGGCTAGAACCCGAACGGACACGGGCCAAACGGGCACGGGCTAAACGGGCACTGGCCAAACGGGCTCATGTTATACGAATAACTTTAAAAAAGACCAAAAAAGACGAAATAAATTCCTTAGTTAAAGAGTTGAAATACGTCACATGAAATTCTTGATATCCGTAAATTTATTATTAAAAAGAACATAATAAACTAAAATACATGATTCACTGAAAAATATTATTTCAGGGTACCCGCCGCCGCAACGCGTGGGTACCCTGCTAGTATTTATTGGTATAAAAATATATGTCTACCTTACTTTTTAAGTTTGTTAAAAGATAATTGTCGACTTCAAAATAAGGGAAAATATTTTTAAAAAGTATCATACTTGACACCATTTGTTTTTTAGGGTAGCGAACAATTTTTTTTTTATTATACGGGTAATTTTCTTTCAAATTGTCCTTTTTAAGGTACTTTGTTACATTTTTGCCCTTCGAAAAAAATTCATTTTAACTTAGAGGGGCAAAACTGTGACAAAATGTCGCAAAACATCTCAAAAAGGCCAAATTTGAAAAAAAAATACCCGTATAAGTCAAAATATTTGTTCGCTACCCATAAAAACAAATGATAACATGTATGACACATTTTTAAAACATTTGCCCTATAATAACAACCACTACAAAAAAAAGAGTCCAATATAGACATTTTTTTCTCCACATTTTAAAAATGCGTGTAAAGTTTTATTAGTTTATTAACATTTAATAATGTGTAAAAATTGGTTACATTTATAAATACGAAAAAAAAAATTGTAAACAACAAATATTCCACAATTATAATTGTATATGAAAAAAGTTCACATTTTTAAGTATGAAGAAATCTTAAAAACGTTCGCTTATAGATGTGCAAGTCATTTGCCACACTCAATTTTTCCACACTTTCTCAAGTATGTAGAGATTGTGTGTTACAACTATTTTTTACACTTATGAGTGTTGACTTTTTTTAATTGTAAAAAATATATTGTTTTTATATTTTTTTCACTCTTATATATTAATGTAATCAATGCTTACATATTATATAAACGAGATGTGCGTCGAACCGCCGCATTGCGACGGGGCGACGAAGTGTTTGCTATGTTTGTCGGTTGTTCTGCTGTGTTATACAATGAATCTTTGCTTTTCAATTTTTATTACCCAATTCAAACAACATATACAAATGTAAGTAATCGGAATGGTGGTTGCAGTTCTCAACATTTTCACAAGGTGCATTTTCTGCAGGAAGGAAAGTCATTTTCTGCAGGAATGAAAGTCTTAAGCAGATCATAGCTGTCTTACGTGACACGTACTGATGCTCTTGTATTGAGGTTTCTGCTGTAGCTGCATGAATCAAAGCGAGAGGTTCATTAGCAAAGGATAAAGAAATGGTAGATAAGATATACTGTTAACATTTGGCTGTTTATTTCTGGCCACTTTTAAAACCCTCAGTTCAATAATGTTTAATGCTTTTGAACTTTTATATGGTTTAGCAGAAAAAGGCAAGGTAGAATAAATTAGTTTATAATATGTGGCTGGTAAGTTTGGATACCTGTCAAGATTTTGGCATTTGTAAAAAAGCCTGTGAGCATAAGTACGAAACCTGCAAAACAGTAATGTCCAATTATGTTTGAGTAGATAGATGTGGGCAGTGTGCATTATAGATATGGGGATTTTGTTTTTTTTTTTGCTTTTAGAAGACAATCTTGTGACTATCTTTTTTGGATTTGGTTTTCCTATTTAAGATAGCTGAAATGGACATTTGTTTTCATAACTCATTTGATAAGTGTGTAGGAAAATCAAGAAAAGAAAATGTCTAGGCATCCTAAGTGTGATCAGCTAAGAGTTGAGGCCAATTCTAATAGTTGGTCTGACATATTAGTTTTGTATTGTCGTCAAGCTAGTATCGAGGATATTCATATGGCACAGCAACTGACTGTGATTTGTGATAGGTTGGCTGGTGTTAACCGTGACAGGGTTACTTTTATTCAAGAGCTTGAAGGTGTTGGAAATACCCATGCTCAGAAAACAGCAGAGTATCTAAGAGAAGTGATAGTAAAAGATGAGCAGAAACTCATGCAGATGCGCTTAATAGCAGCTGAATTTGGGCTAAATGCGCGTAACAATGATGTGTTTATTATGAAACTTCAGGGTGTAATGCGTTTCTAAGTGTGTGGCTGCAATTGGAGGACGTTTTATGGTTAATGCTAGTCGATTGTAAGATATGTGTTTCAATAAAGGCTAGTTTCTATGTGAAGGAAATTTATGTTGATTGTAAGATATTTTAGTAAATAAAATTCAGAATTTAAGTTAAGTGATAGTGTGGTACTTACGTTTTTGTTTTTAATCCAAATAGGCTGCTAAGAACACAAGAATCCATACAACATGTAATTGACTGAAAAACAAAAACATAGTTGATTATTTTTTTGTTTTTAATCCAAATAGGTTGCTAAGAACAGAGGAAAGGTTTATTTTTTTTTTTACCTGCCACCCATTGTTGCGAATTTCCAAATGAAGCTCATCACGTAAAAGGACATGCAAGTTGAAATGAGATAATCTCGTAAGCGCTCCAGGCGTGAAAAAAGTAATTATCATATGCACAAATAAGATCGTATACCTTGGTTGATAGGATCCTAAATCTGTGACAATAGATTGCTCTTTCTCCGTATCTGTAAAACCCTCAAATTCTCATCATTTAAATTTCCCAAATTACCCCTCTAATTTAAATTTTACAAGAGCACATAAAAGAAATATGGAAATTACCTAACCTAAATATGGAATTTAAATTATGTCATGTAAACGTTACATTTTAATTAAAGTACCTTATATGAATCCTAAAACTAAATAATTATACTCTAAAGTTTCATAAGACTAAATGCTATCCTAATATTGCTAAATCTTAAATGTCCTAATTGCCTCCTAAATTATGAACCGATTCTAGTCTCCATTGCCCCCACATGTCATATATATCTTACCAAAGTATGTTGAGTATTTAGAAATAAGTATCATACTAGTACAATAGATCATGGACAGAACCATTTTCTACACATATCACCAAAGGTACTAAGGAATTTATTAGTAGTTTATTTTAGAAAAATACTCTAAGTAATCCCTTTTACTACATTGAAATGCGCATTGTACTACAGAACCAAGACACATTAAATATGAGATTACTACAAAATTTAGACTTTCCTAAACCACTACATGGCAGTTACTACTTCAGCCAAAGATCACGCCTAATATTTTATTGACAATTACTACTTTCCTGCAATTGTATACGCTCCTTCTCTTGCTGCTTTAAATTGTCGGTCCTTACCTTTTCTTTTTTTTCCTTTCTTTTCATACGAATCAAACACAAACAAAAATACTCCATAAACCCTAGAATAAAAGTTTGTAGCAGCCTTGTTCCTCCCAAATTCTGTCGTGAACAAGAGTGGCACAAAGGAGGTGCCTAGAGGGCGTTGTGATCGTGGGTGTATCCAAGTCGAGGAGGCTCTTGATCGAATGGGTTCTGTTGTGGGTTCTACTATTGTCCCTTTCTGTCGTCCAGTAGGTATACTCCACTCTTTGATCTTGTTTCTTCTCGACATGAGCACATGAAATATTAATATTAATATTGAAACATGAAACAAACTAGTGATCGACCTAAAATGGTACAAGAATGAGGGATTATAAAAACACATAAAATGGTAGAAATAAGTCGCATGAAATCTGGTTCTTGGGTCGCATCGGATGTGGGTATGAACAAACATGAAACCTGAATAAAACTACACGAATAAAGAAGGGGTAGGCGTGGGTTCTGGTGTGAGTTCATGAAGTAAGTTGTGGGGCGTTTGTTTATGTTTTATGAGTGAGCGTTGGGTTGTTGGTGTCGACATGGGACGGTTTTGCATACAAGGCGCGTTTACGTGTGGGTCGAATGTATGGTCGGTAGGAGCCAGAAAGAATACATGTATGATATGGTCTAAAATGTGAAAATCATGTGTACGGCTGGATAGGTTTGACGTAATAATAGAAACCAAATTGTATATTACGTTGAAGATGGATCTTTGTTTAATGGGTGGAAATTTATTTAATAGATATAACGAGGACCTAAAAGGCTAGTAAAATGATATTTTGAAATGTCAAAACTCACAACAGTTTAATCTGCTACGAAGTAATTTAAAGGATGCGTTCTTTATTTTAGCAAAGTTTATGCCCTAAGTAATAAAGCCTTAATTAGTGTTAATATACGTAGATAAATGAAGCTTGAGATCTAAATAGTGTAATCATGATGGAAAGATGTTTAAAAACAGAAGTTACTAAAAATAGAAGGTTACCAAAATGGAAAGTTTCTAAAAAGGGAAAGCATACTAAAAAGAGAGTAACCTAATTCATATGAACTTAAAGTAATACTTGATTATTAATTCGTATAGGTTCCGTGAAGCGAGAGTGACCCGGTGTCTCGTGATTTGTCCTTGGTTGTTTTTGCTATCGAATAAGGTACAGATATTCTGCCCTTCTTTAATAAGGTGCCTTCGTCTCATTTCTGATTTCTGATTCACTGCCATGTTCTTTGATTCTGTGAACCCTTCTGGTTTCTTTCATGATATTATGAACCTTTGACATGACCCTTCTGTTATGAACCTTTCTGATATTAAACCTTTCTGATACATGACCTTTCTGTTATGAACCTTTCTGATATTAAACATTTCTGATATATGACCTTTCTGACATGGAACCTTTATGGTATGAACCTCTGATATGAACCTCTGATTATGAACTCTGATATTCTGAAATGGAAATTGACTTATGAAACTAAATTAAATACTGGATACATGATACTTGACCTTGACCCACAGTTTGATACTACGAGCCACTCACTAGGCATGAGGGTTTCATGTCCATGTCAGTCGATGCACCGATGGCATGACTCTAGGGCAGGAGAGTGATGACCTGTCCCGTCCCTTTTCTGTATTTTATTTGGTGTGTTGGGAGTTATGGCCACCAGGGGCGTATGGATGCATCCTAGATTTGTTTATGCATTATGTTCATGTTATGATATGTTATGATATGCATGGTGACTGATGGTGTGTGCGATACACGTCTTTCACAACTCTGGGAGCTGATCACTCCATATTTCTGATTTCTGGGATTAGTGAGAGGAACATCTCTCTGCATGGCGGTATGATTATGATTTCATGTTCATGTTTCTGGGCTCGTAGAGGATTACTGTTTTCCATGCACTTTATAGACTTATGACCTTTACCTTTCATTACCGACACCCTGTGACATGATACTGGACTTATCTCTGTACCGGGCTTGGTATGTTTGGGCTTGATGGGATCTTTTGATTACTTCACCATTACTCATGATACTATCCATAATTTCTGATATCTCTGTATAACCTTCATATTTCTTCTCATCTATTATTACATCATGTACGATTCCTTCCATCTTCCCTATTTCATTATTATTGTTTGTTACCGTTATATCTGTTCACTGAGCTCGTGTAGCTCAGCCGCGTTTCTTTTCCCGCGGCAGGTATTTAAGCTAGGAGCTGGGGTATGGCTTTTGGGAAGAGTGCACCTGAGTGAAGCTTTGTTTTTAGTTGGATTATTTCACCATTTGGATTTTGTTATGTACTTCATTATTTCTGTTTTATCTTTGTAATTAAGTCATGTTGACTTATTGTTGGATCATGTAGTTGACTTCCGCTATTTTGGTTTATGGATACTATGTTGTTCTGATATGAAACCATATATTTGTGATATCTTTGCCCTTGTCGGGTCGGGGTGTTACAAATTATGGTATCAGAGCACAGGCTGACGACTTGTAATACATTTACCCTGTCCTGTGCGTTTAGGACCATTAAGTTTCCACTGTAGGCGCTCATAAGATAACCGCTGAGGAATTGCTTTAGGATCTTCCCATAGGAATCTAAGTATTACCGGTGAGGAATGGGTAGACTAGGACATCTATGTAAGTAGCATTGCTTCCGCATCACTCTGATTCGTGCCTTGCTTTTGGTTAAAGCTTGTTGAGATCACTTATGGAGATTGAAAGCTTATGCCTTGCATCACCTAAGTTTTGAAACCTAAATAAATCTTGAAGCCATTGAAAATTTCATAGTAATTGCCTGGCACTATTTGATCCTTACCTTCAGATTCCGACTCTGACCTCTGATCTTTTGTCAATCATTTCAATGCCTCTTGGGCATTTTGAGAATCTCCATGGCGAATAGTTTGGCGTTCCCTCTTGACTATGGCATTCGATTTTGTTGACCTTGAGATTTTAGAAGTACTAGGTGGATTAAGATAAGATGTTTAGTTCACAACTTGAGATAAAGTATGATCATCATGATGGTATACTCATATGAGGCTGGTATTATGACGGTTCGCGAACGTGATAATACCTACGTCATATGACGTACCCTCATTGTGATCATAGGATATTTCAAGGAGTGTCTTTGAAACCTTAGAAATTCTGACATTTGGTTGAGATCATCTGTGTTTAGTAAGATGTTAAGTTCAATCTACCTATGCGTTTAATCTGCTTTCACCGTTATGCGTATACTCTGCCTCTATTCATTAGATATCTGAATAAGTTGGAATTCTCGATTTGCATTCTGTTGACCTCAGTTATAAATCTGGAAAACTCTTTGAAGAACTCCCTACTGTTGACACAGTCAATTTGATTTGAAATTCTGTTCGTAATTCATATGAGCTTTTCAGAAGATTCACCTACCATCCATTTTATATTGTATGGTTCTTTTGATCCGAATCAACCCAATTTGTCTTTCTGAGGAATTTGAACCCACTTTGTTTTGATTGAGTCATGAGAAACTATTTGGTCTGAAGATCCTTTTGGAAGAACCTCCCCGGGCGTGAGAATTGTTCGCGATGATCTTTTACGATTTGCTACGACTTCGTCTAACTTTGCGACTTCAAATTTCGAGGACGAAAATTTTCTTTTAGAGGGGAAGAGTTGTAAAACCCTCAAATTCTCATCATTTAAATTTCCCAAATTACCCCTCTAATTTAAATTTTACAAGAGCACATAAAAGAAATATGGAAATTACCTAACCTAAATATGGAATTTAAATTATGTCATGTAAACGTTACATTTTAATTAAAGTACCTTATATGAATCCTAAAACTAAATAATTATACTCTAAAGTTTCATAAGACTAAATGCTATCCTAATATTGCTAAATCTTAAATGTCCTAATTGCCTCCTAAATTATGAACCGATTCTAGTCTCCATTGCCCCCACATGTCATATATATCTTACCAAAGTATGTTGAGTATTTAGAAATAAGTATCATACTAGTACAATAGATCATGGACAGAACCATTTTCTACACATATCACCAAAGGTACTAAGGAATTTATTAGTAGTTTATTTTAGAAAAATACTCTAAGTAATCCCTTTTACTACTTTGAAATGCGCATTGTACTACAGAACCAAGACACATTAAATATGAGATTACTACAAAATTTAGACTTTCCTAAACCACTACATGGCAGTTACTACTTCAGCCAAAGATCACGCCTAATATTTTATTGACAATTACTACTTTCCTGCAATTGTATACGCTCCTTCTCTTGCTGCTTTAAATTGTCGGTCCTTACCTTTTCTTTTTTTTTCCTTTCTTTTCATACGAATCAAACACAAACAAAAATACTCCATAAACCCTAGAATAAAAGTTTGTAGCAGCCTTGTTCCTCCCAAATTCTGTCGTGAACAAGAGTGGCACAAAGGAGGTGCCTAGAGGGCGTTGTGATCGTGGGTGTATCCAAGTCGAGGAGGCTCTTGATCGAATGGGTTCTGTTGTGGGTTCTACTATTGTCCCTTTCTGTCGTCCAGTAGGTATACTCCACTCTTTGATCTTGTTTCTTCTCGACATGAGCACATGAAATATTAATATTAATATTGAAACATGAAACAAACTAGTGATCGACCTAAAATGGTACAAGAATGAGGGATTATAAAAACACATAAAATGGTAGAAATAAGTCGCATGAAATCTGGTTCTTGGGTCGCATCGGATGTGGGTATGATCAAACATGAAACCTGAATAAAACTACACGAATAAAGAAGGGGTAGGCGTGAGTTCTGGTGTGAGTTCATGAAGTAAGTTGTGGGGCGTTTGTTTATGTTTTATGAGTGAGCGTTGGGTTGTTGGTGTCGACATGGGACGGTTTTGCATACAAGGCGCGTTTACGTGTGGGTCGAATGTATGGTCGGTAGGAGCCGGAAAGAATACATGTATGATATGGTCTAAAATGTGAAAATCATGTGTACGGCTGGATAGGTTTGACGTAATAATAGAAACCAAATTGTATATTACGTTGAAGATGGATCTTTGTTTAATGGGTGGAAATTTATTTAATAGATATAACAAGGACCTAAAAGGCTAGTAAAATGATATTTTGAAATGTCAAAACTCACAACAGTTTAATCTGCTACGAAGTAATTTAAAGGATGCGTTCTTTATTTTAGCAAAGTTTATGCCCTAAGTAATAAAGCCTTAATTAGTGTTAATATACGTAGATAAATGAAGCTTGAGATCTAAATAGTGTAATCATGATGGAAAGATGTTTAAAAACAGAAGTTACTAAAAATAGAAGGTTACCAAAATGGAAAGTTTCTAAAAAGGGAAAGCATACTAAAAAGAGAGTAACCTAATTCATATGAACTTAAAGTAATACTTGATTATTAATTCGTATAGGTTCCGTGAAGCGAGAGTGACCCGGTGTCTCGTGATTTGTCCTTGGTTGTTTTTGCTATCGAATAAGGTACAGATATTCTGCCCTTCTTTAATAAGGTGCCTTCGTCTCATTTCTGATTTCTGATTCACTGCCATGTTCTTTGATTCTGTGAACCCTTCTGGTTTCTTTCATGATATTATGAACCTTTGACATGACCCTTCTGTTATGAACCTTTCTGATATTAAACCTTTCTGATACATGACCTTTCTGTTATGAACCTTTCTGATATTAAACATTTCTGATATATGACCTTTCTGACATGGAACCTTTATGGTATGAACCTCTGATATGAACCTCTGATTATGAACTCTGATATTCTGAAATGGAAATTGACTTATGAAACTAAATTAAATACTGGATACATGATACTTGACCTTGACCCACAGTTTGATACTACGAGCCACTCACTAGGCATGAGGGTTTCATGTCCATGTCAGTCGATGCACCGATGGCATGACTCTAGGGCAGGAGAGTGATGACCTGTCCCGTCCCTTTTCTGTATTTTATTTGGTGTGTTGGGAGTTATGGCCACCAGGGGCGTATGGATGCATCCTAGATTTGTTTATGCATTATGTTCATGTTATGATATGTTATGATATGCATGGTGACTGATGGTGTGTGCGATACACGTCTTTCACAACTCTGGGAGCTGATCACTCCATATTTCTGATTTCTGGGATTAGTGAGAGGAACATCTCTCTGCATGGCGGTATGATTATGATTTCATGTTCATGTTTCTGGGCTCGTAGAGGATTACTGTTTTCCATGCACTTTATAGACTTATGACCTTTACCTTTCATTACCGACACCCTGTGACATGATACTGGACTTATCTCTGTATCGGGCTTGGTATGTTTGGGCTTGATGGGATCTTTTGATTACTTCACCATTACTCATGATACTATCCATAATTTCTGATATCTCTGTATAACCTTCATATTTCTTCTCATCTATTATTACATCATGTACGATTCCTTCCATCTTCCCTATTTCATTATTATTGTTTGTTACCGTTATATCTGTTCACTGAGCTTGTGTAGCTCAGCCGCGTTTCTTTTCCCGCGGCAGGTATTTAAGCTAGGAGCTGGGGTATGGCTTTTGGGAAGAGTGCACCTGAGTGAAGCTTTGTTTTTAGTTGGATTATTTCACCATTTGGATTTTGTTATGTACTTCATTATTTCTGTTTTATCTTTGTAATTAAGTCATGTTGACTTATTGTTGGATCATGTAGTTGACTTCCGCTATTTTGGTTTATGGATACTATGTTGTTCTGATATGAAACCATATATTTGTGATATCTTTACCCTTGTCGGGTCGGGGTGTTACAAGATTGCACTTTCTCTGTATCTGTCACAACGAAAATTTGCAAGAACTTAGTAGATCTTAAGCTATTTGGCTGTAAAATTGTATACTACTATTAATGTAGGCTAGTTCATGATGTTGCTACAGCGCCTGTCAATATTAGCAAATGAAGAATATATGATTTTCTTTATTTTTCCATATTCAAAATTGATTTATTGTATCTACGATGTTAAGCTTTTTTATGTATACTTGTACATGAAATTTTATACAAACTTATGATTAATAACATGGTTTGATTAAAAAAGGTACATGGGAAGGGGAAGAGGATGGTGCGAAAAAGTGATTTGGCCCAAAGCACTTATCACAGCACTCTCTTGTAATTGCCATCTATCTTTTATAATCGCATCATATTTGTGTTTAGAACTTTGTGTGTAGTGACAGGTATAAATATGTAGGGGAAAAAGTAAGTATTGTAGAGACAGTATATCAAATGTTAGTATCAAGAATGAAACAATATCAAATAGTCTTCAATTGCTAATATTGACAGGCGCTGTATAACATCATTTGTAGTCCTAGTGGCAACGTTTATGACTAATGTTTAGATCATTTAGATCAGTTGTAGTCTTGACAAGCGAAATTAATGAGCATGGTAAAGGTTAAGTACCTGAATTGGAGTGTGTTCGAACTGGTTTGTATCAGCACAATATTATCGCTGTCGATGTCTATAGCAAGAAAACATGATTAATACCACCTGTGCATTGGCGGCTAACAGCAGTTCTTTGCGTTCTCGCTGCTGACCTAGCACTTGTTACAGGGTTTGTGACCGTTTGAGAAATGGCAGCAGGAGCAGATAACTGCGCATCATTCACTGGTATTAAGAAAAGGAAAATAAGTTAAGTGTCACAGCAGTAATGGTTAGAATGTTTAAGGAGATTATCCATGTGAAGAACAATTGCACTTTAAATTTAGGATAGTGATCTAAGTAATACTTATCTTTTGGTCGTAGGCAATAAAATATAAAAATGCTACAAATGCAACATACCTTCGATCAGCAGGTGCAGTTGAGCATGTGGCTATATGTTCTGGTTTCAGTAAGGCTTAGATATGTACATATATAATCAGCATTAAATGCATGGTGTGGCTGCAACTCAAAGTATGGTTGCCCTGCTAACGAACATGCAGCTGGGAAAATGGAGATGTACAAAGTTATCGTCATTGCCTAAAGAATGTTGCTGCAAACCATTGAGAAACAGGATTATAGTTAGAAGATGCGGTAGGAGCAGGGTCAGATTCAATTGTGAAAAGAGCAACAAACATTACTTACAGATAAAGGCCCCATACAGCAAGAAAACATAATCAATACTATCTGTCCGTTGGCGGTTAACATCAGTTCTTTGTGTTTTGACTGCTCGCCTAGCACTCGTTACAGTATTTGTAACTGTTTGAAAAATGGTAGTAGGAGTAGATAACTGTGCATCATTCACTGGTATAAAAAAAAGGAAAATAAGTTAAGCGTCACAGCAGTGGTGGGCAGAATGTTTAAGGAGATTATGCAGGTGAACAGTAATTGCACTTTAAATTGAGCATATTGATCTAAGTAATACTTATCTTTTGGTCGTAGGCAATATAATATACTGAGAATGTGAGTGTGAACACGTTGATAGGACAAAAATAGTAACAAAATATCAATGATGGATGCAGACACCGTGCAAAATCGGCACCAGTTGTGTTCGGTGTCGGTACATCCATCACTGATATTTTGTCTATTTTTGATATTTAGCTTCTTTTTATGATCTTGTGACTTGAACAGAAGCAAAAAAAGGAATGCAGGTAGCTGGTTTGAGACTCTCTACAGGTCCTTTTGTCGTTTCAAATCTCTTTGCACAATTGGGTGTACCATAGGATCTTAGAATAACCGTCTATGCTGAAACGAATAGACAGTTTTTAGAATAGAAGCATATAATTACTAAATATACATTGGATAACGAAATGCCACAAATGCAACATACCTTGGATCAGCAGGCGTAGTTGAGCGAGGGGGTATATGTTTTGATGTCAGTAAGGCTCAGATATGCACATATATAATCAGCATTAAATGCACGTTGTGGCTGCAACCAAAAGTGTGGTTGCCCTGCCAACAAACATGCAGCTGGGAAAATGGAGGTGCACAAAGTTATCATCATCGCCTAAAGTATGTGGCTGCAAACCATTGAGAAAAAGGGGTTTTAGAAAGTCAGAAAAAAGAAGAAGCTAAAATAGATAAATGTAATAATGAGAGTGGTTATGCGAACCTGAAGAATAGGAATTGAATGCAACTATGATGGGAATATGGGGATGGTTCAGAACTCATCAAGTCCATCGGGTGACAATATTCTTTTATATATAATGAAGCGTTGAGTTTTGGTACAGTTTTTGTAGCAGCGTTGGGGTCGCATTTGGGTCGTGGGCTCTCGTTTTTCCCCTTTCGTTTGTTCCATCGCTTCTTTTAGCCTTTTCAAGACTGCTAATAATGCGGCACCCACGTCATTTATTATCCTATATATAATTTACCATCAAGTCTTTGCTACAGCTTTGCGATACAGTTGACACAATAGTGTTGGGCTACGCTCTTTTGGCTTGTAGGCTGCTGCTTTTCCCCTTTCGTTTGTTCCCTCGCTTCTTTAGTTATCAATCCGGTACCTACCACCTCATTTATTCTTGCACCTTCTACTGCCTCCTACCCAAACCCTACTTGGTTGCCAGTGTTGTTTACTTGTTTATTAAAAAATTTAGTTAAACTTTCTAAATCCCCTTACAGTTCCATTTGTTGTTTCACCTTCCTTTGTGCAACTGCTTGCACCAAGCGAGCTGCTAGGTTGTTGAAAGAACAAAAGGAACTGTATGCGAATTTAGAATGACCAACTATGTTTAAGTTCCAAACATTGTTTTTCCTTATAAACTGACAGTTTAATTGCGAGGCATTTGATAAAAAAAAAAGAATTTTACTATAAGAAACAAAGACCATCTATTACTTTTTTTTTTTTTTTGCTGATAGCAAAAGTTGATGTCATGCGCATCCGAAAGTTAACTTGTTGTCGTATATCGATAACTGGAGGTGGAGAAAAGATGCTGATCAGCAGTATGGGTCAATTATCGAAGAAAGATGGGAAACAAAAAAGGATAGTGCAAAGAAGTAAGGTGTGCCAAAGTACACGACATACTATCCTCTCCAGTTTCCCACCTTTCTTCAAGAATTGTAAACATATGACATGTATTGTTAGTATCAGGAAAAAAAAAAAAAAAAAAAAAAAAAAAAAGTACCAAATAGTGTTTGTTTCTTATGTTTATTTTTTATTTTTTAAAAGCGACATATAGGTGGGAAATCTGATCTCCACCTCAAACCCATTTTGTTATTCAAACAGTCTTTAGACAATAGTCTGCACCAGACATATTGATAGACGATTAAAATACCAAAAGGAATTCGAGGTGAAGGTCAGATTAATGATCCTGGCTGTATTCATGTGGCGCATGTAGCGGTGTTGTTGAATATATGACCTGTTACAGATATTGATAGACGCAAAAATCTGGGTAAAATGTATATAAACTTATGATTGATGGACAGCAAACGGGTACTTTTAGATAAATCAATCCAATATACCTCAGATCAGGAGTCATGGTCGAGCGAAGTAGCACATGTTTTGATGTCAGTATGGCTCAGATATGTACGTTTGTTATCAGCTTGTAATGTACGCTGTGGGTGCAACCGTTAGCGTGGTTGCCCTGCCAACGAACGCACAACTGGAAAAATGGGAATGCACAAAGTTATCATCATCGCCTAAACACCGCGGCTGCAAAGCATTCAGAAAAAGGCATTTTAGAAAGGCACAAAAAGCAGTAACCTGTATTGAGGAAAAATTTCTGTTTGAAGCAATAGATAGGAAGAAACATTTTCTTTACCTGGTAAAGGGCAGATACATAAAGTTTATGTTATGTGCCAGTAAAAGGTAATTTTTTTTTTTTTTTTTTTTTGCATAGGCGGAAGTGTAGTGACACAATTGGTTCTGTCGAAGAATATGGTTCAAGTCTGAAAGAAAGATGGGAAACGGAAGAGGATGCTGCGAAGAAGAAATTTGGATCAAACTACTTATCACAGCATTCTCTTCCGCTTCTCATCCTTCTTTCTGGACTGAAGAATGTTTTTCACCAGAACCATTTGTGCCACCACAATTATGAATATGCAAAAAAAAAAAAAAAATCTATTGTTGCTGCGTAAGTTCAATTGTTAATATCTGGAAATAGAAAAAGATGACATATTAGTAGCTGGTACTATTCCCAGGGCGGAAAGCGATGGTAAGGCATGATGAATATTAACTGCTGTTTTTTTCTTAAGTTAATAATGCATATTAGCAATCGCTTGATGGGCAGTAAATGGTTACCGGCAGATAAATCAATCCAACATACCTCAGATCAGGAGTGGCAGTCGAGTGAGGACCTAGACGTTCTGACGTCAGTAAGGCTCAGACATGTACGTTTGCGATCAGCATGAATTGTGCGTTGTGGCTGCAACCGATAGTGTGGTTGCCCTGCCAACGAACGCACAGCTGGAAAAATGGGAATGTGCAAAGCTATCATCATCGCCTAAATAGTGTGGCTGTAAACCATTGAGAAAAAGGCATTTTAGAAAGGCAGAAAAAGTATTAACTTCTATTGAGGGAAAATTACTGTTCGAAGCAAGACACAGGAGGAAACGTACAGTGTTGGAGTCAGTGTTGGGCTGTGAGGTTGTTTTTTTCCCCTTACGTGTGTTTTGGCCTTTTTTTTACTGTCTGCGAGATATGCATTCCTCTGATCAAAATTCACGGTCAAGAATATGGCTGAATTTTAGAAGATCAGTCAGAAGTGAAATAGGATAGTGTAAAGAAGCGATCTGCACCAAATCATTTCTAAGACTATACTATTTTGCTTTGGATTGATCTTCCAAAATTGCAGTCAATTATCAGTGACCGTGTTTTGTTATATATATAACATGCATTAAATAGATGCACACTTTTTTTTTGGCACATATCTTTGTTATTAATTCTTCTAGTAAAAAGTATATATATATATATATATATATATATATATATATATATATATATATATATATATATATATATATATATATATATATATATATATATATATATAGTGTTAGTATAAACCTTTTAATAGAATAATGAATAACAAAGATATGCACCCAAAAAAAAGTGTGTATGTATTTATGTATTCTACATGTTTATATATATATATATATATATATATATATATATATATATATATATATATATATATATATATATATATATATATATATATATATATATAGTGCATTCTATTATGAATTGAAACTGGGGCAAAGCAAAGTTTATATCAGCATGTAAACGACAGAGAACACCCATGTAGATGGAGCAGGTAACCTGAAGAATAGAAAAAGATGATCAAAGTATGTACATGAATATGCAAGAAGACAAAGCTGAAGAATAAAAAAATATAAATAAACTATGTATATGAAGAGAATCAGTACGCAAAGATTTAGAAACTATGAATGGTGAGTGTAAATACCATGTAAACACAGTGGTAGTTGAAAGGAGGCAATTGTATGCAGTGAGACAGTTGAGCGTAAAAAAATTGTGCAGTACAAAAAACAACAACAAAGTATCAATGATGGATGTATACACCATACGAAATCAGGTATAGCTGCATATATGCAGTAACCGTGACTGGTTGCCATACATCCATCACTGATATTCTGTCTATTTTTTTTACAATCTTTAGTTTGACGTTATCTGACTTCGACCTGCAGATAAATTAAGAATTTGATATCATTGGATTGATATTAAAAACTGATTGCAAGAAGTAAATATACCTGCCACAGCTGCAAATGTAAAAGATTGGCTTACCAAAAGCTACATATTCGGAGTGACAGATTCATGACAGGCTATCACAACCAATAAGCAACAAACTTAAACATTTTAGCTCAGATCCGTGAAGAAGTCATGAGTTTTATATCATTGGATTGATATTAATAAGCGATCGCAAGAAGTAAACACACCTGCCACGGTTGCAAATCTAAAAGTTTGCCCTGCCAAGTGGCAGGGATTCACTTCTTAAATCAGACTCACAGACTCATCACAGCCTATTGCGCAAACTTCTATGTGTGTTAATTATTTGATATGAAAATCACAACATTTCTACAGCAGCCGTCAAAAGCTTACAACCAATAAGTGACAAAGTCAAACATTTTAGCTCAGATCTGTGAAGAAGTTATGACTTTTATATCATTGGATTGATATTAATAAGTGATCAGAAGAAATATATATACCTGGCACGGTTGCAAATCTAAAAGTTTGCCCTGCCAAGTGCCAGGTATTCATTTCTTAAATCAGACTCACAGACTCATCACAGCCTACTACGCAAACATCCATGCGTGTGAACTATTTGATATGAAAACCACAACATTTTTACAGCAGCCGTCAAAAGGTCACAACCAATAAGTGACAAACTTAAACATTTTAGCTCAGATCTGTGAAGAAATCATGAGTTTTATATCATTGGATTGATATTAATAAGTGATTGCAAGAAGTAAATACACCTGGCACGGTTGCAAATCTAAAAGTTTGCCCTGCCAAGTGCCAGGGATTCATTTCTTAAATCAGACTCACAGACTCATCACAGCTTACTGCACAAACATCTATGCGTGTGAACTATTTCATATGAAAACCACAACATTTCTACAGCAGTCGTCAAAAGTTTACAAAGAACACCCGCACAACTACCAAGAAAACCACAGGGAAGAGACACGTATAAATCTCCAGTGCATTCCATCATCTGTTAGTCATTGGAAACAGGTTAAAAGAAGCGACGGAACAAACGAAAGGGAAAAAGCGGGAGCCTGCAACCCAAAAGCGAGGACAACAATGGTACAACAACTGTAACAAAACTCCACGGTCCATTATATATAGGAGAGTGCAAGAGTAAAGGAGGTAGTTACCACATTCTGCAGAGCATTCTCTCATTTAAGAACTGTATTGGCGAAACCTTTGCAAGGAACACTAAACACACGGCATGGCTGCAACCACAATCTTAGTTACCTTGCCAAGCAACATGTGTTCAGACAATGTAAGGTGAGAAAATTATCCCAGGCGCTGCACAGAGACAGCTGAGAAGAGATGGTGGCTGCAAAATAAGGCCGGTTGCTTAGCTATTGTTTAAAGTATGCCGTCCGGTAATTGCCTTGCCACCACCTGATTATATAGCTGTGGGACCAACGCAGAAGAAAAAGGCAAATAAGTAAACTGAATCCCAGGGAAAAAATATGAAACGTTGGTTACACCACTTGATATGGCACTCATATCTGCTATTTCCACTAATAACAGGTATAGGCGACATATCAAGTGAGTCAACAAACGCATCACAATATGAAAGAGTAAGTGCATAAACATACATAAAGAAATTATAAACTAAAGTAAATAAAAGAGTGACACAAAATAATATAAAGATAAATTTTTTAGCCAGACAAAAAAATCTAAAGATCTAAACCATAAACCACAAAAAACAGCTATAGATCTAAAATTCCAATCTCAGACCTAAAAACGGATGAAACAGGCACATAAGCAAAAGGCGAACCTTAAAACGGATAGACAATACAGATCTAAATCATAAACCATAAAGAAACAAAATACCGACAGATTACGGCAAAAGAAGCAGGCAAATAAGTAAAAGATGAACAAATAAGGCACGGGAAAAGATAAACATATAACGCATGACAAAAAAAAAAAAAAAAAAAAAAAAAAAAAAAAAAAAAACAGCAACTATAAAAAAAAAACAGCTACATAAGCAAGCTATGACAACCGATCCATCCTCAAGCATCACAAAAAAAAACAACGTAACCGAGCCGCAAGTATACAAACAAACGATGAGCAAACAACCTACCACAAAAAAAAAAAAAAAAAAAAAAAAAAAAAAAAAAAAAAAAAAAACAGTAACTACCGCAAAGAACATCTACATAAGCAAAAGGAATCTAAAAGATCTAAAGATCTAAACCATAAACCACAAAAAACAGCTATAGATCTAAAATTCCAATCTCAGACCTAAAAACGGATGAAGCAGGCACATAAGCAAAAGGCGAACCTTAAAACGGACAGACAATACAGATCTAAATCATAAACCATAAAGAAACAAAATACCGGCAGATTACGGCAAAAGAAACAGGCAAATAAGTAAAAGATGAACAAATAAGGCACGGGAAAAGATGAACATATAACGCATGACAAAAAAAAAGCAACTATAAAAAAAAAGCAGCTACATAAGCAAAAAAAAGATCTAAAAGAGCAGCTATAACAACCGATCCATCCTCAAGCATCACAAAAAAAAAAAAAAAAGACAATGTAACCGATCCGCAAGTATACAACCAAACGATGAGCAAACAACCTACCACAAAAAAAAAGTAACTACCACAAAGAACATCTACATAAGCAAAAGAAATCTAAAAGACCATAGCCGATCCGCAAGTAAACAACACAGGCAACCAAGTAGGGTTTGGGTAGGAGGGAGTAGAAGGTGCAAGAATAAATGAGGTGGTAGGTACCGGATTGATAGCTAAAGAAGCGAGGTAAGAAACGAAAGGGGAAAAGCAGCAGCCCATAGCCCAAAAGAGCATAGCCCAACACTATTGCGTCAACTGTAGCGGGATACTGTAGAAAAAAGTTGATGGTAAATTATATATAGGATAATTAATAAAATTTAAGCACTTTATAAAATTGAAAAAATAAAAGTATTTAGATTGGATTATTTTTTTGTATTATAATACAAAATCAAAATACTTTTAAAATAGGAAGACGTTTAATTGGTATCAAAGTGGACACAAACTTTTACTCGAGTTTTTCTTTTTTTAATTAAATTATCTACATATTTTATCACTTTCTACATGCACTAAAATATTAGTCTCTCCGTCCTAAAATAAAAATCCAGTTTGACTTTTCAGAGTTAAACTGGTTTAACTTTGACCTTAAATATTTTTTTTGTATTATATAATATTTGATGAAAAATTATACCAATAAAAAATACACTTAAACCCCAATTCATTCATATATTTTGCATCAAGTATTATATAATACCCGCAAAAATAGAGAAGGTTAAAGTTGAACCAGTTTGACTAAAAGTAAACTGCAAAAATCATCCTTATGGCTTATCAAATTTGGCATTAATCATTCTTTGTCGAATCTGTTGGCAACTATCATCTCTAAGACCATGCGTAATGGGCGCTTTTGCACTCACATTTGCCCCCAAAAACGCCCAACAGCGCCCCCTCCTCCAAAACGGAGGGGCGCTGTTGCTCCAAAATTCGCAAGCTTGGTTGTTCTGACAACGCCCAAGCCATTCGATTTGTTTGTGTTTTTTTTTTTTTTTTTCTGTAAAATAGCACCAACAACCCCCCACTTTCCACTACACCTCTTTTTCAACAGCGCCCCATAATACCCCCCACATGTCACGTGGCAAACAACCTCCCACTCTTCACACTACACATGGTCTAAGAAGTCAAAAGTCTAGCACTTTAACAATACCCGAACAACCTCTCCTTCATCCTCATCTGATCTCACACATACATACAAGATTGATTAAGACACTTCACCCATATATAGTATCATTCCTCTTCGTGACAGAGATATACCTATAACAATATGGAACCCATTTATAAAAATGTCTCCTAACACTGGCCTCTACCTCTTATTGGGCTTGAATGTTTTGCATGGATTAGTGCTGGTGAGATCGTTGGAGGGGTTTTACATTTACAATTAGAATCAATAATTTGCATATTTGGAACAATTCGATGACATAATCTGTGTAAAATTCGATGGTTATTTTGCCTAGAAAAACATTTGTTTAGGTAGCGGTTGGTGGTGATCCCGTGTGGTGATAATTGATGGTGGTGTTTTGAACATGATAAATCTGTGATGAATATGGTATTTTCATACTTATTCTATACACAAACAAACAAAATTGTAATATCTATCACAAATTGGTATTTTTACCCTCGTTCATTTTTCAGAATTTTTATAAAGGAGTGTGTGAAAAAGGGGTAAAGGTCGAAAATAAATTGTATAAAGTAATAAAGGGATGTACTTGTTAAAAGCGTTGAAGATGAACTCAATATAGGGGTATTTGTAAAATGAATTTTGTATCCAACTTAAACAAGGCAAGGATGTAAGTTGCCGGACTTTTTTCCACCTAAAAAATATACTCTCTCCGTCTTATATTTATTGTCCATATTTTCTTTTATAGATGTCTCAAATTAATTGTTCACTTTCTATTTTTATTAAGAAAAAGAGAATTTAGTTGAGGAATATTCAATTTGAGTGGTTGAGAATTATAGTGGTCCCATTTTTTTAAACTTTGTGATTCTTGTCTCCTGACAATAATTTTGAGATGGAGGGAGTATTTGCTAAGGCAAAAGTTCAATATAGATCTCCTATTTGTTATATATCCAATGAACCAATCATAACCATATCCAATGTTAACAACAACCCTATGGGTTGTGATTAAGGTTGCCGTAATTAAAAATTCAACAATTAATTAACATCAAATTTGGAAATAATGAGTTTATTAAATGTTAGTTTTACACAATTGATTAATCTTAACCACAACCCTATGGGTTGTTGTTAACAAAACCCTTGTTATATATCCAATGAACCAATCATAACCATTCGTTTTTTTTATCAAAACAAAAAAATATAAACTTTCATATTTTTTTTAAAAATTAAATATCTCGCAAACCGTTAATCGTTACGCGAAAAAAATCATACCATCGCGACGAGAATTAAATTATCTTTCTATAGATATGTATTATTATATATTTTCAACGAATTTTTTTAAAAAAAATTCCGCCCAGAAAAATCAGACGTGATTTGTAAAAATCACATGTGATTTGATTTTTACGAATCACATGTGATTTTTACAAATCAAATGTGATTTTTACAAATCATATGTGATTTTTCTGAGCAAAAAAAAAAATAATAATAAAAAATAAAAAAAAAATAAAAATAAAAATGGTCGAAAGTATAGAGAAATGCATATCTATAAGTAGATAATTTAATTCTCGTCGCGATGATGTATTTTTTGTAGCTTGAAGATTTATCGTTTGCAAGATATATTGTTTTAAAAAAATGGTGAAAAATGGTTTTTTTTATTAATTTAGATGAAAAATTGATGGCTAATATTGGTTCTTTTGATCTATGACAAATATGAGATTTATATTGATATCAACTCTATTTGCTAATAGTTTCGACAAAGGATGATTGGTGCCAAATTCGACAAACCACAAGAATGAGTTTTGCAGTTTACTCAAATAAAATGTGTCATATGGAATAATAGAAAAGAAGGCTATCTATCAACTTGTATTATATTTTTTTTTTTCTTTATAAAATTAAGGGGCTGCCTGGTAAATATAGGGGAAAGGGAAAGGGTAAGGGAATGCAAAGGAATGAATGAGGTGGGTAATCATTACCTTACCCCCCAATTTACTCTATAATGGTTAATTACCCAGTACTGGGTAATCAATACCTTTGAACACCCATACCAAGCACCATTTAACAATTTTGGTGGGCCCTTTTCAATCCCTTACCCATTCCCCCCCCCCCCCCCACCCAATACCCCATACCAAGCAGCCCCTAAACTGTTTGTTCAGACAAGGTTTTAGACCATTAAATAATAACAAGAGATTTTAATGTTTTGTTTGATTATTATGTGAACTAAAAAGTGTCATACCTTGTGGTCTAAATGCTATAATTTTCAAAAGGTGTTTCAATTTGTTTATTTAGGTGATCCGTTGCACCCCGAAGTGTGACACGTGTCACTGCTTTTTTATGTGACACTTCATCAAAGTGTGCATATTGAAAAAAACTTTTAAAAGCTTGTAACGTTTAGTAAGACACTTTTTAGTTCACATATTTAGACAGAAATTTGTAAAAACAATTTGATGTTATTTAATGTGCAGAACACTTAAAATAACCTGCAATTTGTTTCAAACTAGTCCGATCACTCACGACCCTCATAATTAGTCGTGTTAATATTTATATGCCGCTAACCTGTAAACCTCATCCAATTTCAACATTAAGTAGACTACTAAATCCAAAAGAATTATTTTGGAAACTCACATATTTTACTTTTATCACTTTTATGCATTGTTTATTACAATGCACATTCGACTTATTTTTTTAGAACGGGTATTACAATGCACATTCGACTTATATTTTTAGAACTATGGAAATTGAAATACACATATTCACTGTGGTTGGGAAATCACTAAAAATCTCAACCGCTGAGCTACTACAAAACTATGCAAAGTGGTACCAAGACTGTAGCGTGTAATAAAATAATGGTAGTTTACTTTGTATCATTGTTTTTGTTGGGGTGTTTTTATAAAAATTACAGAAAACGTACAAAAATCCAACATTGATTTATTATATGGACAATTTTAACATCCTTTTCTCATTTTGTTCATGCTCGACTGCTCAACTGCTCGATTCTACCTAATTTTTGACACGTGTCATTCCATTGTACTTTTTTCAGGTACAAAAAAGTACAATTTTTGTACTTTTTTAGCATGCTCGACTGCTCAACTGCTCGACTCCACCAAATTTTTGGCACGTGTCATTCTTTTGTACTTTTTCTGGTACATATGTACCAGAAAAAGTACAAAGGAATGACACGTGTCAAAAATTGAATGGAGTCGAGCAGTCGAGCATGACCAAAATAGGAAAAGGATCTTAAAAGTGTCCATATAATGAATCAAGGCTAGATTTTTATACTTTTTTGGTAAAATTTATGCCTTCCCAAAAAAGAAAAAAAGAAAAATAATGGTAGTTTGGTGGTATGCACCATCTGATTAAAAAAAACAAAAAACAAAAACAAAACTCTTCATGTGTATTTAAGTGTGTTGTGTAGTTTTTTTTTATGGGAAAATTACCAAAATAAACTAGTTGCTCTACGCCTTATCACCTTTTTGATCAGAAATAATTTTAATTCGAAAATAGACCGGGCGACCGGGCAACTTGTACAATCGCCAACTATAAGCCGACACTTAGCATGTACTTGGGACACTTGTCGGCTTTATGGGTGGGGGTTGTACAAGTTGTCTGGTCGCCCGATCTATTTTCGAATTAAAATTATTTTTGGTCTAAAAACTGATAAGTTGTATGGTGACCGGTTTATTTTGGTAAATATCCTTTTTTTATTTAACTACTTAGGCCCCGATTTAAGCATGAGCAGGGTGTGCGGCGGCACTGGGCCTCCATTCCTTAGGGCCTCCGATTTCTAGATCCATAACGTTAGTATACACTCACTTATGGATATTTTAATCCATTTTATGATGAAATAAATACGTTATACAATGTCATAAACTAGTTTGGAGTCACAATGGAGAAACATGTTAGTTTTGTGGACATTATTTTAGTAGTCGTATGTTAGGATCGAACTCGAGATCACGGGATTGCACACTTTTCGTATGAAGAGTAAATGAATAATAATTATTTACAAAAACTTATATTTAATTATTATATAAACAAAACACATAACGACCGTTAGTATTTAACGGATAATGACTAACGATCGTTAACCGATAAAAGGAAAGAAATATGTGTAAATATTTGGTATGTCAAGAAGCTTCCGGATCCCTTTGAGGGATAGGCCAATCGGTTTGGGTAGGGGAAACTCAACCCAAATCAAACTTGAGCTCCAAGATAACTACACTATATAAACACATTAAGGGTTCTTAGTTTTGGTATCTCTTGTACACAATACTAAACCCTAAAGTGTGTTTTCTTTTCCTTGTTCTTAAACTAGGCCGAAACCCTCTCCTTAGGGTGTTCGACTTTTGGTGTTCAAAACCTTAAATTGTTTTGTGTTCTTTACTTGCATAAACATTTACTTTGTATTAGTACGTATGTACAAGAACGTGAATCAAACACACTATTGTTTGATTCTTGGATTGAATTGAAAAATTGGTAAGGGGCAATTCGTATAATCCTTATAAACCCTAATTAGGGTTCATCACTATTTTTGCTTGGATTGATTCTTGTTTTGCTATAATCATTAAGGTACGCATACGTTTAAATTCAGTTAATTAATTATGTGTTATTGTTCCTACGCTTTCGCATGTGTTCTTTGATGTATATTGTATTTAATTATGATTGTCATGACATTAATATTCCAACAGTGGCATCAAGAGCCGTTATAACGTGTAATTAATTACCGAAACACATAAAAAACGAATCTTGATTGTGTTTTTCATGTTTGGTCAATTTAAGGTTTATACAAAATCGAAACCCTAATTTTTTTTAGGGGCCGATTGCCCTATAATTATTTAGGGTTTGGTTTTGTAATTTAATTTGATTAGAAACCCTAGGTTTAACATGTTTATGTGTTTAAGTATGTGAACTTGTGGCAACTTGATAATTGTTATGTAGAATCCATGAAAACGTACATGTTTGGCATGGATTCATTGTTGTGATGATTTAAATTGTTTAAATTTGCTATATGAATACAAATGTAATTTAATTGATAGATGTCGAATTGGGGAAGACTCAAATATATTAAGTAATCAATTACGTGCCATTTGGTGTATATTTAATTATGACTAACGCAATCGATACGTCGATGCATGTGGCTCATTTACCTTTGTAAGTGATAGTCTTAGTTGAATATATACTGTAACACCCCTAAATTATCGCAGCGGAACAGTAGAGTCAAGGGGGTATTACTTCATAATATAGATCAAGGTATAGAAAACGACCTCTAAATGAGACGTTTTAAAATGTTACCATTCGAATTATTAAAATCAGAGTTATGACAATAAGTTCCAAGGTAAAGTTACATAGATGTTTTGAATGGTAAAAGACAAATGATATAAGTCTCCAAGTATGCAATTGACTCTAGAATCCATGCATCTACTATCGCCTTATTAACCTGAGATAAACATGCTAAAAAGTGTCAACCAACGGTTGGTGAGTTCATAGAGTTTAGTTTGACTATAAAGCATTTGAATAAAGATTACACCGCAAAGGCATTGTAAATTCACTCAATCACAAGCCCCGCCCATACAAGACTTGCAACCTGTGTGTTTACAATCCACTGCCAACATAGTATGAATATCATGAGACATCCAAATAAATGGACTTCCAGCATTGCCATGTCAGGTTATATGACTGCACCCAATTTAATGGTCTACCGACATTGCCATGTCAGGATGTAGGTCTGAATCGAGTCTAATTACAGTTATCAAATAGAAATCAAGAAAACGTAGAGTACCATAAAAGTAAATGTTTTGAGTAATTGCATCACAAAGAAAATCATGTAGTTGATAAATGAGTAAAGTATTTCTAAGCATGTATCTCCCCCAAGTAGTCTAAAATGAATAAAAGAGTAAAAGTGGGGCTATGACTCACCTTAGCTGTAAAGGTCAAGGTAATGTTATGTCAAAAGTATCACAGGAACGACTTCAACACACGACCTGAATAATAGGGAAGTCTGAGATTTCGGTGGTTTAAGATTGACAGGATGTGAATAATGATTGTGGAAAAGTGTCGGATATCGAATTGGATTGAGACGTGAATGAATGATATGCTTAAAATGCTTAAAGTTCAAAAATAATATTATATATAATATTATCATGTTTTTATGTTTTTAAATCCGATAATATCGTTTCCTCGAAAGTGGTGAAACGAAACGTTAAGTTAAATCGTTTAAAATTCGTTATATATAAATATAACGTAACGTGATTAAATATGCGAACGAAACGTAAAAATGCACGTGATAGTATGGAAAAGTGTAAAATACGAAATAGAAACGAAAATGAAATAAAGTTTCTGTTGGTCCTTGAACTTTTACCATTTTTACATTTTCTACCCTAACGGAGTTAGCGTTGCACCGTTAGTCCTTGGTTAAGTATGTTTTACATTTTTAGTCCAAAAACTTCCAAAATGACATTTCAAGCTTACTGTTTAATGTTTTAACATCTTCTATCCTTAAGTTACTGATTTGGCAGTTTTGAACACAGTTTTGTAAAGTTGACAGTTTTAGTCCCTAAGGTTGAAATATTTTGCAAACTAGGACCAAAAATCACAGAAAAAGTGTGAAAATAATTCCGAGAGTTTTTACATTAAGAGATTAAGATGCGAGGGGTTTCAAACAGTTTTGGGCCTGGATATGGGCTTATTTAGTGGTCCTAAAAATGTATTTCATGTGCTTAATAGTCTGCTTATTCTCATGTGCTTATTGGGCTTTTAATAAGCCCAATCGTTAACTATATATATATATATATATATATATATATATATATATATATATTATATATATATATATATATATATATATATATATATATAGTGTGTGTGTGTGTGTGTGTGTGTGTGTGTGTGTGTGTGTGTGTGTGTGTGTGTATGTATGTTAAAGAAAACTGTTTCGAATAGGGTTTGGTTGGTGACTTTTAAGGAGCTTATATGAGCTTATTAAGAGGAACTTAAAACATGAACTTATTAGACGGGCTTGTAAAGAAACGAGGTGTGCAATAAACATGATATGGTGTGTATATGAATTCGTTTTAACGTGGTTGTTTCTTAGTCGAGTTAACATGGTACAAAATGAAATATGTGAGATATATAAAATTAAACGATGCAATACATAAAAGAATTGAGGTTCGATAAGCATGTAAACGATTATGTAAATGTCAAATAGAAGTGTAACTTATATTTCTAGCCATCCATGAAGGAGGTCATGTGGTTATATACGAAAAGTAAATACAAGAAAATGAAATAATTGGTAGAAAGCTATATGTGATCGAATGCAAGGAATAAATAAACATGAACTTAGAAAAATTAAGTATGAATAGATATTGTTCCGAAAGGCTTACCACACCAAGATTTGGTGGTGATTTCTCGTCGGTATGCACTAGAAATGGTATGTTTACGTAAGAACTTGATATAGTTATAACAAAAGAATCGAGTTCCACTCTTGTACGTTTGGAATTAAGATCAATGGCTTAGAACATGAACTTGTTTCTCTTCGAATGGAATTTGCAGGAAAAACACTTAGAATAATTTTGAGAGTGAATGAGTTTTGAGTGATTGTGCATGTATGTGATTTTACTCGTATATGTATGCATATGGTATGTCAAGATATTGTATTTTATGGCAAGTTGGAGCATATATTTGATCTTGTGGAAGGAAGGATAAGGGGACAAGGATTTCAACTAGGCAAGTGGGATATGTATGAGTGTTTGTATTTTCGGTTTGAAGATCAAGTGGAAAGAACATATATTACTCGACATCTTTAAAGGTCCAAGAGAACTTTTAACGTGTCAAACAAAACATATAAGAAAAGTGGGATAAGGAGTTTAGGCCTCATGTGTTTCGGTTACAAGCAAAAACGTTTAGGGAAATATAGTATTGGTTCGAATTGCTTAGGTATTAAATGAGTTGAGCATACGTCGAATGTGGCTAAATCAAGTTAGCTTTTGGTCTTGTTAAACGTAATGATATTTGTCATTCCTGATTCGTGGGAATCCAAGGATTCGAGACATGTAAAACACTTTATGGTTTGTGTGTCGAAATTTTGAGTTAAAGATGTCAAGTGAGGTGGTGTTGGGTCGAATAGAAAGAAAGAAAAATAATGAAATTGGGCTAGATTTGAGTTGGGCCATGAATAGTAACAGGCCAAGTTTTAATTAAGGTTCCGTTTGGTTATTTATTGTGTTTTGGATTTTCGTGACGCGAGTGTGAGCTCGTTCCAACGTATCGTGAATAATGTAACAATGTTTGAATTATAATAATGTAATAAACAAAATTTCAAATTTGCTCGTAAAAATGGTTAAGTGAACAGTAACGAGGTATTAATACTAGATTAACGTATACTAATGACTAGAGAATTTTACGAGTTGTTACATATACAATATAAACCTAGAATTGATTATTAATAGGTTTTATCGAATTAAGTTTGCATGTGGCTACATGGTTTTACATAATTAATTGTTATGTTATGTAAGTTTATTTAGTTGTTTTATTTTTTATTTGTATTACTTGTTTTTTGTTTATTTATTGTAAAGACATGTTTATAAACGAAAAACGGTAATTTTGAATAGAAAAATAATATGGACTAAATAATGATGAAACAATGAATTATTTTCGAAGAGTTAAATTTTCAAAGTGTTTTAATTGATTGTTGAGTTTTGTACCAATAGTACGAACGGCTCACCCAATTGTGACAAACTATAATAGGGGTATAAGTAGGAATGGGTTTTTAATAAGCTTCGTGCTGACCTTTGTTTTTACGCTCCTTTGTGCGTCAAATTGGAGCTACCAAGTACGACTATTTTATGTACAAAATCACCTTAAGGGTGAATTAGCTTTAATTTCATGTGCCACTTTGTGGTAATTATCCGAAACACTAAGTCTTTAGACTTATGCAAAAGTACGATATAATGGTCGATAATTAAAGGTAAATTCTTTGATTGGTGAACCCAATACCTCAATTGAAAACATTTGTAAATTTTATCTTAATGAATTAGTAAATAAAAAGGTTTTATTAAACTTTTGATATGAAGATGTATGCATGCTTCTTCGTACATATTTTGATTATAAACATCAAAACTAGTACCCTTTAAAATTAAGTTAATGCCATCTAATTAAAAAACACTTGAAGTTGTGATTTACGTCATGTGAGAGCTTGGACTATATTACAATGGAAAGGTAAATTCATACTTTCATTACTAGCAGATCAACTGATGTAATGAAACTATGTTAATTTGCAGTTTTTTAAATTATACGACTTAAATTGAGTTGTAAGTGAGAGCTTGGACTCAAGGTATAAGATGGGGATAAAACATGCTTATATTGGAAATTGTTTGCCAATATAAATCCAATAAAGATCTAGGAATTGGAAATTGTTTGCCAATTATTGTTCGACAGTTACCTTGTTGAATACTTTCATTACTAGCAGATCAACTGATGTAATGGAATTATGTCAATTAGGATCCTAGCTTTATGTTAATTAGGATCCTAGCTTTAAGAAAATTCTATGGTTCATATGAATATAAACCAGTGGGTATTTAATTTTCTTAAAGTTTGTATTATCGAAAATACTAAAATTGAATTTTGTAAATTCTTTTAATGTATTAATGCAACATTAAACCGTAAACGTGAGATATTCTTTTATTGGTAAATTGATCTACACCCATAGGAGTTTTTGGCTAGAGGCAATTTTACTAAAAGGATAAACCTAGTCTCCTTTCCATGAGAGAAACGTGAGACTTAATCCTATTCTTTTTCATGAATGAAAAAGATATGATAGGAAAATTAGAATTGTCTAAATTCTAAATACATAACTCATAACAACCTTTAATAGTTAAAAGAATTGCACATTTTCCATAGAGATTTCATTACTCTCTTTCGGTAATTGAATTCTCATATAACAAATATGACATTTGGTTAACTGGAAAACATGTGTAACTTTTTATGAATTATTAAATTAGAAGCTAGACTAATTACCGCAAAATGGTAAAAGACAAACTAGTATATTTTATCTAGTTGTTTTGTTTTGACCATTTAAAGGTGTTACATACCATTGTGGGGATGGTAGACCTATTAAGGAAGAAATTGCACGCCCAATTTTTCAAGTTAATTGCATTGATGGATAGTCCATCATTTACAAAGTAGAATACATTCTTTTAGTACCTAAGTAATTGTTACGTATGGGTTTTCTCAAAGGTGTAGGAAAGTAAATAGCACACCATTTTCTTTTACTGGTTATGAAACACTTTTAATGTTGTCAAATCCAGTGGGAGCATTGTGTTGTAATTACTGAATAATAAATTATTGTAATGATCTATAATTCAGTGGGAGCTACAAGCTTTGTCATCTTGGTAGTAGCCCAGATTATCTCTAAAATGTCTTGAGATAATTACTTTCCAATAGTAGACACTTGTGTTTTTAAGGATAGTCATGTATATTTTCTTACTAGACAATGTGGTTCTATATCTACTAATTATGATAATATCTATGGCACAATCATATTGATCACATAAACAAACGAGTGATGTGTTGTTTATCTGATACATGATTTTGTTTCATGCACAAGTGGGAGAAATATTTATTGTGTGCAAGGTACAACACATAGGAATATGATTTAAAGGATTCTCTTGACTACAAGGTAAGAGACTAACGTTCTACCTCATCTAATCCAAGAAACACTTGGTATTGTAATTTACGTTATGTGAGAGCTTAGCTAGATTGCAATAACAAGGTAAAACTCCATGTTACGTGAGACCGTATCTGGATAATTTGCAGTTTCTAAATTAGATACTTATTAGAAAAAGTGTCAATATGATAATAAGGCTACTTCAAACTAAATATTTATGTATTATTGAAATGACATAAATAAATGAAGTAATCTAATACTACTTCAATTTGAATATTTATGTAATTTTGGAATGACATAAAATAAGTGAAGTAATAAATTAACTTGAAATTACTATTGAAACCAAGAGATGGTGTTCATAATTACTTTAGTTAAGCATGTTTATGTTTCATTGTAAAGATATAAACATCAAGTCTTTTAATTGTTACAAGACCTATAATAAAGTAAGACGTTAACTTGTTATGTTTTTTAATTAAGACATATACAAGAAGTCATTGAGTTGATCAATGATTTATAATGTATAGTGGGATTATAACAGTTTATGTCTTCTTGTTGAGACATGGACATGAAGTGACTTGGTCAAAAAGTACTTATGTTATATAGCATGCAATTGGCTTGAAAATTTTATTATACCATTAAGTTGACTTAGTTGGTGAATAGATAAGCCAAACGAAATATATTTATCTTACATATTGTAAGATTGTCTTACAATATTAATCCTAATGAAATACCAAATGTTTATGGTATGTTCAGTTAGGAAAATCAAACTCTTGTTATATTGTTTGATTAAAGATAACTATCACTTCTTTTCTTCCAAAAGTTATCAAGGTTAGAAAATTGAGTATGGATTGGATATACTCAATAAGACTCCAATCTAGAAGATTAACAAGACACCATTTTGTTATGGAATGTGATGAATCACATAAGTCTTAAAATGAAGTTCTGAATTTGTTAAACTACTTATGAGTAGGTTATTAACAAACTAAATGTCAGGAACTGTCAATATGTATTTGTAATGTCCCAAAAAGAGAACATTGTATTGTTACTTTATTTGCTAAGTATTTATAGATAGTCTATAAATTACAAAAAACAAGTGGGAGTTTTTATCTTGAAAAGATAAAATTACAAGATACATAATCTTCTAAAACACACTAGTGAAAATCATGACGAGGCTAAACATGTAAATGATAGACCTTAAGATGATGAAATTCTCATTCATAGATCCACAAGGATATCTCAGATATTTGATTAATATGCTGAGGATTATATTATGATTCATTACCAAATATTGAATTATATTGGGTAAATTACTTATACTATGAATGTTAAAGATGCTGTCCCTAAGAGTACTAGGTACCCATGAGCCATGGCAAAATTTTGCCTGCCAAGTTAGCAAAAATCTCTATGGCACCAGAAATCCTACGGCACCACATTCTGGCCGTTACCCACGGTACCAGAAAACGTAGTGCCGTCGTCCATATATATATATATATATATATATATATATATATATATATATATATATATATATATATATATATATATATATACTAGACTTCATGGCCCGCCCGATGGGCGGGCATGACTTATAAGCCCTCCCGGGCATATAAGCTCGCCCGCTGGGCGGGCATGACTTGTGATTATCATTGAAAAAAGTAAGTTGGCACAAAATAAAGATATAGACATTCTAAATTATATATTAAATAGATTAAGAACAAAAAGAAATATACGTTTATCGAATATGAGAGAAAATATGAAGCTTGACAACCTTCTTGTTTACAGACTTATTTACATGAATATTGCATTCGCTAAATCATAGATGGGCCAAGATGCCTGATTGACACCTTCATTCAAGAATCTTAACAGCCGGCACATTTCATTGAAGCGTCTGACTTTGACCTATTACTGCAACATTTATAACTTCAGTTAGCCATAATGAGTATATAAATCCTAATAGTGAATAAACGGAGGTTACAGAAAATGTACTAACATTATATTTTGAATTTCGATGTTTCGCCGTATAACTCTATTTATGGTTGCGTCTCCATACACCTTTGTATCACCAACCTTTTGGATGCATCCTAGGTAATCTGTTATTGCAAGTATTCCTTTTCGATGTAAATTCTAATGGAATAGGATGCATGTAAATAGTATGTGATCGTTGCAATTGATGATTTGAGCTTGCTACGGCTGCTTAAGAAGGAAGGGTTGATATATATTTCATATATAAAAATTATATTAGAATCATATTCTTGCTCTAAATCCCCTACTGTACAAACCATCAGAATGATTATATTTTTTGAGTCAGTTAAGCACATAAAAACATGGAATTTACTTGGTAAGGTTTAATATTTCTTGGTGTACCCTACAACATAATCATGAAAATAAATAATAGCCCTAACATGCCTCGATTGAAGGTGAGTTAAGCTCGAGCCTTAGATTAATGTCTAAATAAGAACTCGATCAAAAGCCACAGTTTGCAGCCTAAGTTCTCTATTACCCCCACTGAAAATGCCCAAATGCAAGATCGCACATAAGCTATTACCGAATATTTCATCAACTTACACACCCCGTTTTTTGTTTTATCAAGTATTTATTTTGGACTACTTTTGTGTCACATGTTATTATGTGGTTATCAGACGAAATGGTTAACCAAAGCATCATAACATGTGAAGTTGAATCTAATTGAGTAATACAACGGAGATAGGTAAAAGTTACCTTGATAGCCACCTGTTCGCGTTTCTTAGTAGAGTCAAATTGTTGCTTGTTTTTCTCAATGGAAGTTATCCGCCAATATTAATGAAATTCCTTTGAGGAATGCAAATTGAAGTTCCAATCTAGCACAAAGTTAAATTCAGAATGATTAAAAAAATTGCGTTAAAAAATAAGCGAAAAATAATCAAAATGTGTGCTTAAGGATGAAAACAGGTACCTTAAGAATGCCTTCAAGAACAATCACGCCCAAAATAATTGGATCCTTCTTATTGAACATGCAGTATGGCATAAATTTAAGAACACATGGAAACATAGTATCTTCAACAGCTTCTTTCTTCTTTTCTCCCTTGAAATTCTCAATATAAGCCTTAAACTGATCAAACAAATGGTAAATAATGTCAGATGTGAAAATCTTGATATCAAGACCGTCTGCAATCTCACGAGCCTCTGATGTCACTTTGACATCAAAGGCGAAGATTGTTGCGAATTCTTTTTTTTTTGAAAGCTCAATTGGACTTTTCCCATAAGCTTCAGCAGCTTATATTATGTCCTCTAAGTTCTCTGTTCTTTTCATCCAATATTTGTTTTTTCAATGTTGCTTCTAATTCATTGTCCAATGTGCCACTTAGCTCCGGTTGCTTAGATTCAAATATCAGCTTCTTAGGAGACATCGGTTATAGCAGATTGAAAAGGGTTGGTATATCTGAATCCAACCACATAAAAAATAATGGGACCGCTTAACTCGAGCAGCTGAACGATTCCGTCTGCTTCTAACCCACGGGGAGAAGGATTGCTTCTCTACCGTTTGATTAGTATCTGTAGTAACACATTACAAAGAATTAGTATCTATCGTTTGCATCTTATACCAATAAAACTTTTTGATACCACTAATTACTTTGTTGTGTATACATGTTGAGCTATTACATCCATGTGCGAAGAAGAGCAGGCATCTGCACTTGTGACCGAAGTAACACTAATAGTATCCCTAACATGAACATTAGCATCAAGTGACTTGCCACCATCCCCGCAACTTCTAATCGTGCAGCTGCAATCCAACCTGGTGCATGTTTCAGAATTCAGATTAGTCTGAATAACAGACTTCAGCAACAGTCTCGCCTTTTTAATATCCGATATCTCAGCATCATTCCTAATCTTCATACTCTCCAAATCAGTCAAACACCCTTTAGGATCAACAACAGTTAAGCCTGAAACAGAATCCATAACTCTATCCAACTTATAACCCATAACAGTTCCTTGACCCTCCCCAACCGGAGTCAAATCTTGCATCCTAGATTCCAAGACAGTATCATATTCCTTCTCTCGCCTAGCTTTCTCAAGCAACTTATCAGGCACCGACCCATAACTCTCAAATCTTAAGCGAATAATCACCAGTCTCAGGAATCCCATCCCTATCCGCGCCAGACAATGTCCCCAACTTCCTCTTCAAATCCACAAACCGCTCAGTAATCTTCAGATTACTCACACAATACTTTTCAATCTCCTCCTTCAGCCACGCCTCGTGTCTATCTTTCCCACCTGCTCAATAATGTTTACATGTTAGTGTTGCCATGGTTAGAATATGTATAGGTCATCTATGTGTACTAAAGGTGATTACTTGTATGTACTTTTCTTTAATAATTTTGAGAAACGACATTTACACTTCAACTTCAAGCACATACAAAACATTACATACCAAATCACATTAATAAATTATATTATTATTAACCACTAAACATAAAATTATAGCATATACAAATATGAGAGAACCGACCCATTATTCTCAAATCTCAATGGCATAAAATGTGAAGTTAAATATGCATATAGATTCTGCTGTCAAAACAGGTACGTAGCAAGGGAAAAAAAAGCATTGTTCTGTTAATAGTTTTCTAAATTGAACTATGGAGATCCAATTTACACAATTTTACCTGTGCTAACATATTTCTCAGTGCCTGCTACTTAGATTGTGATATTACAACCGATATAGCTTTATCTTCATCCCCGAGCGTCAATGCCTCTACAAAGTACTCCTTGACAGACACGCTTATTCGATATCAGTTTTGGCTCCATACTTCTTGATTGTTGTGCGCACCTATATACAGTCTAATAAGTATGTATCAATTGCTAAAAGGAAGGTTATCATACTTCTTATTGAAAGTGAAGCAAATGATCGTGGATGCTTTCACCCTGATTGTTGCGCGCAAAAGTCCAATAGGTTAATATCTCTCAAATTGATCATATAAAAATATCTGTTATAATATCTTAAATTTTAGTACCGTGGATGGAGCAACATATTTCATTTGTAGTTGCTTTAAGATCCTCAAGGGCTTGTTTACTCATTTACTGACCATTTATTCTCTTAGCCTAGTGCAATCAGTGCACACCATGTGCATGTACTTTGCTAAACTTAATGTTGACATCTTCAACTGAATAAAAGGATTAGTAACAAATGATTAAATATATAATTATGATGTTATGAGTATCTTGACTCGTTTTTCCTTACTGTCTCGAATTTAATATTGAATAATCGAAACTGCTTCGACTTAAAATCTGCTTAGTATAATATATCTTGTTCTAATAAAATATAAACATAAAATAACAATAAAAATAAACGAAAACCTGATGAGCATCTTGAAAAGGAATGATATAGGCATCAATAAAAACATTATGCTTCCCACACATCTCACGCAAAGCATTCGCCTTCTCATCTTGCCCCAATCCATTATTCTTACTCTTTCGTAATTCCATGTACCTTGGCTGCACCAGTTGAGCTAGGGATGATGTTTTGTGCAGCACCACGACCACCACGCCAATCCTTTATTGAAGGTCCATCGACAATTTTCTCCGTAGCCAAACAGATATGAACAGAACAGCCGTTAGATAAAACTGAAAACAAAAGGTAAAGAATACGAATCAAAAAGAGGAAAACAGACCTGGAATAGCAGAAAAGCCCAAAAAGAACCATACATTGGCCAAAGGAGGCAAGCAGTTAGTCATGCAGCTCTCATTTACTCCTACAACAAACATAGGCGCATCAGCTGATTGAGCTGAGATCACTACCTTCTTCGCACCACCCTGCACATGTTAGCATACAAAGATCAACCAAGGGCCTGGGGTAACAAATAAAGTTTTGAAACTTTTAATTATACCAGAATCCATAGAAATCAGATAAAAAATATAACACATAATGATATTAAAACATATCAAATTCGTATTAAAAACACACAACCAATAAAACCATACAGTACATGGTAAATTTATGCGACTGTTGCTTTATCTCCCATCACGTTCTTCTTTAACTTTTATCAAGCCTTCTCTTTTGACAGAGACCTATCATGAAAAAAAAGAACAAAAAAAATAACATACAATCAAAAGAACGATTTTTTACCTTTTTTTTTTATGGAATGCATCTTTCAATAAAAATCAAAACTTTAAATCGTAAACACATGAATTTAAACAAATGATTTATTATGAATATATCCAAATAAAGCCCTAGCAGCAACTGAGATGTTGAGGACGTCCTAATATCTGTTATGGCTGTGTTTTTTTACAGAATTAAAAAAAAATGATATAATGAATGAATCATATTAGGGTTTTGAGATTATTGTGAACCGATTATATGCATAATCTATTCCTTAAATATAGCTTAACAATATCAAATTTTTAAGCATGACTTAAATATTTTGTATTGTAAATCAAAAAAAATTGCTTGGTCTAGTGGTTGAAGCATTTGTATGTGGATTAAATGGCCAAGGTTCGAATCTTGAAAAGGACAATTTTAATTAAATTTTTAATTTCGGATTAACATAGAAATTTTAATTAAAAAAACAAAATTTTCATTAAAATCAATATTGCTTAGGTGGCAAAAATTTCGAAATTTTAATCAAATATTGCTTAGGTGGCATTATGACATGGCATTACTGGGCAATCCTGCATTTGATGACGTCATGCGCATCTTGTTATATATATATACATTATATATAAGAGGAGGCGTTACACGTAGATAATGCCACCTCAATGCCACCTCAATGCCACATAATCGTAAACTATGCCATGTCATCACATTTAGTCCACCTAAGCATGATTTTAGGCGATTAAAATTCGGATTAATCAAAAATTTGATATTTGCAAGAATCGAACCTGAGTCATTTAATCCACATACAAATGCTTCAACCACTAGACCAAGCCAGTTTTTGTGATTTATAATACAAACTAATTAAGTCATGCTTAAATAATTTATATTGTTAAGCTATATTTAAGGAATAGATTATGAATAAAATAAAATTATTATTATTATCACATATAAACATATAAACATACAAACATACGGCTCATAACAACCCTAATAAAACATTTAAAGATACTGCTCAAACACATTCATCCCTCTTATTCAGAAGTAAATCATCCCTATTCGATCTAAACAAAAAAAAAAAAAAAAAAAAAAAACCATGTGATCAATGTATCAACAACTTCATATACATTGTACTGTTACTTCTTCGAAGTTATTTGAAAGTGCACGATAGGCAATCGGTACACATTCATATACATTGTTTTAATTCACATCGTCAAAGGTAATAATGTATGAATATCATGTTCTGATGTTGCACTTTATTTATTTTATATGGATTACACACAAAAAATAGATTTATATTTCTATTTAGGTAGATAGTTGACCTGGGATTAAAACAATGTAGGTTGAGGAAAGTAACTTGATTTGTAAGAATAGTTAATCCATATTTAGGGGGTGTTTGGATTTGCATTATTAAACTCATTATCTCTACAAATTGAAATAAAATAGTCAGTTTCAATGTGTTACCTTAAGTAGATAAGTAGGTTAAAGTTAATAGGTAATGTCAGCAATGGGACTGATAAATGATAAGGAATCTGTTGTTACAGATGAAGTGAAGCTTGGATTAATAAGTGATATAATTCCAACAAATGTGGAATTAGATGTTGGGTTAATATGTGATACTGGATTTAATCTTGCTGATAAGGAAGTCGCAGATGGACATGGTTCTGATTCCGACACTAAAGAAAAACAAGCATACTTTTTAGCCTTTATTTACTCTTAATATAAGCCGTTTCAGTAACTACTTATTTGCTTGATAGAATTTGCACTTAGAAAAGAAGTCCAAAACACCCTTCAACTGTGCAATAAGCAACAAAGATTTAGCAATGACGTTTTCTGTTTGTTGCAATAGCAGCTTAGTTGTCTTTCATGGTCTGCAGAATATCAATACCATAAAAGAAATATATCTTGAAGGCTGAACTAATCTTGCAACGACTCTCGAAGAAAGCTTATTTCAGGTCTCAGCCTCTCCCTTTTTATGCGTGTGTATTCGCCACTTATGTAACTATACACGGTTATGTGACTTAAGTTAATTATTTTGTTCAGGGATACACTGAACGAGCCGACAACTGTAACATTTTTCTTTCCAGGCGGGACATACCAGACTGGTTTAATCATCAGAAATATGGATCTTGCATCTCTTTTGATGTACCTTCAGGTGTAGAATCAGATTTTCTGAAAATGACTATTTGGGACTACTACATAAACGAGGGCAAATACGAAGTGGGACTTCAAGCTGTCATCAAGAACAAGACACATGATACTGAATGGACCTATAAGGCATGCTTTTTCAGGACCCAAAAAGTTAATTCATGGGTTAGTAATGGACCACAACCGTACTCAATAAGAAGTGGAGACGACGGTTTGAAGGTAGAGAAATGTGGGATTCATTTAGCGTATAGACAAGACACTGAAGCAACAACAAAGTACTCACAAGCAATGGTGAAAATTCAAAGCAAAAACAAGGAGGACTTCATCCATAAGAAGAGAAGTCATGCTGCAGCGGTAACAACTCAGGACTCATCTTACGAAAACAATGCATCTAAAAGAATGAAACTGGAAAAGATATAATGCAAAAAAATGGAGATGAAATAACAGAGCGCGCATTTCTGGTTGTGATTTAAACATAACTTGATAAACGCTTGCTCTTCTTAATAATCTTTTTATCATCTTATTCCTCGCATACATTAACATAAATTTTTATTTGTCTATTCCCACACGTTGTTGCTTCTCAACAAACAAAAACAATTGACGGTCTCTAATAACTTGCAGGTTTCATCGCCATTGTTGATCCTGTATGGAGCCGCATACAAAGTGACAGCTCCTAATATCAGAAAGTTGATGTACGAAAAGTCTGCTATAAATGTTTAAATGTCCATGCATGCGACAATAAGCTGGCATCTCTTTTTACAGTAATGCACATGAATCCTTTTGAGATAGCGATGGAGGCACTCAAGGAGATCCAAACAAGGTTTTACAAATATAATTATTGTAAAGAACGATAAGACTAGAAACTGCGGCTGACCTATTCATGTAATTACTAATTTGTGATACCAGAATTTTGATTTTTATGTAATTCTGATGTTTCAGCTGGTTAATGCAACTATTTGATGTACACATCGTGTTTAGGAGTGATAAGACGGCTCTTGAAGATTCTTTCTGCACGCGTGTGATTGTAACTCGTGGTGAAAGCATCAAAAAGTGCCTTGATTCAGATGCTGCAACTATCAGCAGAGATGCACTTGCCAAAATAGTTTACTCAAAACTATTTGACTGGTAAGGGTGTGTTTGATATGTAGATTTTCTTGATACTTCATACATACTTGATACTTCTCTACAAATAATTAGATTGTTACTGTAATTATATTACTTTTGTAATGTCATTAATCTATATAGAATAAAAAGTAAAGAGTAAAAACGTTTACGGGTCAGCCCTGCACGACCTGATCCGACCCATTTTGAACAGTACAAAAAACAGGCTTCAACCCAAACCCGTTATGAGGCATTACCCAACTCTCAAAAGGCAATCCCAAACACCCTCATAGTGTTACCTGATAATAAATTGAAAATAGTTAATTCACAAGGTGAATTATAAACTTTTATCTATTTAGAGTTTTTAATAGAATCATGATGCACAAACAAAGAAATAAATAGCCTAACGTGTTATCATTGCCCTGTTAGTAGATCAATATTTATCAGCTTGGCCATCAAAATCCTTACTACGGTTATCATATAGCTCATGTCATATTGTTTTCCTATTATTTTAGTAGGTATGGATTTCTGATCTCCATTGTGTTGGTAAGATAAGCTCATAAGCCCAAAAATTAGCTTAAACAAACAGCCCCTAAATTTTAGTAGCGTAATTGAAGACAAAATGAAGTAAAACAGAAACATAGTAAATGAAGAGAAATAGAAAGAGATTACATAGAAACCACTTGAAAAGAACTTACAGATTATTGATTTAATTGAATGATACAGATGAGAATGTAGGAAACAAGAGGAGAGGATAACTATAACTATGGGGCTGAGCGCTTATCAGCATCACTGGCTTTATAACCAAGTGCTAAAACCGCTCAGCGATATGCAGTTCACATGCAGCATCTCCAGGGAGCTTGGGACTAACTATTCGTTATGTAGGGACAAATAGTGACCTAAGTAGCTAAGTACTTTTTCAGTAATTATAACTTTATAAGTCTGAATATGTAAAGCTGGTCTTGAAGTTGAAAAATGCTCCGGCCATAGACATCACCAGGAAAACATAATGACACGACAAACATTTATTCTGTTTAAGTTATTTGATCAACCCGAGGATAAAATTTCCAGGTCTGAACAATCATAGCCTCTCCTAAAATCTCTTAGATCCTACTGCATTTCTTAATCATTGATAAGTGATGGTATATTTGCATCTCATGAAACTACATAGCAGGTACCTGGAACTTCAGGAGGCACAGGCACGGATAAAATATCTTGAAGATGAAAGAGCAGAACAAGCTAATGAGGTAAAAACTCTGACAATCACCACATATCACTTGAAAGAGATTTAGACATGGAGAAACCTTAGCCAACATGCCTGCTATAAAAAGGTCCGCTACCTTCTCTAAAAGTATATTTTTTACGCGTGTTTCCGGTAAGATTAAACAGTTTGCTGTTGAGATGCACCCTCAGCTTCTCAAATCTGGTGTGGACAAATGTTTCATTTTATTAACAGTGTAAATCCAGAAAAAAAGGAAGATAGGGAATTAACTTATATATAACTTAGCATACATATGATACTATAGTTAAAAAAAAACATACATATGATAACTTAGGGTTACTTTGCAGGTGGTGAGGCAGCAAACTTAGCAACCTGCTCGGTCAGAAACTCAATTGGCATCAAAGTATGCTGTCACTGCATACTGTAGCATCGAGCAAAGTAGAACAGACTTTATTCGGCAAAAGCAAGATGAACTACCATTTTTAGGACACTTACAACTGTCATAATCTTTGGATTTTTATTTGGAGGTGAATTCATACACACAGTTTCTACTCAGTCACCAACTAGGCATTTTGTAATACATTCCAGAAAGGCATTGCTGAATGGAATTAGCCCTGCTGATAATTGGAAAATTCCTCCCCTGAAGTATGTAACTCAGTCAACAGATAATCTTGATCTGCTCATGTTCTTTTTTTCCCTTTTTCTTTTCTTAATTGTAAAACGTTAAGTAGAGTATTAACAGGTTTTTCTAAAGGATATCAAAATGCTTTAAAGTCGTAACACCGTAACACCTTCACGTTCATTCTTTTACTATACCCTTGGGCCTTGACATGATGTTTATGGCTTTATATTGTGCAGATACGAGTTCTACTATGCACTTCTTCGTGACTTTCCGACCTCCGTTTTACAATTAATGGAGGCGTAAATAGCATTGGTGAGGCAAGTATTCTTCTGTTTTATATATTCATGCTGATTATTTTATCAATTTATAGCTAATAGAAATTGATCTACTTATCGTGCTAGAGAAAAGTCTTAAGGACAATATTTGTTGCACCAATCTTTGCTGCACTATATTTTTGCTAATGTAGTATCACCAATCTTTGCTGCACTATATTTTTGAATAGAAGAGTATACTTATTGGTGAAGTCTAATAGTTTATTTTATTGGATACCTGAGTATTGTGAGCACCATTGTACGGTTGTACCCATACCCCATCCTAAACCTTTATGAGGTCTAATAGCATGCTTGCTTTGTCATCATATATTATAAAGACTTGCTGCTAACAAATCTGCTTTATCGAGAGATGAGAATTCTGAGTTGTGAATAGTAGCCCATCTGGCATATGAACTCCAAATATCCTACATATAACACTATCTCATGATTTGAACGCATCGTCCAAAAATCTCTTTTTTGGGAATAGTGAAACTGGATGCACCTGTCATGGCACATGTTTCAATGTTTCATATATCAAGTGATGCTTTTTTGTATCCACACATCATGCACATGATATTTTATAACCATGTTTGGCGCAGGGTTTGTCTGCTGGGTTGTTAAGGCAAGCAACATATACAACTGCCAGGCTTGGTACATTCAGGTGACTAATTATTTCATGAAAAACGTTTTTCTTGGAGGACATTTAGAATTATAGATGTTACCTTAAATATTCAGCTTTGGTATACACCAAAAAAAGTCCCAAAGTTGTCATTTATCAATATGAAACCTTGGTTAATCTGTTTTCCATTTGATAATTTGATAGGATTTTGACTAATAAGGCACTTGAAGCCAATGATGGAAAGCCTCTTCCACTATATCAGAAAGCTTTGTGTGGGCTGACAGCTGGAGCAATTGGAGCATGTGTAGGGAGCCCAGCTGATCTGGCACTGATTCGAATGCAGACTGATGCCACCCTACCCCTTGCCCAGAGGCGTAACTACACGAATGCATTCCATGCTTTGTATAGGATAACTGCAGACGAAGGAGTTTTGGCTCTATGGAAAGGTGCTGGTCCAACCGTTGTAAGGGAAATGGCATTAAACATGGGAATGCTTGCTTCTTATGATCAAAGTGTCGAGTTTTTCAAGGATAATCTGGGTTTTGGCGAGGGTGCTACAATTCTGGGTAAGTTAGAATTATACCTAATACTTAGAAAAAGCTTCATTTCCAATATTACATCTGTTAGGACTATTTTCAGTTTGCCTTTTGATTATGTCAAAACTCAAATTCAGAAAATGCAGCCCGATGCACAGGGGAAATACCCTTACACTGGATCCTTGGATTGTGCTATGAAGACCCTCAAGGCTGGAGGACCTTTCAAGTTTTACACTGGATTTCCTGTATACTGTGTTAGGATTGCCCCTCATGTCATGGTATACTCTCTCTCACCCACACATACACATACACTCTCGAACTCACCATTGACATACAATGTTTTATATTTTTATATCTATTTTAATAAAGAGGTGAAGCACATTCAAAGTTAAACTGATTTTCGACATCCACTCTGATTTGCATCATATATACTATAACATGTGACGCCTTTTTCTTACTGGATACAATCAAATAGACTCAACGCATATAAACGGGTCAAAATCCTCAATAGTGCCACGAGTAAACTTACTTTACTATTATCTAAGGGGGTGTTTGGTTTTATAACATAATTAATATTTGGACAATACAGTAGACAATATAAATCTGCTACTCATTAGACAATATATCATTAGGATATGTTATAAATCTGCTACTCACTATTTAACTGGTATTTGGAAAGTATATCAGTAGACAATCAAAATGAAGCAGGCCACATTCACCCATAACACATTTTGAACTTTTTAAAAGTGTTTTGTTTTATTAGGAATAATCATTGTACTAAATATTAGTAGATAAAATTAAAACGTTATTAGTACAATAACAACCAGAGTCTTAAACTAAAGCAATTCACATGTGTGCAATAAAATTAGACTTACGGTTTAACTTGCACTTTATTAGGAATAATCATTGTACTAAATATTAGTAGATAAAAGGTTATATCTCCTGTAATCTTGAATAATTTGTGTAAGTTTGGGGCTGTCATTTGTTATTATACTTGTATGTCGGGTTACCTTAACCTGTTAACATGTTTTTTAGTTGGATGTTAATCAAGGTTAGATTAATGTTTTGTGTTTGGAAGATCCATGAAACCTACGCGAGAGTTTTGTTAACGTTTAATGAGCTGGAAACTTGCAAATGGTTGCAGAGTGAATTTGATTTGAGGTAATTTATCTACTCTGGTAATTATGTATACAGCTGCTCACGTACCGTGTTTTCTATATATTTTAATAGCTTTCACTTCTTAACAAGTTTTTTTAAAATGTAGGTACTAGCCACGATGCACAAACAAGAGCAGATTAGGTGAATATACTCTTCATCTTAAACTTAATTATATTGTTTTTGTACTAGAAGTTTGATTTTTATTGGATATATTGTCGTGCTTATGACATATTTTGCTGAAACCAGCATTGAACCTTTTTGCAGGTGCTTCATACGTGTTTTACCTCATCTGACTGAATATTGTTTTTTACTAGAAGTTTGATTTTTATTGGATATATTGTCGTGCTTATGACATCTTTTGCTGAAACCAGCATTGAACCTTTTTGCAGGTGCTTCATACGTGTTTTACCTCATCTGACTGAATATTGCTTTTGATTGACACTAATTTTAAAAAAGGTTTACTGCAACCACAACAACCAACTCGGTCTTTTGAGAATGAGAAGATAACTTCACAAAGTAGCAGGAGTGCATGGTTGTAAGATATGAAGGTGATGCTCATAAATTTCATTTGATAAACATGCATACAATAAATAAAATTGGTATAGTGTGCACTGTAAGTTGTTTTGGAGACCATCTTTCAGATGGGTATCTTATTTCTTATATACTCCATGTTTACAGATACTATTGGTTAACTGCAGTCAATCATATATTTTGGAAAATGAATGTCTTGAATTGTTAGCTTCTAATAGACCCTTTTTTACATGCATCCATATAATTTATTTGGTTGTGATTTATTTGTTGATATGTATTTCACTTATCTGTTCCTTTCTATTGACGTCTACTAATGATTTCTTAGATAAACCTTGGAGCTTATGCTAAGGATGCAAGTAAGGAACTCTCATTGTTGGTGGAACTCTCACTGTTGGTGGATCGTGCCATAAGTAGCTCGAGTTTAGCAGATGATGATGAATTTTGATCAAGCATGCCAAGATTTTCCAACAATTATGTTTTTATTTATGACAATTATTATTTTATGAGAATTACTATTTTATTAGGAAGATTTGTTAGGGTCTACATGATTTATAACTCATGATTTTTATTCAATTACTATGATATACTTATAAAAAAGCTTTATTTCGCATTTGAACTAAAATCATATACTTAGTAATGGCAGATAATTTAATAAGTTTAACAAACAGATTAAGGTTAAATTATGACATAAAATGTTTGTGTTTGACTATAAAAAGTCAACCAAAACTAAAACGGGTATTATAACAACTTCCTAGCAGTACTAATTTCAGTATTAATAATGAACAACCAGTATTAACATCAATACGTATTAGCAGTACAAACGTCTCAATAACTTCATTAACATACCATTAGCAGTATAAATCAATTTATAGCTTCATTTACCCTTCGATCCAAAATACATCCTTATATAAAAGTACTAAACAAACTAAACATCATTAAATACGCATACAACTAATCCTGAACCTACATATATACATAAGTTTCATTATATACATCATTCAGCAAAACGGATACGGACAGATCCATATCTAATAGCAATAGTCATTACGAGTTTACACTTAATTATCCTAAAAACCACATACCATAAACATAATAGAAGTACTAATATTCAGCATGACACTTCACATGTTTTCCGGTTAAACAAACATTCCCAAACAGCACATTCAGCACAAGTGAAATACTAATCCTACACAAATACTAATCCTACACGATTACTGATGACATGAAGAATATCCTTAATCTTTATGTTAAGATATGATTGTGCTATCAACATCGAAGATCTTTTAAAACTCATTGATGTGATGAATGGATATATATTAACATGCATCAGATGATCATTTTCTACTACCCTTCTTTCGCTACAGTAAAATATGCCAACAATAATTATAAGACATGCCCGCCTGAGGCGTATGTCAACGATAATTATAAGTCATGCCCGCCCAACGGGTGGGCTTACCTGCCCGTTAGGGCTTATAAGTCATGCCCGCCCATCGGGCGGGCTTCGACAACTAGTATATATATATATATATATATATATATATATATATATATATATATATATATATATATATATATATATATATATATACATAAAATAAAACATACACAATATTAACTAAAATAAACTTCATTAATTAAAAAAAAAAAACACACATTACATTAAAAAAAAGTACAATTAATAGAACCTACGATACGGTAAACAAAATGAAACTACAAATTAATGGAAGGAATCATCTGAGACCCAACCGTCAAACCAGTTGTTCCTCAGATGTTCTTCATCCTTGGCTTGCTGCTCTAAACGAGCAGCTTCCTCTTCTAGTTCACGTTGTTCATCTTCAGTTAGTCCAAATGGATTTGGTAGTTGTTCGACAACCGGTGGATTGTTTACCGGTTCATTTTCCGGTCGGAAAACCGGAAAGATATTTTCTGGTGGCGTGTTCACTTGTTCATTTGGAGGACTGGGGAATTGTTGTGAGAAATCTTGGCGAGGAGGACTAGGGAATTGTTGTGAGAAATCTTGGCGAGGAGGACTGGGGAATTGTTGGGAGAAATCTTTGCGACACATTTGCAGTTTTGAATGTTGATTTTCGATTTTGAATGTGTTAGTGTGTAACAAGTCTGTGAGAAGTCTGTGGTATTTATAGGCTAGATTTGCAATTCGAATTTGAATTTTAAAATTTAAATATATCCCGCTCGTTTTTTAATTTGTATATCCCTCCTAATAAAACGTTTAAATTCAAAAATAAAACATAAACAATATTAAAACTAAACTAAATTTCATTAATAAACAAAAAAAACACATATTACATTTAAAAAAAAAATCATAAAAATAAAAACCTAGTATATAAACATAAAACATACGTGGTTTTTTTTGGAGGATATATATAATGAGACTGAATGAAATGAAGTATATATATATATATATATATATATATATATATATATATATATATATATATATATATATATATATATATATATATATATATATATATATATATATCCGCATTTCATTCTGCCTCACATATATATCCTCCAAAAAAACCCCGTATGTTAGAAATACATAAAATTAACTAGTTTTGGTTTGAATTATTTGCCCTGATTCGTGCTTTTCGGGCAAGGGAAAAAGTTCACTTTCCCGTCAACATGTTCTTGGTACGAATACGGTAGTTGCGCTTCTTGGCTTCCTTGTTGTATACGTCGAGAACTTTATCCCAAAACGTATTCATTTGTTGATCCGCACTCGTATTTGGATTCTCGGATATTTGAGTGAAACACTCCTCCAAAAGAGACTCCTCTTCTTGACTCCAAAATCTACTCATTTTGTTTGGAAAAATATATTAGAAGTGTGTGTGAAGTATGAAATAATAAGGGGATTTATAAGATTTTTTAAGGGGTAATTTTTTTTATTTTTATTTTGCATCCAAATGGTTTTATAACCGTTGCCAAACGGATCCCTTCTTCCTCCAACGTTCGAATTCTTCCCAAAAAAAAATGAACCGATGGGTTGGGCTGGCCACCATGGCGCCAGCCACGGTACCGTGCGCCGTCGGCCATGGTTGGCTGGTGGCCATGGCGTCAGTTACCAGCCTAGCGTACCCTTTGCTCTAAAGATAATCAATTTTTGAAAATTGGTTTATCTTAATTCTTAATAGTTAGACTAGAGAATGAAAATGAGTTTCTTCAAAGATAAGGTAACCCTAGTGGTTTAAATCTTTGTGTAGAAATCATATGGACAATATTGTACACATATTTTAATGCATGTCTTATGACAAGATTATTAATCATACTTAAGCAATTAACTATGCTTGAATATTCTTTTCTAAGCACATTAAATATACAAAGTTGGGAATTGTCATACTTATTTTCATGAATATAAAATTTGACAATGAATTATTAAACTCTTTCTTGTATAATTACTTAAGCGAGGACGGTAAGTAATTAAGAGTTTTATGAATTCATATAATCTTTGAAAGTGTACAAAATGCAAGAATTCAAGTATGGATAAATGCATGCATCTAAGAGATGAGTCTTATGTTTAAATATTAAATCCAAGTTTTGATTTATAATTTAAAATAAGATGACTCATAAGTATTCCTGAAAGCTAGTGGGAGTATTATGTTTACTTTCTTAAATCATATATGTTGGATAACATATAGGAAGTAACATATCATATAAGTTAAATGTTAATTCTTAACTTGGAATGAAACTTCACTTGAAAGATTTAGGAAATAAAACATATAACCTTTGAATGTGTTTATTATTATAAACATATGCGGTAAATAAATCTAATAGAACATGATATATCATTTAGAATGTCTAAATGGATACATATCTTTTAAATAAGATAGAACATGAATGAAATCTAAGTATGAGTCGAAGATTTTTCTTGAACATCATGTTACATAAACGAATTGTTATAAGATGTTATGACAATGTTGATATCTAATTGAAAGTTTTTAGATAACTAGTATAATGATTGTTCTATTGAAATAAGTTTGAATACAGAATCACATCCACAGCCTGGAACAGCTTCCAGATTCTATAGATGAACAATTTGTCAATTGTTGTGAAAATTGTCATAGCCAACAAACTTGAAAGTTTGAAAAGCATCAAACATTACACAATGGATATTCAAGTTTACAGAATTTTAAATAGCATATTGTTGTTTGTTTACAATGATGATTGTTTAATTGAGATGACACTCAATACTAGTCATGGTAGGATTTCATCCTTGGACATGTGAACTATTTGTGCTCACTAAGAGCATAGTTGCATTATACATTAAAAGAATAAGAATACTTTAAACTTTAAAATTGTTTGAAAGTTTGATAATCATAAATTGGTGATTGAGGATGTCACACACTTTATGAAGTATTATGTGGCAATATCAAATTATTTGTATTCACACATACAAGAACTTCACCAGTTGAATTCTTGAAATTAGTATTCACAAAATTATGATAGATCAAAGTCGGTTGATTTATGTCTTGTCAACAAGTATGATTGTCATAGCTTGAGACATAATTCGTCAACTAGAATTTACATGCATTGATCTATTTAGTATTTGGATAAAGGATGTTAAGCATTTATTATTTGTAATGAATTTAAGTACTTGGTACATTTATTTTCATTAATAATAAATTGTATCCTATATTTACATGTTTAATTCATGAATAATTTAGTTATTCTAAATCGTCCGTTGTCAATTAATGATATGAGAATATCATTGAATTAAGACAAATATGAGTTTTGGTATAATATATTTGAAAGTATATTGATGCGTTGACATGCCAAATTCACATGATATTCAATGAATTGGATATAGGACTTATCCCAAACTATATGATGTTACTTTATGGATGTTGTTATTAAGTAAATCAGGAATAGTTATCCTCAGACTTGAGATACCAGATAACTGTTATGAATGTAGTGCATTCTGTGGAACAATTTAACGCTATACGTAACTGGTAGTCATAAGGATTGTTTTCGGAATTGTTGCAAAATTCATAGGTTATGCTTGTAGTCAAGATAGAACTTGTTCCTTCAAATTTATTTTGGAGTTTAATACTGCTGGGCCCCTCGTAAGGTTGACAAGATGTTTACATGCGCACGCCCAAGATCTCCCCTCAATATGTTCAGAAGATTTGGTAATCTTGCTCAATCACAAACAACGAGAAACATAATATTTGAATAAAGAATGATTTTAATCCATATCTTTATTTAATGTAGTATTAGTAACAAAAGGATAATAATAATGATGAATCATTAAAGGTTTTTCCAGGAGACCTACTCGAGTTATACTAGAGGCATCGGCATGTTACAAGACGCTAACCGATGTGATTACACTATTAAAATATGTCCAAGTGGGAGCTGTTAGTTTTGTGGACATTATTTTAGTAGTCGTATGTTAGGATCGAACTCGAGATCACGAGATTGCACACTTTATGTATGAAGAGTAAATGAATAATAATTATTTATATAAAGTTATATTTAATTATTATATACACAAAACACATAACGACCGTTAGTATTTAACAGATAATGACTAACGACCGTTAACCGATAAAAGGAAAGAAATATGTGTAAATATTTGGTATGTCAAGAAGCTTCCGGATCCCTTTGAGGGATAGGCCGATCGGTTTGGGTAGGGGAAACCCAACCCAAATCAAACTTGAGCTCCAAGATAACTATACTATATAAACACATTAAGGGTTCTTAGTTTTGGTATCTCTTGTACACAATACTAAACCCTAAAGTGCGTTTTCTTTTCCTTGTTCTTAAACTCGGCCGAAACCCTCTCCTTAGGGTGTTCGACTTTTGGTTTTCAAAACCTTAAATTTTTTTGTGTTCTTTACTTGCATAAACATTTACTTGGTATTAGTACGTGTGTACAAGAACGTGAATCAAACATACTATTGTTTGATTCTTGGATTGAATTGCAAATTCGGTAAAGGGAAATTCGTGTAATCCTTATAAACCCTAATTAGGGTTCATCACTATTGTTGCTTGGATTGATTCTTGTTTTGCTAGAATCATTAAGGAACGCATACGTTTAAATTCGGTTAATTTATTATGTGTTATTGTTCCTACGCTTCCGCATGTGTTCTTTGATGTATATTGTATTTAATTATGATTGTCATGACATTAATATTCCAACAAAACATAGCTCAAAATTCGTTTGTAATGAAGATGGAGGGGCTCCGTTTCAGCGAAGAAGATGACTTATAAACGTTAAAAAACCTGAACTTTGTTTAATTTGGTATATTTTCAACTTTAGCCCCTACATTTTTATGTTTTTAAATAAAGCCATGATTTTAAAGTATCTTGTCTAGTATTTATTTACGGTAAAGTCAAAACAACCTTAATATAGAAATATTAAGAAAGATATAAAAAAATGCATATTTTTATACTATAATTTAATTATGATAGTTTACTTTTGGAAAATCCGTTCTGTATATGGAGAAATAGAAAAAAATAATTTACACAAATTGCTACATATTAATAACTTGATAAAAAATAACACTTCTTTCGCTTTTGTTAAAAGGGTATACAACGTTATATGGTACGGCGCCGCATAGGGCCCTCAAAATCCACAAAACGGCTCTTAATTTTAAGCAATACGATAAACTCTACATTGCGTATATTTGGTATTGAGATTTAGTGATGCGAGTGTATGTTGATGCCGCTGATTTGACACACAACCATACCACTACCACACCATACATTAATACTGATCTACATTTATGATGATCTTTCTAAACAAGCGCAAGCTTATTTCCAAATGTCTCTTCTATTACGAAGACCACCTGGGTGCGAATCTTATCCAGGGGATGTTCTTTATTTACATTCAAGGTATGTTTGGGAAAACTAGCTGTAAACTGTATATTGTAAGCTGTTAACTGTAAGCTGTAAGCTTTAAACTGAAAAGTTAACATGAGCTACAAGTTGTATCTTTTTTTCAATAAAAGTGTTTGGTAAGTTAGCTTTTAAATGTAATTATAAGATGTAAAATGACATAAAAGGACATATTTATAATTGTAAACAAATGTTTGGATGGTGTATCAGTAATTTAAATTTTTAACAGCTCCAAGATATTTAAAAAGTTTCATGAATCAGCTTTTCATTTAGGATATATTTGTTTAAAATAAAAGCTTGAAGTTGATGTATCCAAATAGATCTAATTATTTTAGAGGAGATTATTTTTGTAACAAAAAGCTAACAGCTCCCCAAGAAGCTCTTGCCAAACAAGCCCAATCATTTTGGAAAGAGCTGGTAAATTAAGTTATCTTTTTGTAACACCCCAAATTTTAAACATAGCAGCGGAAGATTTATTTGGGTGTTACTGTGAGGATCGAAAACAAAATCATAGAAAAACAGCCTGTGACGGCATTTTTAATTAACATAGGTCCATAATACAAATTCAGTTACAAAGCGTTATATCAGAGTGCTAAGGTTTCTCCAAAGAAACATCAATTTAACTGAATTACAACTTTATTTTACACCATTTATTTAAGATAGAGTGCGCCTGCTCCATGCCTTGCCTTGCTCCTCTAGTTCCCTGAGATACATGCTTAAAAGTCAACATAATGTTGAGTGAAATCATGAAGTTTGTAATTTAAATATCAGTTCGATTCACAAGTATGATTGTATTGAAGATACAATCAGTTTAAAAGTTGATATCGCAGTTCATATATTGCCCTAAGTCTCATGACACGCAAACGTTAACAAAGTACCGCATAAACGGAGGTGTCCACCAAATTAATGATGAAAGTTTTGCCCTCGTGTAATAGGTGATTTGCCAATTCCTATTTCTCTCAAATATAATGCATCGCGACTAATACGACTAGCAAAAAGCATTCCGTCACAGTATTAGTGGGATAGGTCGTCAGCCTCTAATAGATCTATTCATTATATTCGCGTTCACCGCAGTGATTAATGGCTCATGATAAAGGGTCTTGTGGCAATATGGTAACTTAGGCATATATCAAGTCAGGTAGCATACAGAAAAATACTTGTGATTTGTTTATAGCATGTATCCCCCTCACGGAGTTTAAAAAGTATAAAGAGTTTAAAAGTGAGGCCATGACTCACCTTAAGCGTTACTGGTGATGGTGAAAATAAACTCAGAGGTGATTATAACAACTTCGATATAGAACCTGGTAAATATATAAATAACTGAGAATCTGACTAATTTCTAGTGGTGTGTGTGTATGAATGGTGGATGATGATTAACTAATGATATACAACAATCTAATCGTTGAGGGTGAAGTTGTTATATGATTATGGTGCTTGTGCTCTCGTAAGATCATATCTTCAACGAGTAAATGAGTCGATATGAAATATTAACATGAAATATTTCTAACGCTATTAACTAATATGCAATTAGAATGCGAATATGCATATGAAGTAAAGATATGGTGCAAAAATGAAAAATAAGATAAGAATGACAAGTTATAACAGTTGTTCCTTGTTCTTTCCAGATTTTACATTTTCTATCCTAACCGTGGTTTGCGTTACGTCGTTAGTCCTTGTCCAGTTCATAGTCCAAAATAGTCCAATAATTGTCCATATGTCCATATAAGGCTTGGAGTTCAATGATATGTCAATTTAAGTCCTCTACAAACTGTTTTCACAGCTTCAGTCCATAAGTTTCTTGGTTTGGCAGTTTTAGTCCTCTAACGTTAAATCGCGTTACATTTTTAGTCCTTTTTGCATAAAAATGATGGGAAAAATATTCTGAAAATTTCTATAACTTTATTAAGTTCATTTTAACTTATTTCAAGTGCTTATTCCAGGAACGAGCTTATTTTTATATCAATGGGCCTATTAACGAATCTATTTAAAGCCCATTAAGGATTTTAGAGGCGAGGGCGTGTAAACTGTTTTGGGCTTAGTCTTGGGCTATTTTTATGATTCTGAAAATATATTATATGGGCCTGCTGGACCTTCCTATCGTAAAGTCTTGTTGGGCTTTGGTTTTGGCCCAACCGAATGTTTAAATAATTTTTGAAAATTTTATGAATTTAGAACTATTGTTACTGCTATGATTCGAGTAAATTTTTGACTGCCTAAATGAGCTTATGAAGATAACTTTAAAATACGAAATATGTAGTTTGTTAGGTGGTCATTCGATTTATGTGAAAACATCTAAATGTTATGTTCAAAATTCCGAAAATATAATTATATTTTGTAGCCGGGTCGCATAGTTTAGTTTTGAAAAATACTAGTATATTTTTCTAAGTGCTTAGGCAGTTGGGTAACCTAAGGTTCATAGCTTGATGGGTTTTTAAAACCCACTCGTTATTTTAAGTTGTTGTCGAAAGAGTGGTTTGGCGATTTACTTGGCTGTTGTAAAGGGTCATTTCTCGCTTGTTTTTACAAGGTTTTTAAATGAAAAGTGTAGTTAGTTACGTGGTGTATTAGGTCGTGTAAGGAGAGAACATGGTTGCTAAGTTATATAGCGAGATATGAAGTCATGTTGGAGACTTCTTGGGACTGTTTTCATTCGTATAAAATACTTAGCATGTTTTAGCTTTTCCCCATTTTATTTATAACGTGACATATAGGTTTGTATGGAATGAATGTTTACATGTTCGAGTAAAATGATGCATGTAACTTAATGAAGTGTTAATATGTACGATCTAGTGAGAAACATAATAATGCATGGCGTGATATCTTGGTTGTGAATGTGAGTTTGTGAGGTGACTGTCAAGTCTTCCCTATGTAAGTTCGATTATATATATATGATTCAAAATGATTTGTTGTGTTCTTATCAATAACTGCTATACGTTCTATTGGGAAAATAACACATGACTTGGTATAGTAAACGTGTACTAGTGAATGTTGTTCTTAAACCTTACTTGATAACATGCAATGTGAGTTTGTAACTGTGTGGTGCGTACAAATACAAATAGATACGTTCGAATATAGCATGAGATATGCATGTGTGAGTGAGTACGTGAGATATGTATTAAAGAGGATGCGAGAAGACTTACTACACCTTTAAAAAGGTGGTGGAGACTCAGTGTTAGTCGGATGGAACACGAAGGGGAGACAACCCACTTGCTTCGAACTCTCTAAATCAAAACTAGTGAAGTTCTTTGTTGTGGAGGAGAAGATTTGGGTGAAGGTATAATGATAGTGAAATGGGTGTGAAGGAAGTTGTGGGGTTCGAATGAAACACGAGAAGAAGTAGTGAATTCGAAGGGTTTTTATATGCCTTGACTTACTGAGTTTGCTTCCAAAGTTCTCGACAGAAAGGCTACTTAGGGAATGTATTGATGGTGAAAGAGAGTGATAGGTGATAGGGACAAGAAAGAGATCGAATGTATGGTTTTTATAGGCAAAATATCTCCCCCTTGCATTGACTGGTTGACTAATCATTGATGTCACTGTAACTATGGGACACTTGTATATTGCTATTCTAAGTTGAGTGTAGAATGTGTGTGGGTAGCTGGGAGGTTGGATTCTAGCTCTTGGATGTTTCTTTTATTCGGTTTATACATATGTTAACACAAGTTTTGGACTTGCTAGATACATGTTGTGTACTGAGGTTTAGTTTTCTTTTTGAAGCATTAGCATAAGTTAGAAATATGGTTGAGAGGTCATAAGGTCAAGTGGGATGCGAAGTGGTATTGTGTCGAATTTTATAAGTATATGTATGGGTCGAAAATGGGGCAACGAAATGGGTTCTGTTATCGTGTTACTACTTGATATTCTTGGCTGGGTTTTTGTATCATAGTAGCTAGTTGGGTGGTGTATTTGAATGTGTAAAAATGTGTAAAGTTTTAGTTCGATGTTAAAAATGCAACCGGGTTTTTATAGGTGTAGTATCGATCGGGTGAAAAAGAAAGCAAGGAAATAAAACAATTCAAATGGGTGTGTTGGGTGGGCTGTGATGTTCACTTGGGTTGTGCTAATTCGATGGGCTAGTGATAATTGGGTTGAGTGGTTGTTGTTGGGCCGAACTATTAAGGGTCCGATTGGTTCTAGTTTAAGGTAGAGTTAGGATTAATATTAGTGTTAGTGTTTGTAGATAAATGGTATTAGTTTTTGTTAAGTATATTTGGTAATGTTAATTCTTGTTAAGTGTAGTGTACTAACTAGGTGAGTATGATCACTCGTCATTGTGAAAATGTATTGTTGTGCGAGAATTATTATCTCAAGTACGGCTTATACAATATATACATATATATAATGCATCGGGATATTAATAACTAATAATAGAAAAGTTTAAATTTCTAGCAAAAATGGGCTTTAGTAACGGTAATACGAGATCATCATTAATCATTAAGATTGATTACAAGGGTTTTTCGTAGGATCTTACAGTACTCCTCCCTCATTCGGAATTCAAGTCTAAGATAGCTAATAAGAGTGGTTTACGGAAATAGGTATGGATATTTTTCACGAATTTGGTCTTCGCGTTCCCATGTGTATGTTGGTCCTCTCTTGGAGTCCCATTTTACTTTCACAATAGGAATACGGCTTTGTTTGAGCTGCTTAACCTCTCTATCCATTATCTCTACGGGTTCCTCTGTGAATACAAGTTTGTCGTCCAGTTTAATCTCTTTCAGCGGAATGACGAGAGTCTCGTCCGATAGGCATTTCTTAAGTTGGGATACGTGGAATGTAGGGTGTACCCTACTGAGTTCTTCTGGGAGTTCTAACTTATAGGCAACTGGACCAATCCTCTCGAGGATTTTAAATGGTCCAATGTACCTTGGGTTGAGTTTTCCACGCTTTCCGAAGCGTATCATTCCCTTCCAGGGCGAAACTTTTAGCATAACTCTATCTCCGACTTCAAACTCCATAGGTTTCCTTCTCACGTCTGCATAACTCTTTTGTCTGTCACGAGCGGCTTGGATACGATGTTTGATTTTGAATATTTTCTCTGTTGTGTCGTGGATTAGTTCTGGTCCGGTAAGCTGCATGTCACCAACTTCCGTCCAGCAGATAGGTGATCTGCACTTTCTTCCGTAAAGTGCTTCGAAAGGTGCAGCCTTTAGGCTAGCTTGGTAGCTATTGTTGTACGAGAATTCAACCAATGGTAAGTGTTTGTCCCAACCTTTTCCGAAGTCAATCACACATGCTCTAAGCATATCTTCCAAGGTTTGGATTGTCCTTTCACTTTGTCCATCGGTTTGAGGATGGTAGGCGGTGCTCATGTCCAATTGAGTACCGAGGGCTTTCTGTAAGGATTGCCAAAATCCTGAAGTGAATCGACTGTCTCTGTCTGAAATGATAGAGACTGGGACTCCATGTCGGATTATGATTTCTTTGAAGTACAACTGAGCGAGTGTGTCCAACTCGTCAGTTTCTTTGATAGGCAGAAAATGAGCTGATTTGGTCAAGCGGTCGACGATAACCCAAATGGTGTCATATCCGGTCGACGTTCTTGGTAACTTGGTAATAAAATCCATAGTGATTCTTTCCCATTTCCATACTGGTATCTCAGGTTGTACAAGTAGTCCAGATGGTTTCTGACTTTCGGCTTTGACCCTTGAACAAGTCAAACACTTCCCAACATATGTTGCAATGTCGGCTTTCATGTTTGGCCACCAGTAAAGTTGTTTGAGATCTTGGTACATTTTGTTGGATCCGGGATGAATGGAATATTTAGACTTGTGAGATTCATGCATGATAAAATCTCGAATACCTCCATAGAGAGGAATCCAGCATCTTTTCTTGAAGCATAACATTCCATCGGCTCTTCGTATGAATCCGTTCTCGCTTTCTAGCATGCCCTTAATTTTCTCGTGAGCTCGATTTTCTTCCTGAAGAGCTTCCGATTGGGCTATGAGAATTTGAGATGGAGTGGTGAATAAATTGTCATTTCTAACGATCGAACTCTAAGAGGTTTGATCCTCTCTTTTCTGCTCAATGCGTCAGCCACGACATTCGCTTTACCGGGGTGGTAGCGAATTTCACAATCGTAGTCGTTGAGTAGTTCCAACCATCGGCGCTGTCTCATGTTCAGCTCCTTCTGATCTAGTATGTGTTGAAGACTTTTGTGATCGGTGAATACCGTGCACTTTGTACCATATAGATAATGTCTCCACATTTTAAGAGCGAATACTACTGCTCCTAATTCCAGATCATGAGTGGTATAATTTTCCTCATTTTTCTTGAGTTGTCGAGAAGCGTAAGCGATGACTTTGTTCCTTTGCATTAGTACCGCACCTAAACCATGATGTGATGCATCACAGTATACTACAAAGTCGTCGCTCCCGTCTGGTAACGCTAGAATTGGTGCTTCACAGAGTTTTTGTTTTAGGAGTTGAAATGCTGATTCTTGTTTCTCTCCCCAGATATATTTCTTGTTTTTCTGAGTGAGTTCTGTCAAAGGTTTTGCGATTTTGGAAAAACCCTCTATAAACCTTCGATAGTAACCAGCGAGTCCTAAAAATTGTCGAATTTCAGTTGGAGTGGTGGGCGAAGCCCAACCTTTGACTGCTTCGATCTTGGCGGGGTCAACGTGAATACCTTGACTGTTGATGATGTGACCTAAGAATTGAACGGTGGATATCCAAAAATCACATTTGGAAAATTTCGCATACAGTTTTTCTTGCTTGAGTACACCCAAAATGGTTCTCAAGTTGTTCAGCATGCTCTTGTTCGTTACGTGAGTAGATCAAAATGTCGTCGATGAATACGATTACGAACTTGTCCAGATATGGTTTACACACGCGGTTCATTAGATCCATGAACACTGCTGGTGCGTTGGTAAGACCAAATGGCATTACGCGGAATTCGTAATGTCCGTATCGTGTTCGAAAGGCTGTTTTGGGAACATCTTCTTCTCTGACTCTTAATTGGTGGTATCCTGATCTTAGATCGATTTTTGAGTAAACACTCGATCCTTGTAATTGGTCAAATAGATCGTCAATTCTTGGTAATGGGTATCGATTTTTCACTGTGAGTTTGTTCAACTCTCTATAATCGATGCACATTCGGAATGTTCCGTCTTTCTTTTTGACAAACAGGACTGGTGCTCCCCAAGGTGATGAGCTGGGTTGGATGAATCCTTTATCTGACAGTTCTTTCAACTGCTCAGATAATTCCTTCATTTCGGAAGGGGCTAATCGATATGGTGCTTTTGCAACGGGTGCTGCTCCAGGCACTAAATCGATTCGAAATTCTACTTGCCGGATGGGTGGAATACCTGGCAAGTCTTCAGGGAATACTTCTGCAAACTCATTTACAACTGGCACTTCTTCCAGTCGTTTTTCTTTTTCTTTCGATTTATCTCCGTTACTTGGACCAAAAATGCGTGACATCCTTTGTTTATGTATTTCACCGTTTTGATGTACGAGATGATATTGAGTTGGGTTTTATAGTGGTCACAACGAACGGTAAGCGTTTCATTGTCTATGGGGATTTGGATAACTTTTTCATCGCAGATGATTCGGGCACGATGTTTGGATAACCAATCCATGCCCACAATCGCGTCAAAGCTTCCAAGTTGGATGGGCATGAGATCGATTGGAAATGTTTTGTTTTGGAGGGTTAAGGTGCAGTTTTTGAGTACAGTGTTGGTGTTTAACAATTTTCCGTCGGCTATCTCAATTTCATACGAGGTATCTAATTCTACAGGCGCTATATTAAGTAATAAAGCAAATGAAGTAGATACAAAGCTTCTATCGGCTCCAGAATCAAATAATATTTTAGCACTATGTTGATTCAGTAAGAAAGTACCCGTGGTGACGTTGGGATTCTGTGGTGCGTTTCCATCTCCGAGTACGTAAGCTCTTCCTCGGGCAACCTGGTTGACGTTCTTGGGGCAGTGACTTTTATAATGACCCGTTTCACCACAGCCGTGGCACTTTACTGCTACTGGGTGCGCATTCGCTCCCGTGGCTCTGCAGTCTCGGGTCACATGACCTATTCTCCTACAGTTACCGCAGATGGCGGTACAGGGTCCTGTATGATGCAACTTGCACTTGTTACACTGGGGTTTTGTCCCAGCATACATTTTTCCCTCAGCAGGTGCAGCCACATAAGCCCTGGCGGCTTCTTGTCTGCGGTTTTGTTGTTGATGTCTATCGTTTCTGCTTTGCTGGTAGTCTCTGTTGCGGTTGCTTCGATCATTGTTGCGGTAGCTCCTGTTGTGACTGTAATAACTGTTGCTGTTCCGGTTGCTGCTGTCATGGTTATCATGGTTTCTCTTTTGTCCAATGACTGTGGAGTTAGAACCTCGTTTAAGCACTCGACTCATCATTCGCTGAGCAAATACGAATGCGGCTTCGAGGGTTTGTGGGTGTGATGCGGTGACGTCTCCCTCAATGCTTGAAGGTAGTCCTTCCACATATTTTTCCAATGTCTTTTCCAAGTCAGGTACCATGTGTGGACACAGAAGAGATAACTCTTGAAATTTTCGGTTGTACGCACTGACATCATTGTTTTTCACCACTAACTGGTGAAATTCATCTTCAAGCTTTCTGACCTCGGTACGGGGACAGTACTTTTTCAGCATTTTATTCTTCAGTTCGGTCCAGGAGATTTGAAATGCTGCTTCAGTACCCATTATTTTGACAGTAGCATTCCACCAAGATAGTGCATTTCCCCTTAAAGTTCCAGTGGCAAAAGTGACCTTGTTATTTCTGCGCAGTTGCTTCTCATGAATACTGTTTCCATGCATTCAAACCACTGTGCTAGTTCCGTCACTCCTTCTACGCCTCTGTAGGTGGTTGGTTGGCAACTTACGAATTCCTTGTAAGTGCATTTACGTGGTGTAGATGCCTCACTTTCATTTGTTGCTCCCATAGTATTGCTTGAGCGGTTTGCTGCATCGGCCTCGCGTGCTGCGGCGATGCCATCATCAATCATTCTTCGAACCTCCTCAAGCGTCAGTGCTATGGTTGGGTTGGTAGTTTCGTTGTCGCTATGTGCCATTTTCTATAAATGTCACAAGAATACAGATTTAGAATTTGGATAGAATAGCTGAGTCTATGCATAATGTAATCATGGTGTGAAATGGTGGTTAAATTGAATATTTTCCACAATTACAATGCCTCTTTAATTTATCCATTTACGGATATGAGATTGTTAAGGAACAATCGATTTAATCCTACAAACTGAAGTTCATCAATTTCCTCTTCATATCACCATATTATATGTGTTCAGGTTTTTACAATATTTACACAATTAGAGAATCATAATAATAACAGATAACATCATGACATGTCTGGATACAATTACAATACATACGAACAACCATAATACATAAGTTAACAGATATATAGTACATCACTACCAACATTACAACATTAATAACTTGATCCGTTGAGTTATACAACAAAACGATACAAGAGTCTTTATTAATTGCCACATGCGGCAGACTACAATGTCTCAAACTATACAGCATGCTAACTATGTCTACTGCTCAGGTCTATCGTACGCCTCGTGAGCTCTGAGATCTGGTCTCTGAGTCTCTGTATCTCAGCCTGATGCTCCATCTGTATGTCTCCCATGAGTCTCTCCAATGTGTCGCTCTACGCTGTGCTAGGTGAGCCTCCCAAGCTAAGTCCTGTCCCTCTCTACCCTATGGATATCGCGTGGGAATGGGTATCTGCCAAGTCTGTCTGCATCTGTCTCAAGCACTGCTGTACCACTGCTCTGTTGGAAGCCAACCTATGCAGAGTGTCAGTGATAGTCCCTTGGGGAATCCAACGGTACATGGTCTATCATCCGAAGAAGTGAATCGACCTGCTCTCCGTGACTCTCGAGTCGTGTCACCACTGTAGATGGTATAAAGGTATGGGTGACTACCGGTCTAAATCCTTCCCAAGCATCATGTGTCTGAGCTGGGGGAGTGAAACCAGGAGGGTAAGGCAGTGATGGTGAGGATGGGTGTATCTGGTCTAATATGCGAGGTCTACTCGATGAAGGAATATCCTCTGCAGGAATCGGATCCCGCTGTCGAGGTGGTAGTGGATATGTCTGGGTATGTATGTCAAGCAAATGGTCAGGTGGTAATGGTGGTGCAACATGATGGGGCTCGGGTAAGTCATCAGCAGGAAGCCATGCTGACTCTCATAGTACAAGTCGTCAGGAGGTGGTATATAGAAAGGAGAGTAGGTGTCATAAACAAAATGTGGTGGTAACGTAGGTGCTGGCAAAGCTGGCACATGAGGGTCCTCTAATAAAGGTATAGCGGCGGCTCCACCCTCCACAAAGGGCTCGATCGCGTCAGGCACAACCTCTGGTGCTACAGTACCAGGAAGTACGGGGGACGTGACTGATGCTAGTGATCCCTCGGAGTCCGGCTCCGATGATACACTAAAGTGGGTGATGAATGACATAGTACTGTAATAATCCATATATGGTAAAATAAGTAACTACTAACATCAAGTGGTGTAATATAAGCATGAAATGATCTAGTTGTGTGCAGTAACTATCAAGTATGCAGAGGCTTATATAAGATAATCCTAATGTATAACATACCGAGCGCGGCAGCAAGCAGGCATGGAGTCTTAAGGTAACATGGTGTATAATTAATTTGTTTGAAAATGTAGTTATAGTCCAACGTTTGAAAACATTTGGTTCTCTATAACTGAAGCTCTGATGCCAATCTGTAACACCCCCAAATTTTAAACATAGCAGCGGAAGATTTATTTGGGTGTTACTGTGAGGATCGAAAACAAAATCATAGAAAAACAGCCTGTGACGGCATTTTTAATTTACATAGGTCCATAATACAAATTCAGTTACAAAGCGTTACATCAGAGTGCTAAGGTTTCTCCAAAGAAACATCAATTTAACTGAATTACAACTTTATTTTACACCATTTATTTAAGATAGGGTGCGCCTGCTCCATGCCTTGCCTTGCTCCTCTAGTTCCCTGAGATACATGCTTAAAAGTCAACATAATGTTGAGTGAAATCATGGAGTTTGTAATTTAAATATCAGTTCGATTCACAAGTAAGATTGTATTGAAGATACAATCAGTTTAAAAGTTGATATCGCAGTTCATATATTGCCCTAAGTCTCATGACACGCAAACGTTAACAAAGTACCGCATAAACGGAGGTGTCCACCAAATTAATGATGAAAGTTTTGCCCTCGTGTAATAGGTGATTTGCCAATTCCTATTTCTCTCAAATATAATGCATCGCGACTAATACGACTAGCAAAAAGCATTCCGTCACAGTATTAGTGGGATAGGTCGTCAGCCTCTAATAGATCTATTCATTATATTCGCGTTCACCGCAGTGATTAATGGTCATGATAAAGGGTCTTGTGGCAATATGGTAACTTAGGCATATATCAAGTCAGGTAGCATACAGAAAAATACTTGTGATTTGTTTATAGCATGTATCCCCCTCACGGAGTTTAAAAAGTATAAAGAGTTTAAAAGTGAGGCCATGACTCACCTTAAGCGTTACTGGTGATGGTGAAAATAAACTCAGAGGTGATTATAACAACTTCGATATAGAACCTGGTAAATATATAAATAACTGAGAATCTGACTAATTTCTAGTGGTGTGTGTGTATGAATGGTGGATGATGATTAACTAATGATATACAACAATCTAATCGTTGAGGGTGAAGATGTTATATGATTATGGTGCTTGTGCTCTCGTAAGATCATATCTTCAACGAGTAAATGAGTCGATATGAAATATTAACATGAAATATTTCTAACGCTATTAACTAATATGCAATTAGAATGCGAATAAGCATATGAAGTAAAGATATGGTGCAAAAATGAAAAATAAGATAAGAATGACAAGTTATAACAGTTGGTCCTTGTTCTTTCCAGATTTTACATTTTCTATCCTAACCGTGGTTTGCGTTACGTCGTTAGTCCTTGTCCAGTTCATAGTCCAAAATAGTCCAATAATTGTCCATATGTCCATATAAGGCTTGGAGTTCAATGATATGTCAATTTAAGTCCTCTACAAACTGTTTTCACCAGCTTCAGTCCATAAGTTTCTCGGTTTGGCAGTTTTTAGTCCTCTAACGTTAAATCGCGTTACATTTTTAGTCCTTTTTGCATAAAAATGATGGAAAAATATTCTGAAAATTTCTATAACTTTATTAAGTTCATTTTAACTTATTTCAAGTGCTTATTCCAGGAACGAGCTTATTTTTTTATCAATGGGCCTATTAATCGAATCTATTTAAAGCCCATTAAGGATTTTAGAGGCGAGGGCGTGTAAACTGTTTTGGGCTTAGACTTGGGCTATTTTTATGATTCTGAAAATATATTATATGGGCCTGCTGGACCTTCCTATCGTAAAGTCTTGTTGGGCTTTGGTTTTGGCCCAACCGAATGTTTAAATAATTTTCTGAAAATTTTATGAATTTAGAACTATTGTTACTGCTATGATTCGAGTAAATTTTTGACTGCCTAAATGAGCTTATGAAGATAACTTTAAAATACGAAATATGTAGTTTGTTAGGTGGTCATTCGATTTATGTGAAAACATCTAAATGTTATGTTCAAAATTCCGAAAATATAATTATATTTTGTAGCCGGGTCGCATAGTTTAGTTTTGAAAAATACTAGTATATTTTTCTAAGTGTTTAGGCAGTTGGGTAACCTAAGGTTCATAGCTTGATGGGTTTTAAAACTCACTCGTTATTTTAAGTTGTTGTCGAAAGAGTGGTTTGGCGATTTACTTGGCTGTTTTAAAGGGTCATTTCTCGCTTGTTTTTACAGGGTTTTTAAATGAAAAGTGTAGTTAGTTACGTGGTGTATTAGGTCGTGTAAGTAGAGAACATGGTCGTTAAGTTATATAGCGAGATATGAAGTCATGTTGGAGACTTCTTGGGACTGTTTTCATTCGTATAAAATACTTAGCATGTTTTAGCTTTTCCCCATTTTATTTATAACGTGACATATAGGTTTGCATGGAATGAATGTTTACATGTTCGAGTAAAATGATGCATGTAACTTAATGAAGTGTTAATATGTACGATCTAGTGAGAAACATAATAATGCATGGCGTGATATCTTGGTTGTGAATGTGAGTTTGTGAGGTGACTGTCAAGTCTTCCCTATGTAAGTTCGATTATATATATATGATTCAAAATGATTTGTGTGTTCTTATTAATAACTGCTATACGTTCTATTGGGAAAATAACGCATGACTTGGTATAGTAAACGTGTACTAGTGAATGTTGTTCTTAAACCTTACTTGATAACATGCAATGTGAGTTTGTAACTGTGTGGTGCGTACAAATACAAATAGATACGTTCGAATGTAGCATGAGATATGCATGTGTGAGTGAGTACGTGAGATATGTATTAAAGAGGATGCGAGAAGACTTACTACACCTTTAAAAAGGTGGTGGAGACTCAGTGTTAGTCGGATGGAACACGAAGGGGAGACAACCCACTTGCTTCGAACTCTCTAAATCAAAACTAGTGAAGTTCTTTGTTGTGAAGGAGAAGATTTGGGTGAAGGTATAATGATAGTGAAATGGGTGTGAAGGAAGTTGTGGGGTTCGAATGAAACACAGAAGAAGTAGTGAATTCGAAGGGTTTTTATATGCCTTGACTTACTGAGTTTGCTTCCAAAGTTCTCGACAGAAAGGCTACTTAGGGAATGTATTGATGGTGAAAGAGAGTGATAGGTGATAGGGACAAGAAAGAGATCGAATGTATGGTTTTTATAGGCAAAATATCTCCCCTTGCATTGACTAGTTGACTAATCATTGATGTCACTGTAACTATGGGACACTTGTATATTGCTATTCTAAGTTGAGTGTAGAATGTGTGTGGGTAGCTGGGAGGTTGGATTCTAGCTCTTGGATGTTTCTTTTATTCGGTTTATACATATGTTAACACAAGTTTTGGACTTGCTAGATACATGTTGTGTACTGAGGTTTAGTTTTCTTTTTGAAGCATTAGCATAAGTTAGAAATATGGTTGAGAGGTCATAAGGTCAAGTGGGATGCGAAGTGGTATTGTGTCGAATTTTATAAGTATATGTATGGGTCGAAAATGGGCAACGAAATGGGTTCTGTTATCGTGTTACTACTTGATATTCTTGGCTGGGTTTTTGTATCATAGTAGCTAGTTGGGTGGTGTATTTGAATGTGTAAAAATGTGTAAAGTTTTAGTTCGATATTAAAAATGCAACCGGGTTTTTATAGGTGTAGTATCGATCGGGTGAAAAAGAAAGCAAGGAAATAAAACAATTCAAATGGGTGTGTTGGGTGGGCTGTGATGTTCACTTGGGTTGTGCTAATTCGATGGGCTAGTGATAATTGGGTTGAGTGGTTGTTGTTGGGCCGAACTATTAAGGGTCCGATTGGTTCTAGTTTAAGGTAGAGTTAGGATTAATATTAGTGTTAGTGTTTGTAGATAAATGGTATTAGTTTTTGTTAAGTATATTTGGTAATGTTAATTCTTGTTAAGTGTAGTGTACTAACTAGGTGAGTATGATCACTCGTCATTGTGAAAATGTATTGTTGTGCAAGAATTATTATCTCAAGTACGGCTTATACAATATATACATATATATAATGCATCGGGATATTAATAACTAATAATAGAAAAGTTTAAATTTCTAGCAAAAATGGGCTTTAGTAACGGTAATACGAGATCATCATTAATCATTAAGATTGATTACAAGGGTTTTTCGTAGGATCTTACAGTTATCTTTTAGTTACAATTTTCTCATTCTTCAATAGAACATTACAAACATAAAAGGTGCAATTTTCATTTAAATTTCCTATTGAAATTATATCTATGACTTGTTGAAGCAACTTAATAAACGTATTCACAACATGTTTAAAATTTTTTTATTTTGTGCGTTGAAAACATGTATTTTATACATAAAATGATATTTTGCACTTTACTACATGGTACGGAGTATGTCTTTTTTATATATTTACTATGGATTTAGTGAGAAGAAATATAAAAATAAGATGGATGAATAATGTAACACCACAACCCGAAAAGGGCCTAAGTGTAAAATTATGGTGTCAATCAGAACATATAAACGCAAGCGAAAGATTTCTTATTAAATACTAAGTCAAGAATTACAAGGACCTACGAAATATAATCCAAACAATAATCTAAAATGCAATACATATCCAAAGCATAACGTCTACAATCATGAATCCAATATTGGGAACTAATCACGGGTAGGTTCTCTATCTTCTACTCTCAACACTCATGCCTAGCATCCCGCTTATAACCTGCCGCAGGGAAGAGAAAATGCGGCTGAGCTAATGCTCAGTGAACAGATATAACATATGTAAGATAATAAGTATAATCGAATCGAATAAGCGAATAAATCCAATAGAACCTGCTGAACAAGATTATAATACGGAACATATGAAAGGAATCAAAGCATAGTAATGAACATAATGTGGATATCAATATCAAGGAAATGCCCAACAAATCATATAACAAATTGTACATGGAGTAGCTAGCTTGATGTACCAAATTGTGAAATGGGGTGTATTGCACACACACAAGTCCATTCACAAGAATATATCAAATCATAACTGAACAAATACCTAGGATGCATCCATACGCTCCCTTCAAAACATAGATACATATGCCAGTTCTAGACTAAACATACATATAATATACACGGGCCAGGTGCGCTATTAATAGCAATACAAATCAAATGGGAACGCAGTAGACAAAAACCCGCCTCCACTGACAGTGTCATTACCATTGGTGCATCAATGGCACGGTCATGGACTCCCCATGACTGGCTACAAATATGAGCAACATAAATAGGCATAACACATGCAATATAATGATAAGGGATAATTATAAATTATCCAGCTCAGATAATAGCTATATAAATAGAATATAGCATGAAATGAATAATCAAACGAATACTAAACAAATATGGATCATATCAAACGGGTCATAGCAAATGGATCATAACATAGCAAATGACTCAAAGTCAAGGATCAAGAAGTCATGAGAAATCCCTACTGAGAAGGGATAAAATATATGTACCTCAAACCGCAAATGAAATCATATCAGAAAACACAAGGATCGGAAGTTACTCCTTCTTCAGCGAATCTACACGAATTAAGGATCGCGTATAACTTATGAGTTCATTTCACAAGTTTAATGCGTATAGTTATCCAGATTAGGATTTCTTTTATTTTTAGAAATTTTCCATTTTTAGCAACTTTCCAAATTTAGTAGGTTTTCATAATTAGTAAGTTTTCATAAATAACCAAATTAGGGTTTCTAAATTGGTAATAATTAGGTTTAGGGTTTTAAAACGTAATAAATGTCATTAAAGCTCATTTTAGGGTTTCTAACACATTAATTTGGTTTTAGGGTTCATTCATACGAATTAGGGTTAGGTTTTAAACGCGTCGAATTAATTATTCATATTAATGTCTAACTAGGGTTTTAAAACGATAAAGAACCCAGACGAAACTCACACTTAACATGTTTTACACAATTTAAAATATCTCGTTAATTATGTCGTCCTTGTTTAGATTCACACGACTTACGGTCTTTTTAGTTTTCAAATCTACTTATACGATTGTTTAAACAAGATTTAAAGGGTATGATGTGATCAAAACTTAAAGTGCGTTTCACATATGATAAAGGGTCGATAAGGGCTAGGATTACGTAACACAACACACACGATTTTACACATAACATATGTCTTGACATAAGGTTTCATGCACACGTACCATAATGACCAAGTTAGGGTGTGTTTTTAAATTGTCCAAGGGTCGACAAAGCTTTAATAAACACGCGACACATCAAAGCCAAAACCACGACTCACCATACAACTCACACTCGACACAAAAATATCAAGTTCGTAGTTAACTATTTGATGATTACATTCCATATTTTTTTTTTATTTGTGACATGATCTTAGCATGGACTCAAGAATGAACTAATATTATAAATATAAGTACGTGAATGTATTTAATATCCATGCATAGTTTTGTACTAACTAAACGTGTCATATGAAATCATAAAGTATTAAAGTTCATACTAATCTAATGACACATAACAGTTATAAACCGTTTCACGCATACATATCATATGGTTAAACTTGTTCTATTCAGTATTGGTGCATGAGTATTAAAGTATACGTATACCTCGACAAAACAACATATCGAATCGAAGATACGAACGCTCACACCAGGATTTAACGAGGTGCAACCGAAATCTTAAACTCATTCGCACACCACAAGTTAACCGAGTCTAAGTCGCGATCTAAATACCTCCAACGAATGAGACCGAAACAACTACCCGCCACGAAACAAAACTAATTTGAAGTACGAATCACAGATTACAACATGCGTACCACAGGTTCAACGAGGTAAGATCGAGCAAAAAAAACCCAGTCACGAACCAACACCACCAGCGACTCGAAACCAAAATGGGCTACCAGAATACGAACCCTTTAGTATGTGTCACGTACTTCTTCGAATGATGAAAAAACATATAAGGTGCGGCTGTATTTGTGAATGATCGAGTGATTAAATACAAGGCTGCTATGTATTTTTAATTTGCCAATGATTGTGTCTCTGTCAATGGGGTCGGCTTCTCGTATGGGATGGGGAGACTAAGATGGAAACTCATTAAGGGCCTTTAATTAATGGCCTTTAATTTGTTATCAATGAGTATAAAGGAATTTCGGTTATATTGAGTCAATGTAGCAAAATTAATGGCATTGAAGGAGGGGTAATTTGGTGGTTCAAAACATATATTAAACGTATGATGATTGGTTTCAAATTAGGAAGGTTTATTTGTGTAACATTAATTTACTTTAGATATAGTCTTAGGTTAATTAGTTTATATTTAATTATAGCACATATTATATAGTTTAAGGTTTAAATCAAATCATAAGAAACTTTAGGGTAAAATTCAAAATTAGACGTAAATTAGGTATTCGAATTGTAGGGGTTTACAAATAATAACTATAATCATACATTTGAGATGTATCGATTTAAATTAGATGAATCTTTATTTATTTAGATGCATCTAAATTAGTTTCGAAAGTGATTATGAAGTGAAAATGATGCAAAGTAGTACTAGCAATACATTGACTCGCAGATAAATAAAAATACACATGATTTGCTTAACTTGATTAAATGTATCTAATATACGTATATGCATTTAATATTGATCTATATATTATAATGCATTTAAAAGACTAAATGTACATCTAATTTAAGTCAATGCATAAATAATGTATGATTATAGTTAGAGTAAACTGCAAAAAATGTCCCTAAACTTTTTAAAAATTGTGAAAGATGTTCTAAAAAAAACTGCAAATATTGTCCCTAAACATTCAATTTTCTGCAAGTTATGTCCTTGCCGCGTTACTGTAGCTGCAAATTTAGTTTTGGACTAACGCTCGTTAGGAAATCTCGTTAAATGCCGTGTGAAATGACTATTTAACCCTCATTTTCTTCAATAATCACAAATCCACCCTTTTTCTTTCTTTCCCGCCAAACACAACCAAATTTCTCAAACACGATTTCAGTATTTATAACCCCTGATTCACAAACACAATTTCTGAAACACATAATCTATTATACTTCTTCAAAACGAAATGGACAAATCTGATAACCTCAAGAACCCTATCCGTCCCTGCAACAACCATCACCAAAGCTGTCACATAACCCCCACCTTAGAAAACCTACATTCATCACACAGCCCTGAAAAGGAGGTTAGGATAATACCCGGTCCTGCTGGTATTGTTCAATTGGCTAAGCGTCGTAAACAAGCAGATATTAGCGAAGGTGGGCAAGAGTGTGTAATTTCGACACAAGAGTATATTAGGAAAGTTGTTGAGGATGTGGGTGAGGATGAGGATTTTTCACGTGGGTCATGGCTTAGCGCGGTTGAGTTTGTGAATGCTAATAGGGGGTTATGTTTGGATGTTTAGGTGATATCAAGAGCTTTATCAATAATGGTAAAGTTGATCAAGTTGTTGCAATAATCAAGTCGTGTACTCCAAATGCCCTTGGCGATCTTACAGTAACTCTCAAAGATCTCTCAGGTTCAATACCTGGTGCAATACATCACAAAATCATTAACGAGGGGGGTTATGGAAAGGATATTACTGTAGGAGCTGTTGTGATTCTTCATAACGTTTAAGTGTTTTCTCCTAAATGATCACACCATTTACTCATTATCTTAACATTACAAAGAAAAACTTAGTTAAGGTTTTCCACAAGGATACACTTTATGGGAATGGGAGTGGGGTAGCTGGTAGGGGAATGTTTGTAACACCCCCAAAATCTAACTTTGCGGAAGCATTAATACCGTGGGGTGCTACTGAACTGGAAACATAACACAAGGTAACGAAGAACCAATTACACATTTTTTAAAACATACTCATTTTCTTAATTCAATTTATAACAATCATTAGGTTGCAAATTTATTTACAAGTTTACTGGTCCCTCAAAAACAATTCTTAATCATTAAAAATGTATTGGTCAAAAGTATAAGTCTGCCGCCTTGCCAATCCTTGCCACACTTGAGTAAATTTAGATACCAGAGAAAAACATGCTAAAAGTCAGCAAAAAGCTGGTGAGTTCATAGGTTTCAGTTAAAACAAACATATCATATTTGTACCAACAGTTTTTATTTAAGTATTGAAATGTCACATAAATGTTTTATTACGCTAGCACTAAGTTCATGCAACCGAAGCTATAACAGGTCTGCATGCTCTAGAAG